>JAZDUH010000078.1:10000-358852 GCA_036419115.1 Scarus forsteni
ATATTCTCTGAACTGTGAATTTTCACAAACGTTCTTGCTAACATCTCTGCTTTCTCCTCATCCTTCACTGCTGTTGTGTCTCCATCTTTTAAGACTGGATACCCATACTCTCTTTATTCCCATTCATCCTTTTTATCATTTTCCACACTTTACCAATTTCTGTTTCCCTTCCTACTGAGCTACAAAATTCCCTCCAATATTCCCTCTTTGTATATTTTATAGTTCTCCTTACCTGTGCTTGTAACCTTTTATAATCAATAAGATTCTGGAAACTCTGATTCTTTTTTAGCATTCTGAAAGCTTTATTTCAACACTTAATTACTTTACCACACTCACTTGTCCACCATGGCCCGATCTTCCTTTTAATCTTACCTCTTTTCTTTTTAATGGACTGCTCTGCTGCTTCTAAAATAAAACAACAAAAATACAAGTTAACATCATCCACACTTCCATTCATGTATACTTCTTGTATTCCCTGATCACTCAAATATCTCAATTTTTCCACTTTGCCTTACTGAAAGACCATTTCTGTACTGTGTAAACACACTCCTCTTCTTCTATATCTAGGCCTACTTCTATCATAATAGGATAGTGCTCACTACCTCTAGTTGTTTCTCTTTGAACTTCCCATGAACATACCCCTGCTAATGAATTTGACACTAATGTCCGATCTATGGCAGATTCGGTTCTAACATTAAATCTTGTACCTCCTCCATCATTTGGACAAACTAGGTTTTTATTTTCAATAAGTTCTTCTATTACTAATACATTGTCATCATTACAACTACCCCACAATGTACTATGATTGTTAAAATCTCCACAACAGATAACTTTTAGGTACCCAGAAAGCTTCTCCAATACTTCCAGTATTCTATTGCATGGATTGTAATAATTCACTATTTTGAAGTTCCCTTCTTTCGTCCAAATTTTTACAGCTAAATATTCCAGCTCCCTCCCTTTCCCCAAAACTCTATACTGTATTCCTTGTTTTACAAAAATGATACACCCTCCCCCATTCCCCTGCCCTCTATCTCTCCGGATGCTACAATATCCTTGAACAACAAAATCTATGGTTGGTTTAAGCCATGTTTCTTGTATGCTGTTTTTGTGTTTTACTTGGTCTGAGCAGTTGATAATGTATGCTATAAACAGCACAAGTTTATCAACTGTCAGAGCATTTGTGTTTTCTGTCTTACCTCCCTGAGTTTGGTTCCTTCTATCAGCTTCATTCCTTCCCTTTTGTTTTTGCACTTTCTCTACTACTTCAGCGTAACTGATATTATTCATCGTTTTCACTTCCTGGATTTCAACAGCCTCCTTCCTCACTTCACAGCCAGCGTATGTTACTCGGTGTTGCCCTCCACAGTTGCAACATTTTCCCTGTCCCTCATCTCTGAGCTCCTCTATTCTGTGATCTCCTCCACACTTAGAGCACCTCTGCTTCCCTTTGCAATGTGCCCATATCACTGGCATTTGAAGCATCTGAGTGGAGGTGGGCTATATGGCCTCACTGAGAAACTCATACACCCCACCTTCACTCTTTATGGGAGAACATGGTCCTCAAACTCAAGAAGGACAGATAAACTATCTTTTTCCCATTATATGTTCGTTTAAATCCTGCTCATATTCCCCCCATCAATCATTCCTCTGAGTTTTTCCAGGTCTTCAGCAACTGGTATGCCAGTTATCACTCCTTGGGCTCTAATTTCGTGGCGCAGCGCAGGGGGCGCAAGCCTGGCGCACCCCGCGCAGTGTTAATTTCGTGCGGTGCACCGCCGTGTGCTGGCAATTTGACAATTTGGTAGACTGTCTGCGCGCGCAGAGGTGGGTGTGACGGCGCACCAAGGGGAGGTGATGGCGTACCAGGGGGAGGTGTCGGCAGATTCATGTTAGCGCAGCGACAATTTCGTGCCAAAAACAGTGCAGAAAGTGTGCTGAAAGCACGCTAGCTCCAACCTGGTCTAACCTCGGCGCAGGGCGAAGCGCACCCTCTGCAGCTGTAATTTGGTGACAAGTGCACATGTGTGCACGCCTCAGAGGCAGGTTAACAAAGTGTCAGGCACATTTTAATGCAATAAACAATCACAGCAATAACTATTTAATGTAACCGTCTGAACCAGCATATACATTTGTATCTCTATTAACTGTCCCGTCACATCTGATGTCGGATTAAAGCCGTTTGTCATAGTGGAAACTTAACCTGACGGCAGCTGGAAGTTTGATGCACATCTTACAAGTCAACAATAAACAGCCTTAACATCTGATACTGAGTATATATCTGGCTTCTCTCATTTCATTAAATTCAAAGAAAAGAGGGAGAAAAAAGACGAAGAATCCCTCTATCTTAGTCTTTATTTTTAATGTGATCTAAAAAGATTGAGTACATCATTGCAAGGAGGATGAGGGGGAGACACTGGGAGAGTATACAATATATCACTAAAGGCTCTGCTATTTGGCGATTACAAACCAGGAGTGCAGGTGGATCACAAGTATTATGAATGGATAAGCCAGCGGGTGTGAAACTGTCTCTTATTTTTTTTACTCCTATTAATGACAAAGGAACAGATAACATCTGTCCCAGGAGCTGGCCCACACGGTGACGCGCTCCGCTGTCCATTCTCCTGCTGAATGACAGCAGCTCTGACCGTCTCCAGCAGCGGGGATCATTCAGACCAACGCTGCGCGCTCGCAGCGCATTTAAAGGAGAGGAGAGGCGCTCATTTGATTGGTGAAGACAGCGATCGGCTGTGATAATCCCACTCACGTAGAGGCAGAGACGTGGGCGTGGACGCGAACCTCTGCGCCCCCTCTGCGCCATGAGTGCGCCTCTCTTGGCACTGCAGGAAACTTGCAAAGTCCGCAGGTCACACCCAGTCCGCTGCGAAGGCCGGGCGCAGTCAGGTGCGCCAGCGCCTGGTCTACGAAATTAGAGCCCATAGTGTTCTTTCACCCAGGATTACTGTCTCCCTCACCCTTTTCTTGCAAATGCTCTCAATCTTGCATGGCTTTGTTTTTCTGTTCCACCGATCTGCATATTATTATCAGGTTTCCATCTCTCAGAGTTTTCACCACTTCCACCTCCCCGACTTTCTTTCTCAGCTCCCTTGACAGCATAATCGGGCTCAGATTGATCTGTTCGTCTTACTTATTGATTCTTACTATAACTTTAAATTCTCCAACCAAAACCCTTTATCTACTCTACTACTGCCTTCATCTGAGCTATTTTCCTAAAAAACTATATTTTGGCTTCCATGCCCGCCCAACATCTCTCTCCCGCTTTTCTCTCTTTTCCGACCTCTCCTACTTGCCACTGATGTCCAGCTACTAAACACCATATCATCCTCCTCATCCACTCCCTGGGTAGCCATCATTATCCATTCACACGACAGGTTATGCCCACCGCCAAATCCACACTCCACCATAAACTTCCAAAATACCGCTTTGTAACAATTTCCTGCGCTGCCTTTTACCGCCTCGAGCAGTCATCTGACCGGATTCGCAAAACAGCCCTCCTTCACAAACTCATCACAGACCAATCCAGATCAAGCAGCATTTCATGCTCAAGGACGCCTGAGAAATAAGACGCCCTCCAGGGTGCATCTCAAAGCTCCAAAGTTCCATCCTCACCTCCTCCACTTGCGTTGTTCACTGCCGGGTGAAGATAGTTTCATATTTAACATTCGTCTTTTTTCGGCCCATTACCTTCAATAGCTCTGACTCAAAGCATCGGTTTCTCACGGTTTGGGGATATGTTGGAGAACAGATTGAGGTAGACATTTCACAGTTTTGATAAACTTTAAATAACCAGTAATGACGATGCAGCGGGGGTTAGTGAATGTCTGTCAGATGCGCCGGTGACTAAGGGCGGAGTAGGGACCGTCGTAAAAAAGTGCAATACGGCTCATTTCAATATTCAGTAACGAGTTTGTTTTTAAACATACACGTCTCAATCCACTTCAATTATATGAGGTGACAACCCTTAACATTTCAAAATACATATGCAAATCAACATCATCAATAACTTTATGCAATAATTAATGACATAAGGTAAAAATTTCAAGTGTTCTCATTTTTGAATTTAATGACATCAAAACACTTCTCATGTGTCCAGAACATCACCTCACAACTTTCACAGCTTTCAAAAAATCTATAAATGTTTCAAACCACCTAAACCCACTTTTCATAAAACCCTTATCTTTTCAATCTTTTATCATCTTTTTCATTTAATTACAATATTATCCATAATTAATCTGAAAAAAGTAATAATTCAACAATAAGTATCAAGAAAATATTTTTCATTTGATTTATTGAATTCAACAACAGAATAACAATTCAACCCTTTTTAATTTAAACAACACGCCTTGGAGACTGCTTTAGCTCCAGCTGTGAGCTCTTCGAGACCTGTTAAGTAATAGTTACATTAAAGATAACAATAATGAATGATGGGTTTCATTGCTGCAAGACACATTATATCTTTGATTCTCTTTTTCAATTTGTCGTACATTTAAATAAATGACTTACGTGTGTGGTTTAACAAAATCACATTTCCAATGTTTTCCCAAACATGCCTGATATTGCTTGTGGGACATTTCGGTGCAACTTCTGTGGAACCACCTCTCACATTCATCACAGCCCATCTATAAGGAATTTATATATTAATAGCATATGTACATGGAGGACAAGTCATTTTTGTGTAAACTAAAATCACATATATGGGCCATTCTACTTAATTTGTCCAAAGTGCAGGGATGGAATTTTTTTTTTAAGTGTTTTTTTTCCCCAAAATTTTGTCCATACATATGTTGTACCACATCTAAGGTACATATATCTTGTATAGTGCAGTCAATATTCATATTTTAATTTCTGCCTGTTCTTGAAATGTTTTTTCTACTCCCAAAATGTGTCACAACAGAAACATAGCAACACACTGCAATAAAAGGTATTATATTAATCTGTTCATATTGTACTTCCATGCCCCCTCGAAAGAATATTTTTACAAATTTTTCTTGAAGGGTTTTACAACAAAATCAATAAAAATGATATTTTAAACATTTTTCAAAGTTAAATTTCTAAGACTCATCAAAATCAAAATCCAATCTTTTCTTGTAAAATGAATTCCACTGATTATATGGATCTCAGAGTTAATGAGTTATGAAATTGAACATACATTAAACGAATAGTCATCATAAAATGTTAGTTGATGACTCAATATCCTTTATTTTTTACAAAACACCCAGTGTTTCGGTTGTGACTACACTGTTTGGATTTGTGACTGCACTATTTTGGTAGTGACCACTATTTTTTTGTTTGCAAGGTTGTATAATATTCCTCCACCTTATTGCTTAATATTAACTTCAAACATGTCTTACATTGGGAATATTATGAACACAAATGTTTATAATCAATGAAATGACATTTACTTTGAAGGCCAGCATTAGCCTACTCAAACATCACAACACATCTACTGTAACATTAAAAAGTAGTTTAAGCAGGTAAAGCAGTTTTTTCTGTCACAAATGAACAATGATTTTTTTCTTACACATTAAACATTCCTGAATGTATTGACTTCTGCCAAACAGTTGAGCTGTGAGTTAGAAGGTCAAACATGAGTTATAATTATTGAACATTCTGAAGATATTGCTTTTAAAGGTGCTATGAGGAGAATCTATTACCAGCGACACTAAGACTCTGCTACCCATGAGCACGTACGGCGACTGTCGTAATGCTGCGTTCCAGTAACCTCGGAACTAGGAGTGACATCATCTCTGACTTATCGGCGTTCCAGTTGAAGTCGGAAAAAAACATGCCGATCTACCAGGCTATTGTTAGCTGTTGTTAGCAAGCCCTGTGTTGATGTATGAAGAATGTGATTATCACTATGGCAACATTTTTGTAAATATAAGTCTAACAATACCATGGCTGCGGTCGAATAGTCACCTCCTAAGTCCTTTCCTATCTACTTTTCCTTAACCCTGATGGAAAACGTCATGAGGTTAATGTAGCAGGATGAGCTGCATTAGCCCTGCTCTCGTTGCTCCTGTGCTGTCCAGCCTCCCCCCCTCTTGTTAGCCAATTGGGTCAGGAGGCCACTCTATACAGGCAGGTAAGGGAATTCCTCTCGCCCTCTTGCTCCTGGGTTCCGAGGCCTCCCACTTCCTGTTTGCCTCACTTCCTGTGTCCGCCGCTGCTTCAGTGCAGGTAACGTATTAGTGGCTGCCTTCTGATTTTGTGTTGTAGTCGGTTAGTTATGGTATTTATTGATCCTTTCAGGTGTTTACAGTTTCGCAGCCTGCTCCCGCTGCTCACGGGGGGGTGCTTTCCCCGCTCTGCTGTGTCTGCTGTGGCCGTTTACATCGGCAGCAGGTGATTTCTCGGGCTCATCTCTCCTCCTCTCTCCGGCATGTGTGGTCTCGTGCTAAATTGATTGATGGGGTCGTGATTAAACAGAACCTCGGCTGCTTTGCTTTACCTGGCTGCTTTACTCGGCTGCTTTACTCGGCTGTTCGGCTCCGCTCAGCTCTGCTCCTTTCCACCTAACTACGCTTGCTCTGCAGCACTTTGCCTGGCTTCGACGTGCTTTCCTGGGGCGGCTTTCCTGTCTGCTGTGCCTACTGGGGTGGCCTGGCGTGGTGTACTCGCCGTGGATGAAAATACACTGTCGCCAGGGTCTCCTCTGCCCTCCAAAGAGGGGCCGAATGTGATTATTCCCGGGGCAGACCTGTGCAGCCGCTCCTAGCACGTGTCTTGGGATTTAGCTATCAGTTTATGGGTGAAAGCAAGGGGCCTGTCTGCCTTTAGTTTGTTTACATTTTAGGTTTTGGTTTCTTTCTTTCTTTCTTTCTTTCTTTCTTTCTTTCTTTCTTTCTTTCTTTCTTTCTTTCTTTCTTTCTGTGATTTGAAGTTTTCCTTTGTTTGAGTTCTTTATTTTTGGGGGTTATTTAAAGATTTATTTCTTTGTGTTTCGTTACCACTGTTTTGATGGCGACCCTTGCTTGAAGAAAAATTACAAAAAAAAAAAAAAAAACCCTCAGAGTGTGTTAAGTGTGGTATCAAAGCAAAGCAGCTGTTGGTTTCTGGTGGACTATTCGAGGCCTTGGGTAGGTTCAAATTGCCCTGTTCACCTGTTGGTTAATTCACTTCATTGCCCTAATTTTCTCCTCATATTATTGCTCAGTGTGTAACAATGAAGGGAGAATTGCAGGAGTTAAAAGACTTAGTTGCTCAACTAAGAGCAGAAAACGAGAGGTTGCGCCAGGAACAGGCTGCAGCCGTGCCTGATCCTGCTGCCATACCTTCTACATCTGCTGCACCCCTCAGTGCTCCTTTTACTGCTAGTGCCCCTGTTACTGACAGACTGGTGCTCCTGCCCAGAGACAGGAAGTGTCCTATGTTTAGGGGAAGAACTGCGATAGGGTTAGATGAATGGATTGAAGAGGTACAGGCTTGCATGCGAGCACGTCATTTATCTACCCAAGATCAGGCATTTTTCTTATTTGACCATCTTGAAGGAGAGGCACGTGAGGAGATCAAATTTTGATCCAGTGCAGAGCGGGGAGACTCAGTCAAAATCATTGCTGTTTTGCAAGAGCTTTATGGTTGCTCTGACTCTTATGTAGCCCTGCAGGAAGCTTTCTTTTCTCGTCGACAACAAGAAGGCGAAACCCTGCAAGAGTTTTCACTTGCCTTACTGAGTCTCATGGCATCTGTAAAACAGTGTGCACCTAGTGGCGTGCCTAATGCAGAGGTCCTGCTGCGGGACCAATTTGTCGAACACGTGACTGATGGTGCCCTTTGTCGCGAACTGAAGCAGTTTGTGCGTCGGCAGCCTACTGCTACGTTGCTGGAGGTCAGGGGTGAGGCAATCAGGTGGGAACGCGAGGGCCTGCCGGGGGGAGTTAGAGGCCGAAGTCACTCTGTCCCTTCCATCCTGGGGTTTCAGTGTGCAGTCAAGAGTGGTCCTCAGACAGCAGCTCATCCACCCCCTGCGTCCGAATTGAGCGAGATGAGGGAGATGCTCAGACTTCAGCAAGAGCAGCTTAACCAGCTCACTCAGAGCATCTCTCGGTTGCAGAGCCATGGTCAGCACAGTCGCCCCTCTCATCGTGGCCCTGTCATTTGTAGACGATGTCAGCAGCCGGGTCACTTTGCTAGAGAGTGTGAAGGGGTTCGTGCTGTTCCTCGCCCGCAGCAGTCCTTACCCGCACAACGTCTCGGCGTACAGCACCATTCTTCTCAGCGCTCGGAAAACTAGCGCCCGCCGAAGTGCAGAGCCACAGTTCGGGGGGTGCTATTGCTGGCTCAGGAGTTGAAGGTGATTCTGAAGAGGTGTCTAATCTCATGTCCTCATGTCCCCATCTGTGTGTAAGCATGAGTGGGATTAACGTTCCTTGCCTGATAGACACTGGATCCATGGTGTCTACCATAACTGAGAGCTTCTTCCAACAGCACCTTGAACCTTGGGGTCCAGAGAAGCTTCGGTCTTGCCACTGGCTACAGCTTCGCGCAGCCAATGGGCTGTCTATCCCTTACATCGGCTATATGGAACTGGAAATCGAACTCTGTGGTAAGCTGATGCCACAGTGTGGGGTGTTGGTGGTCAAGGACCCACCTGGTGGGGCCGGCTCATGTCCCGGGTGTATTAGGGATGAATGTCATCCGTAGATGTTATCGAGAACTGTTTGGGCAACATGGCTTGGCCCTGTTTGATGTTCCTTCTGTATCAGGGGCTCCTGATACTGTCTTGCAGGCACTGCAAAAGTGCCATCAGGCCAGCCTGCAGGCCCCCCAGCCTGCTTGTGGTAAAGTCAGGGTACGGGGTAGGAAGGCTTGGCGGATTCCGGGTGGTGTGATGAAAGTTGTTGCAGCCACATGTTCGGAGCACTACTCGGATGCCACTGTATTGTTTGAACCTTTGGACTCTGGTCTTCCTGCGGGGCTGCTGGCCTCTCCTGCCTTGGTCCGGGTTGAAAGGGGCACGGCCTACATCCCCATTGTGAATGTTGGTTCTACAGACGTGCTGCTCTAACCCCGTACGGTTGTGGGCAACTTAGATGAGGTAAGCGTGGTAAGCCTGCCTGCTGGTGTGACCGGCGTCTCTCTGCGGTGGCTACAGTAACTTCTCAGTCTGCTTCTGCTTCTGTTCCTGCGCGGATAGCAGATTTGGATTTGTCTTCCCTGCCGGCTGATGAGCAGCTTAAAGTGAGATCTCTCCTCCACCAGTATGCATCTGTCTTTGCTGCCCATGATGGGGACCTTGGGTGCACCAATCTGATTGCACATGACATTCCTCTCCTGGATGATGTTCCCGTTCGGCAGCGATACCGGCGCATCCCTCCATCTGATTATGATGCAGTGAAGGAACACATCAACAAACTGTTGGAGGCACAGGTGATACAAGAGAGCAGTAGCCCGTACGCGTCACCTATTGTGCTCGCCAAAAAGAAAGATGGCAGTCTCCGCATGTGCGTTGACTACAGGCCATTGAACAATAAGACCAGGAAGGATGCATTTCCTCTGCCCCGTATTGAGGAGTCCTTGGATGCTCTCATGGGGGCTCGATGGTTTTCACCTATGGATCTTGCCAGCGGGTACAATCAGGTCCCAGTGGCCGAGGCCGACCGGCCGAAAACAGCATTCTGTACTCTACTTGGCCTCTTTGAGTGGAATCGCATGCCCTTTGGGCTCTGCAACGCCCCTAGCACCTTTCAGCGCTTGATGCAACGGATCTTTGGTGATCAGCAATGCCAGTCCTTGCTGCTTTACCTTGACGATATCGTTGTCTTCTCCTCTACCGTGGGGCAGCATTTGGAGAGATTGGAAGTGGTGCGAGGGCGTCTTCAACAACAGGGCCTGAAGGCCAAGCTAACCAAGTGTGCGTTCTTCCAACAGGAGGTGCGGTACCTCGGGCATGTGATTTCAGACAAGGGGGTCTCGACGGATTCCAGTAAGGTGGAGGTGGTGGCTAACTGGCAGCCCCCAAGCACCATCTCTGAACTCCGGTCATTTCTTGGTTTTACCAGCTATTACCGTCGGTTCGTGGAAGGCTTTGCCAAGTTGGCTACCCCTCTACATAGGCTCGTGGCCAAGTTCGGGGGCACACGGTCAGGAAGGGGGTCAGAGCGGGCAGTTGCTGAGAACTGGTCGGATGAATGTCACTGCAGCTTTGAAGCCCTTTAAGTTAAACTCACCACGGCACCTGTGCTGGCATATGCCGACTTTTCCCTCCCGTTCATCCTGGAGGTAGATGCCAGCTACAGTGGGCTGGGGGCTGTCCTGTCACAGGAGCAGGGTGGTAAGGTGAGGCCCATCGCTTACGCGAGCAGAGGTCTGAGGCCCACTGAGCGTAATATGACCAATTACAGCTCCATGAAATTGGAGTTTTTGGCCCTCAAGTGGGCCATGACCGAAAAATTTAGGGAATACTTGTTGGGCCAGAAGTGCATTGTCTACACGGACAACAACCCGCTTAGCCACCTGTCATCCGCCAAACTTGGTGCCACTGAACAGCGCTGGGCAGCCCAGCTGGCAGCATTTGATTTTGTAATCAAATACAGGGCAGGAAAGGTCAACACCAATGCTGATGCCTTGTCCCGTCAGCAGCCCCCTAGTGCACAGGACATGGAAGCCATGCTCCCTAGCACGTCACTCCCTGAACCCCTGCAGCAAGTTCTGCAGGTTCGTAAGTCACCGGCAACACAGGCTACCATTGTAGCTCTTCCTCATCATGCTCCATCAGAGATCTGCACCCTTCAGCAGACAGATCCTGTCCTCCGTGAGATCTTGGCTTTCTGGGCACAAGAGCGGCGTCCCAACCACGAAGAGCGCAAATCGCTCTCTCAATCTGCTTTGGTCTTGCTCTTGCCCAATGGGACCGTCTTTGTGGAAAAAGATGGCACTTTGTATTGCCGGATTTTCCGCCCAGACGGGCTGAGGGAGTTTGTCAGTTACTGTTTCGCTGCGCTGAAACAAGAGGTCTTGACAGAAGTCCATCAGCGGCACGGCCACCAGGGCATCGAGAGGACCTTGGAGCTGCTGCGGCAGCGATGCTATTGGCCGGGTATGTCCTCTGATGTGATGCTTTGGTGTCAATCTTGCGAGCGGTGCCAGGTAGCAAAGAACACCCAGCCTGCTGTTAGTAGCTTCATGGGGCATTTGCTAGCTTCCCGACTTAACAAAATCGTGGCCATGGATTTCACCGTCCTGGAACCCACGCATGCTGGTCTTGAAAATGTGCTAGTCATGACCGACGTGTTCAGCAAATACACACTTGCGGTTCCAACGCGTGACCAATGAGCTTCTACTGTTGCTCAGGTTTTGGTCACTGAGTGGTTTTGTAAATTCGGTGTGCCGGCTCGTATCCATTCAGACCAGGGCCGTAACTTTGAAAGTTCTTTGATCCAACAGCTCTGTAACTTGTATGGCGTAGAAAAATCTCGAACCACCCCGTACCATCCAGCTGGCAACGGTCAGTGTGAGCGGTTCAATAGAAACCTACACAACCTGTTGCATACCCTGCCCACTTCTCGGAAGCGAGAATGGAGCGCCTGCCTCCCCCAGCTCCTGTATTTGTACAATACCACCCCCCACCAAGCAACTGGTGAGTCTCCATTCTTCCTCATGTTGGGACAGGAACCCAGACTACCAGTTGACTTCTTGTTGGGTCAGGTGCAGGGTCCGGTGAGTGGTGGCGTCAACGAGTGGGTTCAGGAACAACAAGTTCGCTTGCAGATTGCTTTTGAAGGTGCTCGTGAGCGGCTTCGGGTCGCAGCTGACCGTCGTAAAACCTATCACAACCAACGGGTCCGTCATGCTCCACTGGAGGAGGGTCAGTTGGTGTTCTTGAGGAACTTGAGTTACAAAGGGCGGCACAAGATCCAGGATCTATGGGGTTCCGTAGTATATAGGATCCTGAAGGCCCCGAAGGAGGGAGGTTCGGTGTACACCATTGCCCCTGAGAATGACCATGCCAGGGTCAAACATGTCCACCGCACGCTGTTAAAAGCCGTGGTTGGAGTTGGGGCTGCGGACTGCCTTGATGCTCCCATTTCAACCTCCCCGGACAACCCCTCATTAGAGGACAACCACTCCAGTGAAGGTGAGCTGTTTGTGTTGAGGCCTGAGGTTCCTCATGACACGCCTACCCGAGCAGCTGTAGTAACTCAGACCACTCGTCCGCTGCCCCTTCCACCAGTGGGCTCTACCCCAACTTATACTGTGATCCCATCTGCAGGGATAGACTTACCACCAGGTGAGTTGGCTCCCTCCTCCATGGTGTATCCTAGCACCAGCGGAGTGGCAGTCCGCCGGACGCCACGATTAACTGCGGGCCAACATTCTAATCCTCATCATCTTCCACGGTCCATTGCAGACTCGGCGACTGGGGCTGCAAACCCTGCTGGCCCCGTGTCAAATTCAATTTCTGTGCTTTTTAGGCCCTGGAACTAACACCTTTAGGGGTGCGGTAGATTGCTACATCGTCGGGACGCATTTATTCAGTCCCAGGGGGTAGATTGTAGCAGGATGAGCTGCATTAGCCCTGCTCTCATTGCTCCTGTGCTGTCCAGCCTCCCCCCCTCTTGTTAGCCAATTGGGTCAGGAGGCCACACTATATAGGCAGGTAAGGGAATTCCTCGCCTCTTGCTCCTGGGTTCCGAGGCCTCCCACTTCCTGTTTGCCTCACTTCCTGTGTCCGCCGCTGCTTCAGTGCAGGTAACGTAGCAGTGGCTGCCTTCTGATTTTGTGTTGTAGTCGGTTAGTTATGGTATTTATTGATCCTTTCGGGTGTTTACAGTTTCGCAGCCTGCTCCCGCTGCTCACGGGGGGAGCTTTCCCCGCTCTGCTGTGTCTGCAGTGGCCGTTTACATCGGCAGCAGGTGATTTCTCGGGCTCATCTCTCCTCTTCTCTCCGGCATGTGTGGTCTCGTGCTAAATTGATTGATGGGGTCGTGATTAAACAGAACCTCGGCTGCTTTGCTTTACCTGGCTGCTTTACTCGGCTGCTTTACTCGGCTGCTTTACTCGGCTGTTCGGCTCCGCTCAGCTCTGCTCCTTTCCACCTAACTACGCTTGCTCTGCAGCACTTTGCCTGGCTTCGACGTGCTTTCCTGGGGCGGCTTTCCTGTCTGCTGTGCCTACTGGGGTGGCCTGGCGTGGTGTACTCGCCGTGGATGAAAATACACTGTCGCCAGGGTCTCCTCTGCCCTCCAAAGAGGGGCCGAATGTGATTATTCCCAAGGCAGACCAGTGCAGCCGCTCCTAGCACGTGTCTTGGGATTTAGCTATCAGTTTATGGGTGAAAGCAAGGGGCCTGTCTGCCTTTAGTTTGTTTACATTTTAGATTTTGGTTTCTTTCTTTCTTTCTTTCTTTCTTTCTTTCTTTCTTTCTTTCTTTCTTTCTTTCTTTTCTTTTCTTTCTTTCTTTCTTTCTTTCTTTCTTTCTTTTCTTTCTTTCTTTTCTTTCTTTCTTTCTTTCTTTCTTTCTGTGATTTGAAGTTTTCCTTTGTTTGGGTTATTCTTGGGGTCTCTTATTCACAAGTGCTTAGTGCTATAATTTCTTTTGTTGGGTCAAACACTGGAAATTTTGGTTCGCATTTGTGTTAGGTTGCTTTAGTAGCTATTACCCCGTGTTTGGTATTGGTGACTGTCTTTTCTGTTTGTTAGTCTGAGCTTGACAGCTCTTAAGGAATTAGTTCAAAACATTGTTAGTTGCAAACATTATCTTGTTTGAAATAAAGGTTTCTCTTTGGTTAACTTTGATTGAATTGTTTTTTTTTGCTTAGTTATGAAAAATTGTTTTGATTTACAATTTCCGGCCCCACTAATTTTGTTTATCTCCTTTCAGGATTGGAAGCTTACAGTGGTGACCCTGGTGGTGGTATGTGATTAATAAATGATTAATATTGACGCATGTTTAAAAGATAATCAACATCAAATGTCTCATATCCTGCTCTCTTCAAAGAATCAGACTACTGGAAAGTTCCGGCAGGTTTTGGTAAACTTTAGAAAGGATGAACAGCAGAGGGAACTCAGACGGTCTGTGTGATTTGTTCGTCATTATTCGGTTGAATTCGGAAGCAGTCGGAATATGCGCTGTTTATAAAAGCTGTTGCCGCAGTGAATTGTGGGACAGAATAATCTCCTCTCCTTTCGTAAAGGATGATCCGGTGTATCCTATGCTAAAGGAGATAATAAAGGAAGCATTGAGCCACCTTTCCTATGCATTTAAACTATTCGAACAGCTCTAATCACGAACTACTTCCGTTCGTTTCAATTCCGTTAGGAACCTTCCTGAGCAAAAATGACTTTTCGACCGCAGCCCCTGTATACAGCTGATCTCGAGCGACACACCCCAGTCAGAAGTGCAAATAAATTGATTATTACAGGAGCTAAATAACTGTTCACACTGGGGGCATCCATCTTCCATTGTCAACTCGGGGGTGGCGAGGTTTCACCGAGTTCCCAGCAGGAAATTTCCACTTCGGGGGACGTTTCAGTTGTAGTCTCCTACTGGAAACTCAGAAATTCCAACTTCCGACTACAACTGGAACGCACCACAAGCCAAAGCGTGTGTTTGTTGTGATGCTAAATGAATGAAACTCGGACCTTCCTCAGAACTCTGCATTGCTTTACAACTTCTTTTTCCAACAACTTACAGGATGCAAAGCGACGAGGTAATGTATCTCTTTCTAGTTACGTAGCGGTAGTTTTTGATGTGTGACAACAAGCAATTTTTAGAAAACTTGGTATCGTAGTTTTGTAGCTGGCTATATATCACTACTTACAGCTTGGTGCTCTAAGACATGTCAGAATAATATAAATTTGCTCTTGTTTTATTTGTCTTGTTCCTGAAGTTGAGTATCCAGGCCAGTCCAGCCCGGTCCGACCCGACCCGACCGGAAGGCTAAGGAATAGTATAGATATCCTATTTTGATGCTATAAAACTCATCTTAAAGTGTGTATTTCCATCAGGCATTTATCTAAAAGGGAGACTTTTTGTAATTACTTAGAAACTCCTCACAGTCCCTTTAAAACATCTTTTTTTTTTAAAAATACTCACACCAGAAAGTGTTATGCAAGAACTTTAATGAACTTAAAAGAAAACAAACAACTTCTTTAGAATAACGTGGTTGACACCCTTGGGCTAAAAGTCTAGTTTTTCAAATATTTTGTTTTGCCATATTGGTGTTTTGTTCATTTCTCCCTGTTGCTTTCTCCTGATGCTTTATAATATAAAACATGAATCAGCATTATCTACGTGTTTGAAGAGGTAATAATGATCAAACATTGACTTAAGTGAGTGGACCATTACATGTTGTCACAACCGAAACTCTACCATCTGTTTCTTGTGACAATTTTAGCTAATTTTTGCTAATAACTAAAAAATGCTACTAAGCACATGGCCAGCAAATGGATGTTTGAACAGGTGTACACCCATAAAAACATAATGTGTTGCATTAAACCTCCAAAAGTTTACCTAATTGCAGAGAATATGTGTTCGGTAGTGACGATTAAAAATGTTCCCAACAGATTTTCAGATTTTGGAACATATTTACTCCAAAATGATGAGAGGTAACTACTCACCATGATGCCATGAGGTAGAGGGATGCTGAGTCTCTGCCTGATCAAAAATGCAGGGGTGTGGCTAAAAACAGGCTCAACCTATGTGGTAAAACTATCTGTGTTTCGTGTGTGACAAGAAAGCGTGGGACAGCATTTTTTGAATGATCTTTTTAAATTAAAAGAATAAACCCGCAATACATCCAAATCTTTTCAGTGCTGTTTAAAAGAAATCAACCAGATATTTCAAAAAACATCATTGAAAAAAAAAAGTATAAAATTGTTCTAAGTGTTATTTTCATAGGTCGAAATTTAGGGCTTAAGGGTTGTGACAACCACGTCCCAATAGAAAGTACACTATAAATGATGATTTTGTATATATTTAGCTTATTACTATCTATTTGCTGTCTTGTGTGTAAATAGATCATAACAGAATCTTAGTAAATATGTAAAGTCTGAATTCTTAATTGTTTTGTTACATAGTTTTTTAGTGTGGGACCACAGTATATATATATATATATATATATATATATCTATCTATATATATATATATATATCTATATATCTATCTATCTATCTATATATCTATATATATATCTATATATCTATATATATATATATATATATATATATATGTGTGTATATATATATATATATATATATATATATATATATATATATATATATATATATATATATATATATATATATATATATATATATATATATATATATATTAGGGATGCAAACAATTAATCGATTATCGATTAATTGTCGATAAGAAATTACTCGATTAAAGTGTATTAATTGCAATTAATTGCGATTTGAACCCGTAATTCCCCTCAAGCCCGCATGGGGGCGCGCTTGACGCCAGACGTCCTTGACACACTCGCGGGAACACAAGAGAAGCTGGCCTCTGACAACATAGAGCCGATATAACCCAGCCTGAGGGGGGCAGCATTACGCTTCATTGCGTTTAGCCTGCCGGAACTTTATTAGAAGAAGAAGAGGACGACAACAACAACAAGATAAACGAGGGGCGGTAAGCTGGCAGGATGAAGAGGACAAGACGGAGTTCGGTATGGAACCACTTTAAGTTGGTTAATGATGACAAAGACGCCAAATGCACAATCTGTGGAAGTATTTTAAAGTACAACTCCTCCACAACTTAACTACATTATCACTTCAATACGTCACATTCAGCCGTGCTGCAAGGATCGAGTAGCTCTCAGCCTTCAATCACCGCAGCGTTGGGACGACGAGTATGTGACTCCACGAAGGCAGAGGACATTACCCAGCGGATATGTGACATGATTACTACAGACATGCTGCCAATAAATGGGCGATTCCACCAAAAGAATCGAAATATTGTTGTATATTAAATGTATAGACACAAGTAGTAATATATTACAAATTGTATTTTACTATTATACTAAACACCATACACATTAATATTTGTAGAAATTACAGATATATAATTTTTCAATATTTTAAAATGGCATCCAAAACACTAATACAGAGCATTTCTTGCCTGTCCCCACAGCCAAACACTACACTTTACTACAATGCATCATGAACAAAATCCTACCAAAGCAAATTTTCTTTGCATTTAAGTGTGACTCCATATTCTATCTACACTTATTTATTTTCATGTTTCAAGTAGCCTCAAAGTAGTCTTGTTATTGCATTGTCCCATTTGTGAATGTGTTGTTCCCTGCTGTGAAGAATAAATCTTTAATTAAGGAATATGATTTGCATTTTCTCTTTCATAAGAAAGATAGTATTTTCGTAGAAAGGAACCTATTGATTCAGAGGGAAATTCAGCTTTGCTGGAAAATTGCCGCTTATCAATTAATCGATCATCGATCGATAAGATGAAACAACTATTAATTAATGAACTACTCAATAATTTGCATCCCTAATATATATATATGTATATATATATATATATATATATATATATATATATATAAATACATATATATATATATATATATATATATATATATATATATATATATATATATATATATATATATAAATACATATTTATATAAATACATATACATATATATAGACACATATATACATATATATATAAATATACATATATACATATATAGATATATATTAAGGCTGTCACTTTAGTGCATTAATTACATTAATTAATTACACTGCAAATTAATGCGTTATAAAAATTAATCGCAAGATTAATCATAGCACACAAACATTTTAATATTGGCCAGACTATTATTTTTTTTATTCATCTGACTACACTAATATATATATATATATATATATATATATATATATATATATATATATATATATATATATATATATATATATATATATATATATATATATATATATATACACACACACACATATATATACATATATATATACACACACATATATATACATATATATGTATATGTATGTATATGTATATATATATATATATATTTATATATATACATATATATTAACACACACATATATCTTTTTACATCCTTTCTGAAAAGTAATCCATAACGAACTGATCTGTATGAATAAGAGTAAAGTGGCACAATATGAAAAGCCCAAAGTTTTTGAAAATTTGATTTGACGGTTATAAAGTCATAAAGTCTTTTTAAGCTGAAAAGTTAGCTGCTTAGTTACATTTGTAACATCTGTATTGGAGTAAACTACAGTTAAAGGTGAGACACAGAGCTTTTCTATGTTAAAGAAGAAAAAACTTTTTGAAAAAATATATTACAATCTACAGAGCATATGTACAGTAAGAAAGTATTTCTTTCAGAAATGTATGAATTTATCATTTAAAAATGTGTGGCCACAACAGAGTTGATAATATTTTTATTGGGGCGGCAGTAGCTCAGTCTGTAGGGACTTGGGCTGGGAATCAGAGGGTCGCTGGTATTATTCCTTTTTTGGTTATTATCTACTGGATCAATCTTTTTTTATTACTCCATTTATTGTTATGGAAATAACAGATTATGACTACCTGGTAGCCAGACATCCAGATACAAAGCAAAAAGATTTTTCTTGAGATTCCTTATCTACATTATCATGAATAAGGAGGGACTGCAACCTAAAGCAATTTTGTAATGATAACATTGTATTTGATTATTCAGTATATATTAAGGTCCTGTCCTATTTGCAGCCTGTTTAATATTAGTGACAAACTCACCCAGTCAGGTTCTTCTTTACTTTTGCCCAACTTGTTCAGACCAGAGTAGGAGCAAAACTGGTCCAGTGGTTTTGGAAAGTCAATCATCAAAATGAATAAGGAAACTTTAACCCTACATTATGTAGCAGACTTGAGATGGATAGGCACACACACTCAGGCGGGATCAGGATCAACTGCTTTTAATTCTGTGATGTAGCAGAGGGGCACATATTACACACACATGCAATGGCAGCGGCACAATCTCTCTCTCCATAACAGAAGCTGTCCCAGATCTGTTTTTTTTTTTCTTTAGACTATTCACATTTATAATAATACAAAAAAAACTACATTTTGAATGAAACACAATGTGCAGACATTTTAAGAAAAAAAATACATAACCAAAATATCAGACAAACAAAACATTTTTTTAAAGTATAACAGAGAACGTTGAATTAATAATCATGTCAACACACCTGTGATGTAGCAGAGGGGCACATATTACACACACACGCAATGGCAGCGGCACAATCTCTCTCTCTCCTGCAGCGGGTGAAACAAAACGTACATGAGACAAAAACTCTGATCATTTGAACCCAATTTAACGCTGAATTTGCCAACAAAACTCATAATAAAAGTCACATACAGGCTCAAAATAAGTTCTCAGTTCATTTTTAAGTAATTTAAACCAGACTCAACATCTTTTAGCCCTACTAGCTTACAACAAAGAGAGAGAGTATAAAGACGTGTCCTACCATAACAGAGGCTGTCCCGTATCTGGCGGGAGCACGCAGCTCTCTTGTGTATGTATTCTTGAGTGTCCCATTAATTAGTTTCCCCCGCTACAACAGGTGGCGTGGAATTAAAAAAACTATTGACAAAATTGTTTTCATAATGTAGATTGATTAAACACAAAAATAGCCTCAACACTGTCCTTGACAGATCAAAATTAGTTTTGAGAATGTTCAAAATATATTTTAAATATAAATAGCAATGTAAATATTTCAAAAGCAATATTTACTCAGCTACATACTCCCTCCTGAACTTCTCAAAACAGTACCAAAATAGATTAACAGGTGAACAACAGGTAACATGAACCACTTCCTTTTTCCTTACAATATATACATCCCTACATGCAACATAAATGTCTCCCAACCAAAAAGGGAAAGCGAAACAAAAGAAGTTGGCCAGACTTCTGATATTCACTTGCCAGAAAAAGTGCCTTATACACAATCTCATACTGATGACTGTTACCCTTTGCAACTTTGGTCACACTAAAATATTTCAACAGATTTTCTGCACTGAGGCTATTTCTGCAATCTAACAACCTACATGAATAAAGTTTTTGCAACCTCACACACAAGAGTGCCTGCTTGTTTGTTCTTCTGAGTCATGTTTTGAATTAACCTGTTAACTGGTTTCACTATTCTCCCCACCCTAGTCCTAAGGGGAGCAACTGGTTGACTCGCTGGTATGCTGTCATGGTCTGTGAGAACTCTGTTGGTAACATCCACGTCCATTACACTCCCTGAATGGCTGATGTTCAGTTTCGAACTGTCCATAGTGTGATCCAAGTTTGTTACACTTCCCGCTCTGCCTGGTCCAACTTCACCCGTCTCATCTCTAAGACTCCCTCAAGCTGAAGAACTTGGCTGAACTACATTGAAGGGGTCTGGAGGGTGTCCATCAGTTGCATGTTCAGACAGATTAGGGTATCCCATGGGAGTAGTTTTGGCTACCCACCTGGCAGTGCGTACAGAACGGTTAGCTTCTGAAACTTCTGCTGTGAGGCTCACTTCTCCATCACTGCTCTGTTGACCTGACTCAGATCCAGCATCAAAGGAAACAGATTCCTCTGCCTGGTCCACCTCAACTGGCAAGAAGTTAGCTTGCAAAAGCAGGTTTCTGTAACCCAAGTGTCTGATGCGGTGTGGCACCTAGGATCTCCAGAAACAACTGTGTAGGTGTAGACTCCCACCTGTCAGCTAGTTTTCTGCGACCCCACACACACCTATTGGCCAACAAGACTCGATCTCCCTCCTTGATGTCTGCACCTTTGATCCCCCTGTTGTACAAATCCACCTGACGCTGCTGACTGAGACTTGTGCTGACTTGTGCTGCAGTTAGAGCCTCCATGAGGTCTTCTCTCATCCTCTTGACATAACTGTCATAGTCAGTGATGTCATTGTTCCTATCAGTGTTGTGAAACATAACATCTATTGGCAGTCGTGGGATTCAGCTGAACATCAAATAAAATGGCGGGTAGCCAGTCGACTCATGAGCTGTACAGTTATAAGCAAAGGTCAATGAATGCAGCATCTGTGGCCATCTCTGCTTTTCTCTGGGGGGTAAGGACCGGATCATATTGCCTAAAGTCCTGTTGAACCTCTCACAGTTCCCATTGCCCATTGGGTGATATGGAGTAGTTCTGGACTTTTCCACACCAGTCAGTTGCAACAGCTCCTGAATCAGCTGACTCTCAAAATTCACACCCTGGTCTGAATGGATTCTCTGGGGAAATCCATATACACAGAAGTAATGGTCCAATAACTGTCGTGCCATTTGCTTTGCTGACTGATCTGGGCACATAAAGGCATGGGCCATTTTGGTGAAATGGTCAGTCACCACCAACACATCCAAACTCTTCCCTTTGGAATCTTCAGCTGACCAGAAATCCGGACATACTAACTCCAGTGGACTTGTGGTCTTGATGCACTCAAGTTTGGCTTTTCCCTCAGGTTTCAGGGTCTTACTGACAACGCAGCGCTTACAGCATTTGACATATTCTCTGATGTCGTACTTCATGTTCACGCAGAAGAATCTCTGCCTAGCCAAATACAAGGTCCGGGTCTGGCCTTGATGGCCTGCTTTGTCGTGAACACCTTGCAGAGTATGACTGATTAAAGAGGTAGGAGCAATGTACTGGTGACGCTTCTTTCCAGTTAGCGGGTCTTTACAAACTCTGTACAGGATGCCATCCAGCATTTTTAGTTTGTACCACTGTTTCAGCATCTTCAGCACCCTCGATGACAACCCTGCCCTTTCCCTTCTTGACGGCCGTCTACCACGACCAACAAACATGATGACCTGTGCGAGCGTGACATCTTTTCTTTGCTCGTCCTCCAGCTCCTGGAGCGAGAAAGCAGGTAGGGCCTCTTGGCCTGGTGGGACTAGGTTTTGCAGATCTTGGGCAAGCCAAGAGATCACCCTTTGCTTGGAACCATGATCCCACTCAACGTGGCTGTCCAGGACTGCAGACACCTCATGACTGGTGAGGGAACAGTGCTCTATGTTTTCGAGCTTAGGGTGCTGCTCAACAACCTGATGGTTTGCACTGGCTCTAAACATTTCTTGCCCAATACCCTCCTGCACTTGTTCTGACTCATCCAACAGCTCTTCATATGGCTCCCTCATAAGCCTCTGACAGACACGGTTTTGAATGAAAGGCCTTAAAGGATCTGCTACAATGTTCTTACTACCAGGTATATACTTAATGCGGAAGTCATATGGGGACAACTTGGCTACCCACCTCTGTTCGCATGCATCAAGTTTGGGCTTGGTGAGGATGTAGGTGAGGGGATTGTTGTCCGTCCAAACTGTGAAGGTGTGTCCTTTTAGCCAATGGCTAAATTTGTCACAGATGGACCTCTTTAGCGCCAAAAACTCTAGCTGGTGGGCGGGGTAGTTGCTTTGAGCCCGAGTGAGTGCCTTGCTGGCAAAACGCGATGGGCCGTGCTTTATTCTCGCCCTCCTGCAGCTGAGACAATACTGCACCTAAACCATCTTGCGAGGCGTCAGTTGACAGAATGAAAGGTTTGCTGAAGTCAGGGTGCGCCAGAACAACTGATTTCAAAAGAGCAGTTTTTTATTGCTCAACTGAGTTGCAATGTTCCTCTCTCCAATCACTTGGATGTAACTTTTTGAATGTAGTAGCACCATTTACGCTCTTTTTTCTTCCTTTGGGCGCAGCAGTCAATGCAAACATTGGCTTGGCCAGGCGGGAGCAATCAGGTATGAACTGCTGATAATACATGATCATGCCCAGGAATGACTTGATTTTCTTCTGAGAGGGGGAGACACCATCCTCCATCATGAGGTCATAGGGTTGTCAAAAGTATCGATACTCAAAAAAGTATCGATACTAAAATGTTCGGATGCCGAGCCGCCGCCGCCGTCCCCCTCTCTCTGCCTCCTCACACACACAGCAGAACAGGCACCCTCCCCCTCCCCGTGACACGCTCAGTAACAAAACAGCATGAGTAGTGCTGCTGCAGGAGGGCCAAATCAACCAGTTTTGGTTAAAATAAAATTCAAAGACGCTCAAAATAAAAGGACGAAATAACCCCCCCCTCGCCTCCTATGTTAAACACTCACTGCAATATGGAGGAGGACGAAGTGGAGGAATTAGCTGACGCGCCTTCATCAAATAAATTGGTCGTGTGGACCTATTTTGGCTTCCCATTTAAAAGATGAGAGAACGGTGAGAAAATTGAGGACAAAACAAGAACCGTGTGCAAAATATGCCGCTACAGTTCTCCGTTTACTGCGGCGAGTAAAACTACTACCAACTTCGAACTGTGACGTCCGTCGGGCGTAAATATAGGTGACCCCAGCTTGGGAATACCTGCTTTTATTTAGCAGTCACTGTGGGCTGTGACCACACCAACTACAATTTTAATTCACGAACAAAACAGTGAGTAGTAATCTCTACACCTCCTGGTATCGGCTCTCTCCCATGCTCTCTCCCCTCCTCGCTAACACACACACTAACTCTCCCCTCTGAACTCTGACCCGCTGGCCCCACCTATCTGGTCCCTTCACTGACCGCCAATTTATAGGTAACATTAAAATCCACATTGAGCACAAACCATAGAACTGCACCACTATGTTTGTGTAAGTCTGCATAAAAAAACAATATTTGATTTTTGCATGTACTGTTGAGTTGACAGAAACACATTTCAGACATGTATAGGTCTAAACTGCTATGGAGGACCAAAACTGCCAAAATAAAAAAATAAATAAATAAACAAAAATGTATATAAAACAGAAAAATAAGAAAATGAATTAAATAATACAAAAAAATAAAAATAATTGGCAATAAAAACAAAAATAAAATATATATTCATATATATATATATATATATATAAATAAAAGTAAAAATAAATACAAAAATAAATAAAAAGATTCAAATATTAAAAATAAATGCAAAAATAAATGTGGAAATAAATACATCATTATCAATGTAGCAATCCTCTGCATCATCACTTTTGTCATCTCCATCCGTATCCATTTCATCCTGGATTTCTTTATTTTTTTGGGGGGGGGGGGTCTGGTGCATTTATGAGAGGGTTCTGAGGAGGTAGGGCTTTCTTTACATTAATAACAGCATCATCACCATCATTATCAATGTAGCAATCCTCTGCATCACCACTGTGGTCGTCTCCATTCATAACCATTTCATCCTGGATTTCTTTTTTGGAGGGGGTCTTGTGCATTTATGAGAGGGGCCTGAGGAGGTAAGGCTTTCTTTACATCAATATCAGCATCATTTCCATAATTTTCTTCATTTAGCCTTCCACTGAGGTTTTTATCTGGACCATCTCTGTCACCAGAATATGCATTGACTGCTGTCCTTATTCCTCTTCTGTTTTGCTGCCAAATAATATTCAGACATTTTTTGTGTGACTCATTTGAATTCCCAAATATACGAACAGATAATGTTGCCCATATATCAGAATACCACCTGGTATTCTTCTTCATTACATTCAGGGAGAGAAACTCTGTGATCACTCTGTCTCTCCCATGGATATATTATAAGAACTGGATAGTGTGGCTCCGCCTTCTACCATGTAACGGATTTGAATCCAAAATATGCCCTGACAGGGCGCCGCCATTGTGCAGCCAGTAGAGAATCTGGACCATATCTCGACGTAGTTGTCATAAACTGTCGCAAAACTCCCCAGCATACGCTGTACACAATCGTTGTGAAACTGCCGTAAACCGCGGCTATTTTTAAACTCTAATAACTGATGAAAAAGAAACTTTTCAGAAAAAAACAGGGACTTGGAAAAAACGCAGCCCAATAATACTTTCATATCACCACAGCATACGGATAGGAGAAATATTTCTACGAGGTGTATTAATTTTTTGAAGTTTCTCTACGGCCCGTTCAGATGAATGGGGGAGACGGAAATTTGACCCATACTTCAGCCAGTCACCAGGAAACAAAATTCTTGTGGCGACTTCAATTTGAGCCCAGCGACATGATGTCCATGTTTTCTACAGTCTATGGTCTCTCCCCCCTGATTTCATCCAAAAATCCTCCTCTTTATGCTTTGTGCCTTTTCTATAACACCCCATGTTGACATAAGTTGTTAAGATATTTACTTTTTGCAACTCACCTCAAAGAATCTTGCTCTCACTCTGATTTCCCTCCAAAATACCCATTTGACCTTTTAGATGCTGTGAGATGTAGCTGGTTTGTGCATTGGGCTCCCTCTGGTGGCTAAACTACGCAATGAGGGAGTTTTCAGCTTGAGGAACGCTCATCGGGCATGTTTTCAGTTCACAATAGGGAGGAGTGGAGAGACATTTTTTACAATTGCTTCCCTCTCAGAAGGCTGAAATAATTTATCAGTAAAATTAACACATATCTCATTAATTCAGGATGCTCCCCTAGCAAATGAATATTGTCAAGATGTATTCAGGATGAAAGGCAGTGGAAATATTATTCAGCCCAGGACACATGAAAAGTGATTTGATATCAATTCATTCAAAAATGAGAACACTATAAAAATTCTAAGTAGACAAATCCACATTTAAAGTGACAGGCACCTGATAATGGTATCAAGGCATTTTTTAATGACCTTCTATAAACAAACTAAGGGCTGTGAAATTTGTGAAGGGATGTTCTGGACACATGACAGGTGATTTGATGTCAATGCAGAAGAGAAAACTATTGAAATTCCAAGTTGAAAAATGCACATTTAAAGCAACAGGCCCCTGGAAATGGTGTCGAGGCATTTTATAAGGACCTTTTGTCAAAAAACTAAGGGCTGTAAAAGTTGTGAGGGGATGTTTTGGACACATGAGAAGTGATTTGATGTCAATGCATTAAAAAATGAGAACACTATTGAAATTCCAGTAGAGGAATGCACAGTTAAAGTGACATGCCCCTGATAATGGTATCAAGACATGTTATAATGACCTTTTTCACAAACTAAGGGCTGTGAAAGTTGTGAGGGGATGTTCTGGACACATGAGAAGTGATTTGATGTCAATGCATTCAAAAATGAGAACGCTATTAAAATTCTAAGTAGACGAACCCACATTTAAAGCGACAGGCCCATGATAATGGTATCAAGACATTTTATAAGGACCTTCTAACAATGTAAGGCCTGTGAAAGTTGTGGGAGGATGTTCTGGACACATGAGAGTCGATTTGATGTCAATAAATTGAAAAATGAGAAGACTATTGAAATCTTTACCTTGTTATGTGATTAATTATTGCATAAAGATAATGATGATGTTTATTTGCATATGTATTTTTATTTTAATTTAGGTTTTTATTGGTGTGAAATATTAAGGGTTGTCACCATATATAATAGAAGCGGATTGAGACGTGTATGTTTAAAAACAAACTCATTATTGAATATTGAAATGAGCCGTATTGCACTTTTACGACGGTCCCTAGGTGTCTGACAGACATTCACTTCTGTACAACCCCCGCTGCATCGTCATTACTGGTTAAGAAGAAGGCTTGCATCCACGCATGCGCAGTACGGCTCATTGTTTCAGGGGAAGACCGCCAGCTACACGACTGGACGCGGAGGCAAAGAGAAGAACAGCTCTCCAGAGAGTACTGCGCATGCGTGGAGGCAAACCTTCTTCTTCTTAAGTTCAGAGGTCAGCACAGCCACAAAACATGTCTGGAGCGACACAGACTGTAATGGAGGAGTAGCGTGAGCGGACCATGATGAAATATTGGTGAAACTAATGAGTTTTTGGACGATTAATGCAGTTCTAGGAGCGGCGCTTTACATGCCCCATGAGCCACCATTATACGGATGTCCGCCGCTCGATTTTGGATCTAAATATCTCCCGAAGCACTGTTTGGGTCAGGAAAGCCTTCTGGGTGAGTATATTGTTCTACTTCATTCTATAAACAATGTGAAAGCTGCAGAAACCGAACTTATCCTTTAATGGGCACATAGCATCAGGCCACTTGTAGTTACTCAAGATTGACAAGATCCTTTCTCCAATGCTCCCACTGTGGCCTCAGATGATCAGGCAGTTGGTCATCCCAGCTGATGCCTTGACGACACATTTCTTGCAGAATCTTTTTTTCCACTGATGAGGTAAGGAGCAACAAATCCAAGAGGATCATAGCAGTGGACAGTACTCCATGCTGTGTAGGAGGTTGGTCCTGGTGTGTGACTTTGAATGCGAAACAGTCCTTTATGTTCCAATGAATGCCTAGAGGTCTCTCTGTTTGTGTGTCACGAATGCAAGGTCCTTTGGTTTGATGCCTGCAGAATGTTATGATGTTGGTATGCTGTTTAGAAGTTTGCTGTTTGATATGAACTTGTAGCTGTAAACCCCCTTTCTCTTTGGCAAGATGCCTTAACCTGTAGTCTACACACCCTGGAGAGGAGACTGCCCCAAAGAGATGTACTCTCATCCTGTATGTTTGAGGCTGTGTACTTAAATCTCCATCTTTCAACCATAAAAATGGGAGATAGTTCCAATCATTTTCTTGCACTTGAAACTGGTGGAACATTTTTTCAAACTCACACATTTCAGGGGGACCGGAAGTGACCTGCAGACGTAATGGTTGGAGGGCACAGGAGCTCCTATTAACTATCCCTCAATTTTGATATTTCGTCAGGTTA
Organism: Scarus forsteni; assembly: GCA_036419115.1. Taxonomy (NCBI): domain Eukaryota; kingdom Metazoa; phylum Chordata; class Actinopteri; order Labriformes; family Labridae; genus Scarus; species Scarus forsteni. The sequence continues at coordinate 37,617 of JAZDUH010000078.1, forward strand.
CACATTTGACAAACTTATTCACTGAACCGGCAAAGTTGTAGCAGATGTCGGGGAGCAAGAAACCAGGTGGGTCACCAGCCAAAACTTCTTCAGCAAAACGCAAACAGTCGGAGGGCTTCGGCATGGATGCTAATATTGTTAGTAGCGTGGCTATTGAGCTAGCATTAGCCAGACAACAAGATAGCCTGGAAGCAGCGGTGACACGGGCTGTTCAGGGAGCTGTCGAACGGAATAAGAAACTCTGTAGATAGCTTGGAAAGGAAATTGGAAGCCCACATGGAAACAGTTGAAGGACTGGTCGCAAAAGTGGATCGTGTACAAGCCGAGACAAGAGCTATGAAAAGGGAAGTGAGTAACAACACGTCGATCTGGAGAAGATGCAGCTGAAAGTCGCTTCGCTAGAGGACCAAGACCGGTGGAATAGCGTGAGAATTACCGGGATTGCGACCATCAGAGGGGGAGGGGATGCAATCGCTTTCCTGCAAGACATGTTACCAAAATGGATCCCCTCACTCGGCGGCACCTAGATCCAAATAGAGTGCGCCCATAGGATCCGCAGTAACAAGAATAACGGCCAGGCTACCATGATATTCAGAGTGCTCAGGTACCAGGACCGCAACCCCATCCTGCACGGAGCTCGCGAGGTGAGGAAAAATGCTCCCATACAGGATGCTGGGAAAACAATACGGTTCTATGCGGATCACAGTGCATTCATTAGTGAGAGGAGAAAGGCGTATGGAGAGGTGATGAAATAGCTGTATGAGAGGGGTATCCCGGCTTTTCTAATCTACCACCCTGAGGATGACGATCAACGGTGAACAACACACCTTCACCTCAGCGCGCAAGGCTTCACAGTTCCTGAGGAAGGAGGCTGGTGAGGAACCACCATCGCGCCGCCAGCTGTTCACCATCGGCTTGGAGGAGGCGTCACGAAGGGGGAGGACGACATAGAGCAGTCTGGCATCTAGGAATGACACGGAGGAGATCGGGTTCGATCAGCTGGTGTTTTTGAACAGGATATCTACTGCGATTTCATGAGGAGGAAAACTTGACTTTTGTTATCTTAGGCTGGAGAGGATCACACGGAGAACACTGGCTGGGGACCGAGGATAGTCAGAGAACTTCACAGCCGCAGGAAGGGGCAGCTGCATAAGGTTTGATAGGCTTACAACAACCCTGGACCCTGTTACAAAGCTGAGGTGAGAGAACATTATTTGCTAGAATGTTTGTAATATTACTTTTGATTTCTATAAGTTGCCCACATCAGGCCACACTGTTATCCTGTTATTCTAGGATGCCTTAGTTATGAAAATGTTTAACTGAGGTTGCCAGATAAATAATATCAGAGGGGACATTTATGTTTGCTAAATATTATTTTGATTTTTGGCCATAATTGATGATGGGGGCCACAATATGTACATTTATGTGCCTAATTTAGTTTCCACCTGTGCTTTGATTATCTCATTGCTTTGGATGAATAAGGGATTTCCAGTAGATATAGGTTTTGCTCCGAGGAGTTAACCTGACGGGAGGGAGTTCTGGAGGGACGGCGGAGGGAGGGTGGAGGGCAGGTATCTCGGTTATGACTCTCATATCAGGGTTAGACCCTTTATTGTTGCACCTGGAGCAAGGTACCAATTTCGATAATGGTTAAGCAATCGCCGAAGAATGTAGACATAGCATTTATTCAAGAAACACACCTGAGAGCGGAGGATGTGTCAGGCTTTCAAAATAGGCAACATAAAGCTGTTGCTTCAGATTGTGGGAGTTCTAACTCAAGCGGGACTGTCATCTTGGCTAAAGGAGCTTGGCCCCAGCGGTGGAAAAGATTAATGAAGGGTCAACAGGTCGCATAGCTTATCTATGTACATCCATATTTAGAAAGAAAGTAGACTTTGTATCCATATATGCACCAGCAGTTTTTGATCCTCTCTTTTTTCCTGAACTTACCAAGGAACTGCTGTCCTTATTAGATTTTGAGCTGATTGTGGGAGGGGATATGAACGCAGTTTGCGACCTCAATTTGGATAGATCCACCTTGTCTCCCACACCCAGCCGACAGCATCAGCTGCTCTTAGTGCCATGATAGAGAATGTTAACCTAGTTGATATGTGGCATTCAGAACCAGGGCATAAGACACTATATATGCTTTTCTGCATATCGTAAATCACATTCCAGAATCGACTACTTTTTGCTCTCTTCCAGTCTAAAAACGGGCGCAGATTTGATACAGGTGCTGCCGGCGACATTATATAACCATAATCCATTGTTGATGATGATAGATCTTAGTCACAGGTTTCATAAAACACCTAGATGGCACTTCAATGCAACACTTCTGCAGGATGAGGTATTTGTAGCACAATTTAGGAAAAGGATCACCGAATTCATAGCCAGTAACATTGTTTTTTTTTTTTTCTCTCTCTATTTTTTTCCCCTTGTCTGCATTATCTTTTCAGCTGAGCACTGTGTCCGGTGGCAGCTTTGGAAAGACCAATGCATTTTTGGTAGCACTTTAGATTACAGCCCGCGTCCTACAGTATAGTTTCCTGTCTCTTACAGTGTAGTTTCCTCAACTGTTGTTGCAACTCTCACACATGTACCATGATATTTTGCGGTATCTATGGGATAGTTACGCACGCGTCTTACAGTTTAGTTTCCCGTGTCTTACCATGAACTTATCAGGACTGTGTAATTTTCCTGGACATATGCTTTTGCTGTGCATACCTTGATGTGCCACTTCCTCTTAGGGATACAGATAATGTAGACCAGTGATGAACTTAAACACTGTAATGTATTGATGAATATGTGTTTCACAAAATAATGAAAAGACATGCAGACGTATAAAATATCTTTATTTTTTTAAACACACAGACACCTCACATAGTAATTCACCTTTTAAGTAACCCGGCCATTAAGATCACACTTGTCCTTGCTTACTGTCCAGTACTTTCACTGCGACAACCCAGCACTTAACCTGTAACTACTGATCAACATCTGGAACTGGGCTGGGTTATAAAGTGAACACTTGTTGGCTTTACTTACTGTGCGACTACCCACTACTTTACCTGTAACTACTGGTCAACATCTGGAACAGGGCTGGATTATAAAGTGAACACTTGTTGGCTTTACTTACTGTGTAACTACCCTCTACTTTACCTGTAACTACTGGTCAACATCTGGAACCGGACTCGATTATGCAAATGCAAATGAAAATAAAGAATATTCCATTGGTTTGTATATTGACCTGCAGAAAGCCTTCGATACGATAGACCACAGACTGTTGTTGAGAAAATTGGAGAAGTATGGGTTACGAGGAATCGCTTATTCTTGGGTGGAAAGTTATTTAGACAACAGACAGCAGTGTGTACAGATTAATGATTCAATTTCAAATCTAAAGAGGGTCACCTGTGGAGTACCCCAAGGATCTGTTATTGGACCAATATTGTTCATACTGTATATCAATGATATCTGCAGGGTCACTAATTTTTTTAAATATATAATTTTTGCAGATGACACAAACTTAGTCTGTTCAGGTAAAAACTTAAAAGAACTATTGATTGGCATTGAAAGTGAGCTGGAAAGTCTCAAAACTTGGTTTGTATGTAAATAAATTATCCCTTAATATTAAAAAAAACAAGTTCATGGTTTTTGGAAATCAAAATGAAATACATGGGGAAATTACAATTAAAATCAGTAATGTTTGCATTGAAAGAGTTTTTAAAACCAAATTTCTTGGGGTTATGATTGACAGTAGATTAACATGGAAACAACATATTGATTACATAAAAGGTAAAATATCAAATTCAGTTGCAATTCTGTCAAAATCTAGATATGTTTTAAATTATAAAGCATTGAAAATAATCTATAATTCACTTATTGTTCCTTACATGTCTTACTGTATAGAACTGTGGGGATCCACATATAAAACATATATGAATTCAATAGTTGTCTTACAAAAAAGAGCCATACGTATCATCAATAATACAGATTATTATGCTCACACTGATCCCTTGTTTTTAAATTCACACATTATGAAATTTTCTGATTTGTTTTATTTTAAAATAATGTTACTAATGTTTACTGCAAAACTAAACTCTCTTCCTCGTGCTGTGCAAAAGTTCTTCTCAATTCGGGAGACTCAATATGATTTAAGAGGTGTTTGCAAGTTTTCTGTTCAGAAAGCTAGAAAAGGTATAAAAAGGAGATGTGTTTCTGTTGTTGGGGTTAAACTATGGAATGATGCAAACATAAATATAAAAACCTGCAATTCAAGTTATATCTTCAGAAAAATGGTCTCCAAAGTTATCTTTGAAAACTATAAGTGTTGATCATGTAATGATGTTGTTAATGTTGATTCTTTATCTTTGTTTGTTTATTTATTTATTTATTTTTTGGTAGCTTATCTTTGGTTAAATATATGGGCTAGGCTCAGATAAGCATTTTGCTTCTGCCTATGCCTTTTCAGTCACTACTGATTATAAGAATTCTGGTTTGTTTATAATGTCTATTTTGTGACAAATATTGTACAATGTATGTTGACTGAATAAAAATCCTACTATTATAAAGCGCACACTTGTTGTCTTTACTTACTGTGTAACTTCCCACTACTTTACCTGTAACTACTGGTCAACAACTGGAACAGGGCTGGATTACAAAGTGAACACTTGTTGGCTTTACTTGTAGCTATCCTCTACTTCACTTTAACTACTGGTCAACATCTGGAACTGGGCTGCATTATAAAGTTCACACTTGTTGGCTTTACTTACTGTGTAGCTATCCTCTACTTCACAGTAACTACTGGTCACCATCTGGAACTGGGCTGTATTATGAAGTGCACACTTGTTGTCTTTACCTACTGTGTAACTACCCACTACTTTACTTGTAACTACTGGTCAACATCTGGAACGGGGCTGTATTATAAAGTGCACACTTGTTGTCTTGACTTACTGTGTAAATACCCACTACTTTGTCTGCAACTACTGGTCAGCATCTGAAACCGGGCTTGATTATAAAGTGCACACCTGTTGGCTTTACTTACTGTGTAACTACCTACTTTACCTGCAACTACTGGTCAACATCTGGAACCGGGCTGGATTATAAAGTGCTCACTTGTTGGCTTTACTTACTGTGTAGCTACCCACTACTTTACCTGTAACTACTGGTCAACATCTGGAACCGGGCTGGATTATAAAGTGCACACTTGTTGGCTTTACTGTGTAGCTACCCACTACTGTACCTGTAAGTACCCAGCACTTCCCTAAATTCATGGCAATGTAATGGTGGTTAAATAGATTAAAATGAAAAGATATATATATCTATATATATCTATATATATCTATATATATATATATATATATATATATATATATATATATAAAAACTCTGATTTGGTCCTTTAAAATCAAGTGGTGAGCAGCAAGTTAAAACCAAGGAGACAACAATAAGATTGCTGTTAAATCCAGATTTTTTTCAATTAAAAACCCTTTTTTAAAACACGAGCAGGTGGGTTTAAAATGGATCAGGCAACTGTCCTCTACAGGATGCAAAGTCTATTAAAAAGGATTAAAACGCCAGCCAGCAGTTAGGGTCCTTCCTCTTCCCTTGCTCCTCCAGTGACAGACAGGACCTCAGCCATGGACACCTGTAATTAAGAAGAAACAGCGGCAGTGGGGTGCACAACGAAATACAAGCCGAGTGACCTCTTCCTTGTAAGCCAGAGTGCTACTACAGGAGAAAGAATACTTACGCTGCAGGCAGAGTTCCTCACTCTGTCGCTGTTGTAAGGATGCGTCGTAACACTCTGGACTGTCCTTCTCAGCTGGACTCTGCTCGGCAGCTGTCTGCTCCGCTGTGCTCGGCTGCTCCTCGTGTTGCGTCCTGTCCATGTCACCCCGTTTGTGCTCCTTCCGGCGTTCTCCCACTTCCAGGTGTGCCACAGGTTAAATTGTCCCTCTCTCGTCCTGATTGGCCACAGACCCGTTCCGTTCTCCAGCCCCCTGGGGGTAATAAAGTGCTCTACAGGTGCAGGTTATCAACATTAAGAGTGTCCCGGCAGGAAGTAATTAAAAAAATACAAAAAACAATGCTATAAATAAACTAAAAACAATTTAAACAATCACACAAAATACAAAACCATGCAGAATAAAAACACAAAATAAAACCAATACTTCTGCCGTGCAACAGTAAGACACGGGAAACTACACTGTAAGACTCCAGGACTTACACTGTAAGACGCGAGCGTAACTACCCCATAGATACCGCAAAATGTCATGGTACATGTGTGAGAGTTACCCCAATGTTGAGGAAACTACACTGTAAGAGACGGGAAACTACACTGTAAGACGCGGGCTGTAATCGAAAGTGCTACCGCATTTTTTTTCTAGCACTGAGAGATAAGTAAATAAATGTGATTCACTGCTATAGTGACCATCACCAGACCTCCCTGTAAGCTACTCCATCAAACAAACTTTATTTAACCCCTGATGTGAGCTGAAGGGGAGGGCCGTGCCACACCACAGTGTGAAAGAAGGGGAAATAGTGACAGACAGGACAAGACAAGACAACAGGGAGGGGGACAGACAGGTAGTGTAAGTATTTTGAGATAGCAGTCCAAGTGCTGTGCTGATTTTAGTCCATACTGGAAGTAAAGGCTGCAAGGAACCAGGGATACCAGAGATGTGGGACTTGATAGTAGGGGGTGGACCCACAGGGGTGTGATATGGAGGAGCATGCATCACAAGACGTGACAAGATGTGTAGGGGTGCCCAACTCAGCATATTCTGATGGGACCAATCATTTCTTTATAGTTAGTCCCCACAGGAGCTTGAGTATCTGTACACATATGCATGTGAGGTGGTCACCGAATACCCAAGAGGTTGCCCATGCCCAGAGAGACCACAGCCCAGGGGCCCCCCCAGAGCCACCAGGACCCAGACATAGACCCAGGACCCAAGGAGGCACCGACCCGTCGGCCCAAAGGCACCAAGGGACAGCACCAGGGCATCCGGGGCAGGTGAGGCAGAGTGTGGGCACGCAGCAGTGGGGTTGCGACTACGCCCTGCCCCCCTAGGAGAACCAGGGCTGAGGCGAGTGCCGGAGACCGCCGCCCAAGCGCCAAAGGGGGCCCCCGAATCATCCCCACAGAGCAGCCACCCACAGGCAGCCACCCACGCCGAGGCCCCCAGCGAGTGACAGGCCAATGGACCCTGCACCACAGGCCGCCAAGGGATGCATGACCCAGCAGGGCCCACCTGCCCCCAGGGCACAACCACGGGTCCCCACCCGTAGACACCGGAGCCCAGCCGCCCCCGAAGGCCACCGCCACAGCTCCAGTGGATGGAGAAGTGCTCCCTAGCATGGAGCCGCGGCCAGAAGGGGCCAGACCCCACCAGCCACACCAAGCCTAAAATAGTGAAACACCCCCTGTCCCCCCTGTTATTCTGTATCCTTGTTTCCCGACAAGGATACATTAACCCTCCACCGTGCCTAAGTGCTACTACTCTATGTGTAGTGTGATGAATTAAAACTGGGGAGAAGTAGGTCGAGTGGGAGCCTGCCGACCCCCCCCCCTCCCCACTACCCACCCCAGGCAAGTGGATGTAGCGTCGCATTAAAAACAGATGTCCGGTGAGGCAGGTGAAAGGCGAGCAGAGAGGGGTCACAGCCTAAGACGGGCTGCGCCCGACCCCCCAGCACCTCCACCCTGCCTCCCCTCCATGTTAGTGTATGTAGTGCAGTTAAAATTGGAGGACGAGAGAGGTAGAGAGGGCAAACTAGTTGCCCCTCTACCACTCCTGACTCCAAGAACGCTAAGTGTTGTGTATGTGCCCAATAGTGCAGATATATACAGGAGTGCAATGTGTGGATAGGGAAGTGCAATTAAGAGGTTAGGCTAGTGAGGGCCAGCCCCGGCTAGCCATGACAAGTGGGACCAAGGGAGTGGTGCCACGTGGCCCTCGCAACAGCAGGCCCCAGGGCCCACAGGCGACAGCCCAGATGAGCCCCAGCGACCAGACGGCCCCACAAAAGCACGCCCCCCCAGCAGACTGCTGCACCGGAGCCACCGACCCAACAACCACAGAGGACCCAACCCAGGCGGACCACCCCCAAGACGCCGCCTCCATGGGAAGACCACAGGGTCCCCCCAGGGCACCAAGCCAGCGAGTCCCCGACACAAACCCCAGGCCCCACTCCACCAAGGGAGGCAGGACTGGTACCAGGCGACTCCCACCGCCGGAACCTCCAGTAAGCCAGTAACATTGTACAGTAGATGATGCCTCATATATATGGATGGCCACCAAGGGTTGTATTAGGGACTTTACATCCTCTTATGGAATCACAGAATTTGCGAGTTAGAAAAGAAATGTCATTTACTTGAGAAGCGGTTAAAGGATAAATATGCAAAATCGGTAGAAAAAGAACTGAGGGGAGCTAGGGTGGAGCTCAATGATCTGTTGAGGAGGCGAGCAGAATTTATCATGCACAGAGTCCGGCAGAGCTATTACTTTAATGGTAGCAAACCAAGCAGGCTATTGGCGCTGATGCTTAAACAAAGTGAATCAAGAGCATTGATCAATACCATAAAAACGGCTAATAATAAATTTACATCCGACCCAAAAGAGATAAATAATGAGTTCCACTCCTTTTACAAACAGCTGTATAAATCAACGCTAAATTTTTCTGAACAGCCTGGATTTGCCCAGGTTAGGGGAGCAGGAAGCAACAGATCTGGGACGTCCCATATCCTTAAAGGAGCTGGAGACCACGCTTAGGACAACAAATAAAAGGAAATCGCCAGGCTAAGATGTCATACCACCAGAACTCCTGCTACACTTCTGGGATATTCTGGGGCCAGTCAGTCTTGGGATCAACTCATTCAGCAGTTGAAAAAGGCTCTTTCCCTGTTCACACTAATTTCACTAATACCTTAAAAAAGGAAAGACAAAACTGAGTGCTCCAATTGCAGACCTATTTCGTTAATTGACTCAGACAAGAAGCTGTAGTCTAAGGTGCTGGCGATACATTTGGAGAGATATATGGACAAACTCATTCATAAGGACCAGACTGGCTTCATGAAAGGGCGTCTAGCAGCGGACAGTATTCGACGCCTAATACACATAATTCATGAAACTCAACAGTTAAAGACTCCATGCGAGACATTGTCACTTGACGCGATATTGTCACTTGACTAAAAAGCCTTTGACTGGCTCGAGTGGCAGTATCTGTGGGTGGTCCTGGAGAGATTTGGCCTAGGAAGTGGGTTTGTTGACATGATTTGTGTTTTATATGCTAACCCCACCGCCATGGTGTCCACGAACGGCTTACACTCTAGCCCCTTTCCCATCTTTCATGGGACTCGACAGGGATGCAGCCTCTCGCCAAGTTTATTTATTCTCTTTAGAACCGCTAGCCCAACATTTGAGGGAAAACCAGGTTATCGCTCCCATCCAGATTAAAACCTTGTTGCCTGCAGATCAGCCTTTGCGAATAATGTACTTATTTACTTATCGGATATCCAATAAATACCCCCGCTGCTAACCGCTATTGAAGAGTTCAGGATGTTGTCCGGCTATAAGATCAACTGGACGAAGTCAGCTCTGATGCCCCTGAATGAACCCGCAAAAGCAGTTGTTTTGCCTTATGATATCCCCTTTAAATACAAAAATCACATGCTTGGGCATCCAGATTCAGTCTTCATTGCATAATATAGTAAAATTTAACTATGAGACCATTTTTAGGGAGGTGGAACATGACATAGCTATATGGACTAAATTACCAGCTTAATTGCAGACAAGGATTGCCTGCGTAAAAATGAACGTGTTGCCTTGCCTCAACTTTGTTAGCATGATGATTCCACTCCCTCCAGCAGGATATTGGGAGAGAGTTGACTCCCTGCTCCGAAAGTATATCTGAAATAGTGGTCATCCCAAAATTAAATTCTCCACCTTACAGCGAGCAAAGCAAGAGGGAGGGCTGGCCCTCCCAAACTTTACAAAGTATTACCAGGCACTCCAGCTATGCCCGCTTAAGGCATGGCTTAACAGCTCCTCTCAGGTGGCCTGGAGAGATATAGAAGATGGGGTAGTACTTCCATACAAACTCGAAGGGATCTTATTTTCTGAACTATTAACCAATGCATGTTACAATTCGGGCCTGTCATTACAAACTTGATAAGAAATTTCAAGGTGGTTGAGAAGAGCTTGGGGGAGGGAATTGGACATGGCACTTCAATACTCCACTGTGGGGGAACAAGAATATTATTTCAGGGAATAAGCCTTTTGTATCGGCGTCATGGTCCTCAAAGGGAGTGTATAATCTTGGAGATGTATTTGACCCAGGGGGTATGCTTAGCTTTCAGACACTGTGTTCTCATTTTAATCTGCCAAAGACATCTCACTTTTTGTACCTCTAATTACGGTCGGCTCTTCGTGCCTGTGGTGTGCAAATGAACTTTAAGCTGCAGACACATCCTGTTGTAACCTGGCTATCCACAAAGAGCACTAGATGACTCGTATCAGTTGCATATTCACGAATTCAAACACACACACACTCACACAGAAAGAGCTACCCTTGGCCGAGGGGTGGTCTAGAGTCTTAGCTGTTGCAGAGGAGGACATAAACTGGAAAAATGTCTGGGAGAACAAATTCCAAGCGCCCAAGAACCCCAAACACCGGTTGATTCATTATAAGCTATGTCAGAAGGCTTATATGACACCACTTTCGAGATTTCATATGAAGCTGTTGACCAGCCCGAACTGTGACTTGTGCTCCCTGAACACACCGGGAACATTTAAGCATTTGATATGGGACTGCCCAGAGGTTTATGGCTTTTGGAGGAAGGTAACAGAGACTCTATCTATTATGATTGATAAACATGTACCTCTGGAGCCGTCTCTCCTTTTGCTCAATGACGATTCACATCTGAGGTTGAATGAGAAACAACGCAAGGTTTGGTTGGCTGGCTTGACAGCTGCCAAAAAACTGATAGTACAACGTTGGCTACCTCCCCATAAACTGTACACTAGGAAATGGTTGGAAACTTTTAGGATGTAGTCATGTTAGAGTTGTCCATGGCACTAGTGAACAAAGCCAAAAGCTCTACACTGGACTCATGGAAGAGAGCCTCATTGGCTATAACAGACCTGCTCAGCTCTGGATAAAGGCAATTAGTAGGATTGTAAGACACTAGACGGAGAGGGGAGGGGGGAGGGAGGGAGAGTCCGCCGGGGTTGGGGGGCGGGTTATGTTAAAACATCTGCACTGTTTGAACTTGTTCTTTGAAATTGTGATTTCAATAAAACAGTTATTCACAAAAAACAAACAAACAAAAAAAAACCTCACACATTACAGTTATTTGGTGTTGTCTGAAGCGCACAAGAACTCCTGTTAGATTGTTGATCATGTCTGGCCCGGACATATGGTGCTCATTAACAGAGGTGTGGACTCGAGTCATGTGACTTGGAATCGAGTCAGACTCAAGTCACAATTTTGATGACTTTGGACTCGACTTGACAATATCATCCAAGACTTGCAACTCGACTTGGACTTTGACATCAGTGACTCGGGACTTGACTCTGACTTTTGTCTGCTGACTTGAAAATACTTTAAATTTTCAGTAAGACTGTTGAATAAAATAAAATGTGCTCCCATTCAAAGTATTCGACTAGATGACTGATTTTTGTCATTTCCAGCAAGACAATATTTTTTTCCCACAGGATCTGCCCCATTGAATGCATCTATTAATATCCAATCAGTGTTTAGAAGAATAAACAAAGAGGGTTTGGATTACACAGTTGTTTCCCTGAGCGCAAGACTGCATGAGTGCAGGAACAACCCAGAGATGTGGAACCATGCTACCGGGGATAATTTCATTTGCATTCACAAACTACGATGTCATAAACGAAAAAACGAATTGCAAAACAAATTCGTAAAACCTGCAGCGTGAGAATAACAGATGGAGAGGCGATGTCGTCAAACTTTGTTCGGCACCTGAAGCTGCACAAAGAAAGGTAAGTTGGTCTGGTACCTGTTGTGAGATCCTTTTGGGAAACTTTAGCTTAGCATCCGTCATATGCAACGACGGTATCGCTCGTAAACTCGTAAAGTTAAGGCCCGGGTGACCAAGTTTCCTGTTTTCCCATGACATGTCCTGTTTTCATGTCCTGCCCTGACTGTCCTGGTTGTTTTTTTTATAAAGTGACAAAACTGTCCTGGTTTTTATTGTTTTTTTTATTTGGTCAATGGTGCTTATGACTTGAAAGGACTTGAAAATTTTAAGCCTACGACTTCAGACTTGACTTGACTTGTCTTGACTTTACTTGAGACTCGACTTGGACTTGCACATCTTTACTTAGGACTTGACTCGAGACTTGGGTTTAAAGACTTGAGACTTACTTTAGACTTGCAAAACAGTGACTTTCTCCCACCTCGGCTCATTAAGGCTTGTCCCATTTTGTTTGGCTGAGCAGTCAAATACCACACACAGCTTGTCAGGTTTCTTTGGGTGATAAATGCCTTGATGTGGTATATCACGTCTCACCAAAAAAACCCTCATCCAGAACTTCTTCCGCATTGCCTCTTTTGATAATGTCACTCATTTACTTAACATAATCTTCCCTGTATCAGTTATCTCTAGTGAGTTTTTTCTTCAGTGGGCTTAGTCTGACTTCAGCAAGTTGTCTGTTGTCAGGTCGTTGGAGAGGTGAGAGAAAGTCACTGTTTTGCAAGTCTCAAGTAAGTCTCAAGTCTTTCAATCCAAGTCTCGAGTAAAGTCTCAAGTAAAGACGTGCAAGTCCAAGTCGAGTCTCAAGTACGGTCAAAACAAGTGAAGTCAATTCTGAAGTCATAGGCTTAAAATTCTGAAGTCCTTCCAAGTCATAAGCACCGTTGACCAAATTAAAAATAAAATAAAAACCAGGACAGTTTCGTCACTTTATAAAAAAAGCAACCAGGACAGTCAGGGCAGGACATGAAAACAGGACATGTCATGGGAAAACATGACACTTGGTCACCCTGGGTCTTAACTTAACAATTATTTTCAGCTAACGTCAGTCTCAGTTTTTAGCCACTGCGACTTTACGAGCCAACATATACCGTTGTTGCATATAACAGATGCTAAGCTAAAGTTACACAAAAGGATCTCACAACAGGTACCAGACCAGCTTACCTTTCTTTGTGCAAGTTCAGGTGCTGAACAAAGTTCGACGTCGTCGCCTCTCCGTCTGTTATTCTCACGCTGCAGGTTTTGCAAAGGGCAATTTGTTTTTTGTTTTTGACATCGTAGTTTGTGTATGCAAATGAAATTATCCTTGGCGGCATGGTTCCGCATTTCGAGGTTGTTCCCGCACTCCTGCTGTCTTGGGCTCGAGGAAGTAACTGTGCAATCCAAACCCTCTTTGTTTATTCTTCTAAACCCTGATTAGATGTTAATAGATTCATTCAATGGGGCAGATCCTGTGGGAATAAAAATATTGTCTTGCTGACATGACAAAAATCATTCACTTAGTCGAATACTTTGAATGGAAGTATTTTCAAGTCATCAGACTAGAGTCAGAGTCAAGTCCCAAGTCATTAATGTCAAAGTTCAAGTCGAGTTGCAAGTCTTTGATGATATTGTCAAGTCGAGTCCAAAGTCATCAAAATTGTGACTCGAGTCCACACCTCTGGGTTGTTGTGGTCTTTTCTTGAATGATAAAGGTATTTCATAGTGTCCTTGCTCTGTTTTCTTTATGCCTTCTTTAAGCCTGTCGAGGAAGATGAGATCCTCTTGAGACACCGTTTTGTCACTTCTGCTGACCTCTCTGAAATCACTTTCTAATGCACGGATTGCATCCATAGGAGCTGCAGGAGGGATTTCTCTTGTAGCAATGTGATGACAGAGGCTGTTCCTCATATCACTCTCAAGGTAGGGCTCTGAACTACCAACTATGCTCCACCCAGATCTGTTTGCACAGCATAAGGCTCATTGTCTTGGCCTAGTTTTACTTCTGGGTGCGAGTGCTCTGGAACAGTTATAGCCTATCAAAAGACCTAGGTGGGACTTCGTCTGCAATTGGTGACAGTTGACTCAAGCAGTCAGCGGTTTCACAGGTTGGTATGTGTTCTCTGTTCACAGAAATGTATTCTTTGGTATATGCAGGTGGGAGTTGGAGAACTATTCTCGAGCTGTAGCCTCTCTGACAGAGACCAGAGACCTTTCCACTGCTCGCAACTGCATTTTTGCTCATCATAGTTGTCAGTTTGAGTTTAACAGGACAAACATCTGCCTGCAAATCAAAACTTATATCTTGATCAACGAATACAGTGTCACTTTATGTGTCTAATAAAGCATGTAATCAAGTTTTTCCTTGCATGGATTTGCAGCTGTGGACACCCACACTGGAACTATCATTGAGGTACTGACATATTGACTTTCTCTGGCAACATTTAAAGACACTGCAGCTGCTGTCTCTGATGTGTTGTTCTGTGTTGCATTTCCTGTACTCACATGTCTTTCTCTTTTCAGATCACTGACGTAGTTTCCGTCATGTAGGCAGGTTGGGTGTGCTTTCATGCAAGTGTCTTAGGTGAGGCGACGCGACAATCTTTAGCACTATGACCTTGTTTCAAACATCCATAACATAGTTTCTTATCTTTAGCATACATTCTTCTTCCTTGCAGAGACATTTAGACTTAAGTTTGGGCACATGTGAAGCTGGTGTGTGTCTTGGCACAGGATACATGAACTTTTCATGTGTTTTGTTTTTGGATCTGAGGGAGTGGGCTAGAGTGGCAACGTTTAGGATGTCAGACAGATATGGAGGGGGGAGGTTGTGGATGGCTTTGAAAGTATACAGAAGGATTTTCAATTCTCTTCTATGCTTGACCGGTAGCCAGTGGAGCTGCTGCAGGATGGGGGTGATGTGATGATGGGCGGGGGTTCTGGTGATGATACGGGCAGCTGATTCTGGACCAGTTGGACTTTATGAAGTGACTTTTGGGGGAGACCGAAGAGGAGGGAGTTACGGTAATCTAACCGGGAGGTGACGAGGCTGTGAACAAGAACGGAGGTGTTGTGAGGAGTGAGGGAGGGGCGAAGATGGTTGATGTTACGGAGGTGAAAGTAAGCAGACCGGGTGATACTATTGTCTTTTGTGCCGTTCTTTTTTTATTGCTGTCAATTCCTGTTCGTTACGTTCATACATGTCCTTTCAGAATAAATTTCCGGTTACATAGGAAATGCCAATGCCTTCAAAATAAAAGTAAATTATTTTACATTAACCTTACTTAGACGTCTCTTACATTATCCTTCTCATGTATTATGTACTAATGTTGTTATTGCTGTCTTCGTGGATTTAGGAAGGATTCCATTTTCAAAAAATACTGTGAGCATGGGCATAAAGTTAAATTTATTATTATTTTTACATCATTATTTTGAAGGATAGCCCCTTGAGATGGACTATCTCATTTCAAGGGGGCCCTTACAGGACAAATATACAAACCCAAAACCAGTGAAGTTGGCACGTTGTGTAAATCGTAAATAAAAACAGAATACAACTAGAAAGCACTCGGAGAGCGCAGACCTCCGCCAGTCCTCCTCAGTCGTCAGCCTTATTGTCATTTTAACCATAAATATTACTCCTACCTTTATTTCATCTAAATATTTAGATTCCTTGACCATGAAAACATACCATTAGCAATTGGATTCGTAGTGATATCTATTTTAGTTCAGTAGTTATTCACAGAAATCACATTTTTCGCCATGGCGGCTAGACGCTGATCCGGATTAACACCAAAATCAAATCAGTTCGTCCTTTTCCCATGCTGAACATTTCCTGAAAATTTCATCCAAATCCGTCCTTGACTTTTTGAGTTATTTTGTTCACAGACAGACGGACGGACGGGCAGACGGACAGACTCTCCCAAAAACATAACCTCCTTGGCGGAGGTATTAAATTGCAAATCCTTTTCAACTTATATTCAATTGAATACACTGCAAAGACAAGATACTTTATGTTCGAACTGAGAAACTTTATTTTCTTTGCAAATAATCATCAACTTAGAACTTAATGGCAGCAACACATTGCAAAAAAGTTGGCACAGGGGCATTTTTACACATGCAGAATGTGGCCTGGCATTGTCTTGCTGAAATAAGCAGGGGTGTCCATGAAAAACACATTGCTTGGATGGCAACATATGTTGCTCCAAAACCTGTATGCACCTTTCAGCATTAATGGTGCCTTCACAGATGTGTAAGTTACCCATGCCTTGGGCACTTATACACCCCCATACCATCACAGATGCTGGCTTTTGAACTTTGCGCCTATAAATGGTTCTTTTCCTCTTTGGTCCAGAGGACATGACGACCACAGTTTCCAAAAACAATTTGAAATGTGGACTCGTCAGACCACAGAACACTTTTCCACTTTGCATCAGTCCACCTTAGATGAGCTTGGGCCCAGCAAAGCCGGCGGTGTTTTTGGGTGTTGTTGATAAATGGCTTTGGCTTTGCATAGCAGAGTTTTAACTTGCACTTACAGATGTAGCGACGAACTGTAGTTACTGACAATGGTTTTCTGAAGTGTTCCTGAGTCCATGTGGTGATATCCTTTACACTGTGATGCCGGTTTTTGATGCAGTACCACCTGAGGGATCGAAGGTCACGGGCAGTCAATGTTGGTTTTGGGTCTTGCCGCTTACGTGCAGTAATTTCTCCAGATTCTCTGAACCTTTGGATGATATTACGGACCGTAGATGATGAAATCCCTAAATTCCTCGCAATAGCTCGTTGAGAAATGCTGTTCTTAAACTGTTTGACAATTTGCTCACGCATTTGTTCACAAAGTGGTGACCCTCGCCCCATCCTTGTTTGTGAATGACTGAGCATTTCAGGGAAGCTGCTTTTTTACCCAATCATGGCACCCACCTGTTCCCAATTAGCCTGTTGACCTGTGGGATGTTCCAAATAGGGCTGTAAAGTCCAAGTCGACTGGTTGACTAATTGGTCGATGCGTGCTCAGTCGGCCAAAATTCTGATTGGTCGACCAAATATGTCAATTTATTTTTTTCCCCTGCTGTTCATTTCATCAGGAGAAACGTATCAAGTGAAATGGGGGTATTTTCTGAGCACCCCCATCATGTCTCAGAACACCATTTTAATGTATTTATCGTTCATTTCAATATTTTTATTTAAGAGCATTTCAATATTCTACTCTAATAATCGCATATTCGTTTTATAACTGCATGTGCTCTGCCCGCGCTGCAGCGGCGGGATCCCTCACCCAGCCCGCGCGGGATTTTATGCCTCATATAAACACCCAAATGAAAAAACTACATCACAGAAGGAATTGACTATTTTATTTCTGAGGGTATGAGGCCCATTGGTGTCGTGGAAGGCCAAGAAAAACATTGGAACCTGGATATTCAGTACCAGCGCGCCAGACAATTACGCACGCCCTCACGGCAAAATACGAGGGAGTAAAAAGAGAAAGTTTCCGAGTTAATAGATAAAGATAACAGATGTGTACGTCTCTTCAAATGGAGTCCTATATGAGAGTGACTGCCCATTTCATTGATGAAGACTGGAAAGGAAAGAGTCTTGTGTTGAGAGAAAAAAAGGAGATGCGCACACAGGAAGAACCATCACTGCGCGACTATGAAGTTGGCGATGCCTTCAAAGTTCTGTTGTAGTGAACAACGTGGTTAATATGAAACTCTGTGTGGGAACACTAAAAGAGTCCCATGAATATCCAGGTTCAAATGTTTTTCTGGATATTCAGTGCCAGCGTGCCTCACAATTACGCATGCACTAACGGCAAAATACGAGGGAGAAAAAATGAAAAAGCTTCCAAGTTAATAGATAAAGATAACAGATGTGTGCGTCTCTTCGAATGGAGTCCTATATGACAGTGACTGCCCATATTATTGATAAAGACAGGAAAGCAAAGAGTCTTGGGTTGACAGAAAGAAAGGAGGGAAAGAGGCGCCAAGACAGGGGAGAAACACGGAGGGGGGATTTGCCCCCAATTGGTCGATTTTGGTCGATTTAATTGCTATGTTTTATGCTACGCCACACAGGACGCGAATTGGCGAATTTTAACGCGCAGAAGCCTGTAACGCCGCGCTTAACGCCTGCTGGACGCTGGACATTTTGACAAGCTGTGGGGCAGCGTCCGGCGCATGCGCAGTAGAGAGCCGGAGCCGGTCGGACTCAGTGATAACCCGTTCAGGCAAATCCAGCTGGAAACGAATATTTACAGAACTTACCTTCAAAACCTGTCTCCTCAGCGACTTTCACCCAAGTCTGCTCCTTTTGTTCCAGTCTCTGTAGAGGACACACGCCAAGTAGTTTAGCTCCGGATGATAGCAAACAGCGCAGATAAACCTCTCCTCCATCTTTGAGAGGGGGTTTGAGCAGGAGCAGGAGGCCGGGTTGTCACACATCATTAAATCAAACCTGTCTCCTCAGCGACTTTCACCCAAGCCTGCTCCTTTTTGTTCCGGTCTCTGTAGAGTATACACGCCGAATAGTAGTTCCGAATGATAGCAAACAGTGCCGATAAACCTCTCCTCCATCTTTGAGAGGGGCATGAGCGGGAGCAGGGGGGCCACGGAGCGTCACACGTCATCAAATCAATGACATCGGGGGGGAATGTCATCGCTGATTGGCTGCCGCGCCGCGAACTGGCGTAGAAAGTTCAATTCTTTCAACTCAAGCGTCGAGGCGTTTGGGGCGTCAAAACGCCTCGACGCTCCAAACGCGTCGCGCCAAATGCGTCCAACGCTCCAGACGCGCCGCGCCAAACGCGTCCAACGCGCCGCCCGGGGCGAATTTGCGTCAAGACGCATGTTTGCATAGACTTTGTATGTAATCTCGATGTGCGTCCAGGCGAATTCGCGTCCGGTGTGGCCGTAGCATTAGTCGACCAACAATTTCTTTGGTTGATTACAGCCCTAGTTCCAAATAAGTGTTTGATGAGCATTCCTCAACTTTCTCAGTCTTTTTTGCCACTTGTGCCAGCTTTTTTGAAACATGTTGCAGGTATCAAATTCCAAATGAGCTAATTTTTGCAAAAAATA
Organism: Scarus forsteni; assembly: GCA_036419115.1. Lineage (NCBI taxonomy): Eukaryota > Metazoa > Chordata > Actinopteri > Labriformes > Labridae > Scarus > Scarus forsteni. The sequence goes on from JAZDUH010000078.1 coordinate 56,673, forward strand.
AAGTTTACCAGTTTGAACGTTAAGTATTTTGTCTTTGCTGTGTATTCAATTGAATATAGGTTGAAAGGGATTTGCAAATCATTGTATTCTGTTTTTATTTACGATTTACACAATGTGCCAACTTCACTGGTTTTGGGTTTGTGCAATATGAATAATACAGTACACTACAAACAACATTAAGTACACACACACAAACACACTCATGCACATACACTATGCTCTCCCAATGCTAAGTCAGGCCCCCATCAAACAGTTTTGGTTCTACATAGCAAAGGATGAGATACAGCCTGTGGTCACATACATAAGAGCAACGATACAACATAAAGGGCAGAGTCAAAGACAAGAGCAAGGAATTTGTAGGTAAGTAAATAAATAAGACTTAAGCATAGGAAAATATGCGATAGATCTTAAAGGAGACATATCACGCTTGTTTCTCCTTTTCACTATGCCAGACTAGGATGCCTGTAACGCATTTCTGCCCTCAGTACAAGTCATTTAGTTTCTTCATTGCCCCACAATAGCGTTCTCAAAATCCTCATTTTAGGCCATTACCAAGCTCTCGTTGAAACGCTCGGTTTTCAGGCTGCCCTACAGTAACCTCGCAACGTCACAGCCCTTTGTGCTCTGATTGGTCAGTTCTATCAGAGCTGCCAAGGGGGTAGAGCCAGCCTGTCCTTCTTCTTCTACTGTATTTTCCGGCAGGCTCAAAGCAGCGACCGCGTATTGAGTCCCCCTACAGGCCAGAGCTGGTAATGAGTGAGTGTGAGCTAGGGAGCTATATACTGCTGCTTGGTGGGTATGTTCCTCACTGACGGTTGTGAGGCTAACGGACATCACAGAGGAGGAGCTGATTTATCCGATTACTCCAATAAAAGAAATGTAGCTTGTGTCGTCACGACGATTTAAATCTTGCGATTATCTCGCAATGACCTATTTTCAGAGGCATCAAATCTCATTCTAGGATATCAGAAAAAATACAATATCTCATTTTTTGAAAATTAAGAGGGTGTAAGGTCTTGTTTTCAAATTTATTATATTATATGTAAGTATTAAATCATGCATCAGCATGATATGTCTCCTTTAATAAATAAGGACGCTTATTCCATTCAGATGGGGCTCTATATTTAAACACACGACAACCAATTTCTTTGGTTATTCTGGGGGTGAGGAAAAATAGATTGCTCGTGTGTCTTCATCTATATTGTGATGTTAATGGTATTAAAAATTGCTTCAAATAAGGAGTAAAATTAAAATAATTGCATTCAAAGATAAACTGGATCCAGTGGAACATTCTTCTAGAGTTGGGTGAGAGCCAGTTCAGGAACTCATACATCAAAAATGGTGGGTTTTAAAGGGGAACCTGAGAATGAATCTAGGAAGACTGTTGTAAACCACATTAAGCTGATGAAGATTTGTTTCAGATGTATTTTGGTAGACAATGTCTTCATAGTCAAATATTGGTAAAATCAATTGGCTTACAACTCTTTTCCAAACTTTTACAGAGAAACACTCATTGGAACAAAAAAGTAATTTTAAAAGACCATATATTTTCTTTGCGATTGATTCAATGTGAAATTTAAAGGATAGATGGGAGTAAAGCCAAACCCTCAAATATTTAAATTCACCAACTTTTTCTAATACTGTTCCTTCAAGAAAATCAATAGACTATTGCAAAGATAGAGGTATGAAGCAAAATAGCATAGTTAGCTTTTGACTTATTAAGAAGAAGCTTGTTGTAAGAAAATCATTTTTGCATTGAGTTAAAATCAGATTGTACGACGGAGGATTAGGGCCACGTTGAAAACTAAAAAAAAGTAAGGTTACGAGAATAAAGTCGAAGTTACGAGAATAATCTCATAAATTACGAGAATAAAGTCATAAAGTTACGAGAATAATCTCATAAATTACGAGAATAAAGGAAAAGTTACAAGAATAAAGTTCCAGAAGTTTTGAGGCTTGTCTCTGTGCTGTTTGGCATATTGTAGACGGGATATTTTGTGGCATTTATGAGAAATGTCGTTCTTCTGGCGACTCGACCATGTAGCCCATGTTTCTTCAAGAGTCTCCTTATTGTGGATCTTGAAACATCCACTCCAATTTTTTTCAGAGAGTCCTGTATTTCAGCAGAAGTTATTTGAGGGTTTTTCTTTGCATCTCTAACAATTGTCCTTGCAGTTGGAGCTGAAATTTTTGTTGGTCTGCCTGACCGTGGTTTGATTTAAACAGAATCCCTCTCTCTCCCCTTCTTAATTAGAGTTTTAACAGTGCTTCTTGGCATCCTCAGTACCTTAGATATCTTGTAAAATCCTTTTCCTGTTTTATACAGTTGAAATATCTTTACTCGCAGATCTTTTGACAATTCTTTTGCTTTCCCCATGACGCAGAAACCAGAAACTTCAACGCAGCACTGAGTGAAAGATGCACGTGTCTGTCAGGAGCTCAGAAACTCACTGAGCTTTCATACACACACACACAAATTACAAGCTAATAGATCACAGAGAAGATGGTGACCTTTAGTAGACATTCAAACCCATTTGTGTCAAATTTTGAGCATGTTATCAGGCCAAAACTGCCAGGGGTGTAAACTTTTGAACAGGGTCATTTTTAAGTTTCTGTTGTCATTATGATTTAAAGAGTAAACTAATCTTTTTTTCAATAAATGTCTTCACCCAACCACTAACCATGAGTGACAGAAAGGTTTTTGTGTTACCATTCATATTTTCTGAGAAAAGGCCAAAAAATCTGAAATTCTGCTGGGGGGTGTAAACTTTTGAGCACAACTGTATTTATAGGGGTGCATAATATATGAATGTCCTGAGTGTTGCCCCCTTTACGAAGAGGGGTTATTCTGGCACATTTCCAGGAAGCCGGAGTTTCACCAGTTTCCAATGACAAATTAAATAAGGTAAGCTAGAAGAAATGAGAACCATCAGAAACCATTTTGAAGAATCTCATTTTCAGACCATCTGGACTAGCACTGCAACCAAAAGTCACCCCCAGCATCCAGCTACCCCCACCCACCCCTGGCAGGCCAAAGGCCCCAGACCCCCTGGAAGCCAAGTACCTCAGGACCAGCCCCCACCCTGGAGGAAGGAGGCCTTCGAGCCAAACCTATGGGGCTCGTGACAGCTGCGTGACAGCGGCAGCAAAGCTAGGTGGGGCAGGTGTGGGCATGCGGTAAGGTTGAGGTTAGGTCCTGACCCCCAGAAGAGCCGAGGCCAAGAGGCAGTGATGGGGACTGCCGCCCCAATGCCCAAGGGGGGGGCCCAGGCAACCCACACAGAGCAGCAACCCAAGGCGGCCACCCACGGCAAGGTCCCCAAAGAGCGACAGGCCGACGGATCCCGCATCACAGGCCACCAGGGACACATGACCCAGCAGAGCCCACCTGTCCCCAGGGCACCGTCCCAGGCCCCCACCCACAGGTGCCAGAGCCACCGACACCTCCCCACGTTTGGAAGGGCTCCCCAGCAAGAGTCATGGTAGAAAAGGCTGAACCCCACCAGCTGCACCAGGCCTAGATGAGTTGTGCACCCCCTGTCCCCCCTGCTATTCTGTATCTTTGATCCCAGACAAAGATACATTATCCCTCCACCATGAATAAGTGCAGCTAAGTGTAATATGGTGCATTAAAACTGGGGGAAAACAGGTTGAGTGGGAACCTACTGACTCCTCCTCTCACTGCCTGCCCCAGACAAGTGGATCCTTTCTTTTTTAAGTTGATAAGCTAGGAGTTTGTGGGTTTAGTGCCATATTCATGGTATTGCTGTCTGGTGAAGAACATAAGTATTTTTAATGTGTTCAGTTTGGATGAGATTAAGATTAGTTCTGACATCATTTAGTTTTGAGGTGTTCTGTTTGTTTAATATTAGATTTTTTTTCTTTGCTGATGTGTAAGAGATCAGTTGGCCCCTAATTGCAGCTTTGGCTGCATAATAACACACTTTCTACCAGGGGCGAGCAACTCTGGTAACCAGGAGAGCCATAGTAAATCCATTCCCATTGTCAAGGGGCCACATGGTTTCTAAATATAGAGCACTGTCTTAAGGCTGAGAATCAAAGTCTGAACTAAAGAAGCTGATTGAGAAAAAAGGCAGTTCTCAATTGACAACAGCAAAAGAACTGAAAAGGCTGAAGGCTGATGGTCAACTTGAGACTCAAGTCTTCTGAAAATCCCAGAGAGGCAGCAGGGCACATCCTGGAGAGAAATTTACAAAAAAAACTCAGAGATTAGCAGTTATGTAGGCTGGTAAAGCTTGCACACAAGAAAAGCAAAAAATCATACACTCAAATAGCTCAAAAAATACAAACAAGGTGTTGGACACTACCAAACTGGACAGAATTATCTGAGAGAGTGGTGGAGTCTTGACTGGTCTTTTGGTCAGTCATTTAGATTGTGGGAAGTTATTTGTAACCCCAGTTACCATGTTTTTATTTTCACATTTGACCTTACTTTATTAGTGAACCCCCTACACGGCTATTATTGTTGTTTGATTCAATTTTGTCAATGTTAACCCTATGTAAACCAGCAGTGATATGTTTTGAAAATGTAGATTGGGTTACATGATTACACCAGTAGGTGTCACCTGCGTCCAGCTAAAGCAGAAGGAGAGCCGAGAAGCTGCAGAAGAAGACGTTTTTGTGAGAAAAACCAGACAGTGGGAAGTGAGCTGGAGCACTGTAGCTTTGCTCTGAGCAGCCCAATGAATACACTGCAGGGAGAGTGTAACAGAGACAGTTTCTTGTTGAGAGTTCTGAAAAAAAGTCACACGAGTGAAACCTCTTGCAGTGTCTGCCTATGCTTGTGGCTGCAGTTTGATTGCTGGGAGATTGAATGCAAGTGTGTCTGTGATAAATCACAGGTGTCACTCTGCTGCAGTTCCAAGAGAGAGAGATTACAAACCAACCACGCCCTCTTCTTCAAATAAGCTGAGGGAGAAAAAAAATATGGAGGAAAACAGGAAAAACAAAGAATAGCACAGGAAAAAAACAGAACACCCAGCCTGTAACACACTATCTATCTATCTATCTATCTATCTATCTATCTATCTATCTATCTATCTATCTATCTATCTATCTATCTATCTATCTATCTATCTATCTATCTATCTATCTATCTATCCATACACACGTGGACAAAATTGTTGGTACCCTTCATTTAATGAAAGAAAAATCCACATGGTCACTGAAATAACTTGAAAATGACAAAAGTAATAATAAATAAAAATTTACTGAAAATCAGCAAATGAAAATCAGACATTTATTTTAAATTTTGGTTCAGCAGAAATATTTAAAAAACAAAATAATGAAACTGGCTTGGACAAAAATTATGGTACCCCAACAAAGGATTGAAAATGGTGTGACCACAGGGACATGTTAAACTAAGGATTGCCCTGTAATTATCATCACATGTGTCTCCAAGTTTGTAGTCAGTCAGTCTGCCTATTTAAAGGCTGAAAAGTGGTCACTGTGCTGTTTGGTATCATGGTGTGTACCACACTGAACATGGACCACAGAAAGCTAAGGAGAGAGCTGTCTCAGGAGATTAGAAATAAAATTAAAGCCGCAAGCGGCGATGATCGGGCCCTCGCCCCCCATGCGCCCGTTGGGCCATGTGGCTACCGCCACATATTGCTTCCGCCAAATGATGCTGTGGCGAATATGTGCCACTAAATGTTGCTGGCACCACATGTCCCAACTGCTGCATGTTGCTGCCCCCACATACAAGCAGGTATTTGAGATATAAAACACAGCTAATGTTCCTATGTCGCAGGCACTTCATGTGAAGCAATACCTGTCTCAGCAAATAGCCACACACACACGCACACACACACACCGCAAACATGCAGACAGAGGCTGAGAAAAGACTGTCAGTCCCTGAGTGCACTTTCTACATGCTGTGTGTTGACTTCATAAAGAAGATAAAACTTAAAGGACAACAGTTAAATAAGCTAGAAAACAACATTTTATCGAACATAAAATCTATATGAAGCATCTAAAGTCAACAGAGAACATTAAATAAAGAGGATGACATGTCCAGAAGCTATGGTTTCTCACTCTAAGCAGGGAGGTGGGAGCATGAGTGACAGGTCTCTGACGTTGGTGTGGGGTGAAGAAGGGGGGTGGGCTAATTAGTATGTGAGGTAACCTCAGCTCAGTCTGAGGAGGAGGGTGGAGGCAAAGAAGGAAAGACTCTGTCCACAATCAGGATGATTTAAAGCATGTTTAAGTGTTTTGGCATTAACACTGCTTGTGTCTATTAGATGGTGCTATTCCTATAACACAAATATATGTTTAAATTTAAAAAAATAAGTCCAGAGTGGAGCTATGATCACGAGTGTTTAATTTGAGGAAGATTAAATTATATATCAGTTACATATGTAATTTATGTAACTTCTAGAGCTTGGTGCAATAGCAGTATCAGAGAATTGAGCTTATATATGTGGTAAGAGGTGGAGATTGATCAGGTTTGTTAATTTTGAAGCAGATTGGACCTTAAATGAAGGAGTTAGAGTGATTTCCAGGTTCATGGCGATCAGTGAAGTTTGAGGCTTCGCCAGCGCCAAACTGTTTCACCTCAGGACACGGCCTCAACACTGGTGCTTCAAGAAATTGTGAAGGCCCTTTCTGAGAATATTTGAGGACTTTATGTTGAAAAACAGAGGAGATTTAAATCATCGAGTAAAACATCAGACTTCCTGTTACCAGCAGGAGGCGCTTATATTCGAGAATGAAACAAAGCATATAGATTGACTCAGGCAGGGACAGTGAACATGTGTACTTGTTTTGGTACAGACCTATCATATTACTAGAGAGTTATTAAGGTTTACGTGTTTTTCCAAATGTGGTCAAATTTAAGGCCCTTCCTGGCCACGCCCATTGACTTACGGATAATCTTTTAATAACTTTTCATCGTCAATGTGTCTAGTATACACAAACCAAATCTGGAATTGATCCGATAAAAACCTAGGAGGAGTTCGTTTTAAATGCTAGCCTTAAAATCGCAATTTCAACATTAATTTACGAACTTCCTGTTTGGACCTCCCTATGACAATTTATATATTTGTGATCGCCTTTGGCCTGGTGATTATGCTCAAAAAATTTTGTTTAATTAGGAGTTAGTGAAAAATTGTCAAATTTGGGCGTGGTTTCTGGCCACGCCCATTGACTTACGAAAAATCTTTTAATAACTTTTCATTGTCAAGGTGTCTAGTATACACAATCCAAATCTGGATTTGATCCGATAAAAACCCTAGGAGGAGTTCGTTCAAATACGTACGCCCAAACGCGACTATCAGCGCTAATTTGCGAACTTCCTGTTTGAAATTGACAATGGCCATAAGAGACTTTTTTGTAGGTCCTGGCATGATAGTTAAGCCCTAAAAATTTCAGGTCGACATGTGAAATTAGCCGGAGGGGCTGCAGTTTAAGGCCACTAGGGGGCGCTATGGCACACTTTTTCTTGTGCAAACACTGGATTCATAAATTTTTCGGCGGACTAATTTTTGGGCCTAGGCGCGTTCGCGTTTATCTCAAGTTGAGGGCACGCAATTTGGGGTTAAAGTGGCAGAAGAAAAATAATAATAATTAAAGCCGCAAGCGGCGATGATCGGGCCCTCGCCTCCATGCGCCCGTTGGGCCCTGCCGCTAGCGCCACATATTGCTTTCTCCAAATACTGCTGTTGCGAAACATTGGTGCCGCTAAATTTTGCTGGCACCATATGTCCCAACAGCTGCATGTTGTTGCCCCTACATGCAAGCAGGTATTTGAGATATTAAAAAACAGCTAATGCCCATTGGGTGGCACTGTTCCTTTGTCCCAGGCACGTCATGTGAAGCAATACCTATCTCAGCAAATAGCCACACACACACAAACATGCAGACAGTGATGCTTCATGAAGGTGTGAAGACCCTTTCTGAGATTTTTTGAAGAAATTACTATCCCTGACAGTCAATGCCTCTGCCACACACACACGCACACACACACATACACAGAATAAAGTCTGAATGAAGCATCTAAAGTAAACAGAGAACATTAAATAAAGAGGATGTCATGTCAAGAATCTATGGTTTCTCACTCTTAGCAGGGAGGTGGGAGAATGACTGACAGATCTCTGAGGTTGGTGTGGGGTGAAGAAGGGGGGTGGGCTAATTAGTATGTGAGGTAACCTCAGCTCAGTCTGTCCTGGAGGGCGGGGTAAGGATGATTTAAAGCATGTTTAAGTGAGGATGATTTAAAGCATGTTTAAGTGTTTTTGGCATTAACACTGCTTGTGTGTATGGTGCTATTCCTATAACACAAGTATATGTTTAAATTAAAAAAATAAGGCCAGAGTGGAGCTGTGATCATGTGTGTTGAATTTGGGGTAGATTGGATTATTTATCACTTACATATGTATTTTAAGTAATTTCTAGAGGTTGGTGCGATTGCAGTATCAGAGAATTGAGCTTATAGATGTGTTAGGAGGTGGACATTCATCATGTTTGTGGATTTTGAAGCAGATTGGACCTTAAATGAAGGAGTAAGAGTGATTTCCAGGTTGATGGCGATCAGTGAAGTTTGAGGCTTCGCCATCACCAGACCGTTTCACCTAAGGACACAACCTCAACACTAATGCTTCATGAAGGTGTGAAGACCCTTTCTGAGAATATTTGAAAGAAATATGTTGAAAAACAGAGGAGATTTTAATGATCAAGTAAAACATCAGACTTCCTGTTACCAGTAGGGGGCGCTATATTTGACAGTGAAATAAAGCTTATAGACTTACTCAGGCCAGGACAGTGAACATGTGTACATGTTTTGGTCCGGATATAACATATTGCTAGAGAGTTATTAAGGTTTACGTGTTTTCCAAAAATGGTGAACTTTGGCCGTCCTTCCTGGCCACGCCCATTGACTTAGGACAAATCTTTTAATAACTTTTATTCGTCAATGTGTCAAGTATACACAATCCAAATCTGGAGTTGTTCCGATAAAAACCCTAGGAGGAGTTCGTTCAAATGCTAGCCTTAGAATCGGGAAAATCGGAATTTCAACGTTAATTTACGAACTTCCTGTTCGGAATTCCCTATGAAAATTATATATATCTGTGAAGGTCTTGGCCTGGTGATTATGCCCAAAATAATTTCATGCAAATCGGAGTTAGTGAAAAATTCGTCAAATTGGGGCGTGGTTTCTGGCCACGCCCATTGACTTACTAAAAATCTTTTAATAACTTTTCATTGTCAATGTGTCTAGTATGGACTGTTTAAATCTGGAGTTGATCCGATAGAAAACCTAGGAGGAGTTCGTTTAAATACGTACCCTGAAAATTGGCAAAATGCGAAATTCAACGCTAATTTGCGAACTTCCTGTTCGGAATTGACCATGGTCATAAGAGACTTTTTTGTAGGTCCGGGCATGGTTGCTATGGCTTACATATTTCAGGTCCATACATGAAAGTTGCCGGAGGGGCTGCAGTTTAAGGCCACTAGGGGGCGCTATGGCGCACGTATTTTTGTGCAAACACTGGATTCATAAATTTTTCGGGCGGACTAATTTTTTGGCCTAGGCGCGTTCGCGTTTATCTCAAGTTGAAGGCACGCAATTTGGGGTTAAACAGGCAAAAGAATAATAATAATAATAATAATTAAAGCCGCAAGCGGCGATGATCGGGCCCTCGCCCCTCATGCGCCCGTTGGGCCCTGTCGCTACCGCCACATATTGCTTTCGCCAAATACTGCTGTTGCTAAACTTTGGTGCCGCTAAATTTTGCTGGCACCACATGTCCCAACAGCTGCATGTTGCTGCCCCTACATGCAAGCAGGTATTTGAGATATAAAAAACAGCTAATGCCCATTGGGTGGCACTGTTCCTATGTCTCAGGCACGTCATGTGAAGCAATATCTGTCACAGCAAATAGCCACACACACACACACACACACACACAAACATGCAGACAGTGATGCTTCATGAAGGTGTGAAGACCCTTTCTGAGATTTTTTGAACGAATTACTATCCCTGACAGTCACTGCCTCTGCCACACACACACACACACACAAACACGCACACACACACATACACAAAATAAAGTCTGAATGAAGCATCTAAAGTAAACAGATAACATTAAATAAAGAGGATGACATGTCCAGAATCTATGGTTTCACACTCTAAGCAGGGAGGTGGGAGATCTCTGAGGTTGGTGTGGGGTGAAGAAGGGGGGTGGGCTAATTAGTATGTGAGGTAGCCTCAGCTCAGTCTGAGGAGGAGGAAGGGAAGAGGGAAAGACTGTGTCCTCAATCAGGATGATTTAAAGCATGTTTAAGTGTTTCTGGCATTAACACTGCTTGTGTCTATTAGATGGTACTATTCCTATAACACAAATATATGTGTAAATTAAAAAAAATAAATCCAGAGTGGAACTGTGATCATGTGAGTTGAATTTGGGGAAGATTAGATTATTGTTAACATTAAATGCAATTTATGTAATTTCTAGAGCTTGGTGAGATTGCAGTAGCAGAGAATTGAGCTTATAGATGTGTTAGGAGGTAGACCTTGATCATGCTTGTGGATTTTGATGCAGACTGGACCTTAAATGAAGGAGTTAGAGTGATTTGCAGGTTCATGGCGATCAGTGAAGTTTGAGGCCACCGCCAAACTGTTTCACCTCAGGACACGGCCTCAACACTGGTGCTTCAAGAAAGTGTGAAGACCCTTTCTGAGAATATTTGAGGACTTTATGTTGAAAAACAGAGGAGATTTTAATGATAGAGTAAAACATCAGACTTCCTGTTACCAGCAGGAGGCGCTATATTTGAGAGTGAAACAAAGCATATAGATTGACTCAGGCAGGGACAGTGAACATGTGTACTTGTTTTGGTCCAGATCTAACATATTACTAGAGAGTTATTAAGGTTTACGCGTTTTCCAAAAATGGTCAACTTTGGCTGTCCTTCCTGGCCACGCCCATTGACTTACGGATAATCTTTTAATAACTTTTCATCGTCAATGTGTCTAGTATACACAAACCAAATCTGGAATTGATCCGATAAAAAACCTAGGAGGAGTTCGTTCAAATGCTAGCCTTAAAATCACAATTTCAACGTTAATTTCGAACTTCCTGTTTGGAATTCCTATGACAAATTATATATTTGTGATCGTCTTGGCCTGGTGATTATGCCCAAAAAATTTCGTTTAATTCGGAGTTAGTGAAAAATTTGCCAAATTTGGGCGTGGTTTCTGGCCACGCCCATTGACCTACGAAAAATCTTTTAATAACTTTTCATTGTCAAGGTGACTAGTATACACAATCCAAATCTGGATTTGATCCGATAAAAACCCTAGGAGGAGTTCGTTCAAATTCGTACGCCCAAACGCGACTCTCAACGCTAATTTGCGAACTTCCTGTTTGAAATTGACAATGGCCATAAGAGACTTTTTTGTAGGTCCTGGCATGATAGTTAAGCCCTAAAAATGTCAGGTCGACATGTGAAATTAGCCGGAGGGGCTGCAGTTTAAGGCCACTAGGGGGCGCTATGGCACACTTTTTTTTGTGCAAACACTGGATTCATAAATTTTTCGGCGTGACTAATTTTTTGGGCCTAGGCGCGTTCGCGTTTATCTCAAGTTGAAGGCACGCAATTTGGGGTTAAAGTGGCATAAGAAAAAGAAAAATAATAATAATAATAATAATCCGAGCGATTACAATAGGGCCTTCGCCGACCCTTGCGGGTCGCGGCTCGGGCCCTAATAATCCGGCGATTCTGCCGCTAAATTTTGCTGGCACCATATGTCCCAACAGCTGCATGTTGCTGCCCCTACATGCAAGCAGGTATTTGAGATATTAAAAAGCAGCTAATGCCCATTGGGTGGAACTGTTCCTTTGTGCCAGGCACGTCATGTGAAGCAATACCTGTCTGAGCAAATAGCCACACACACACAAACATGCAGACAGTGATGCTTCATGAAGGTGTGGAGACCCTTTCTGAGATTTTTTGAAGAAACTACTATCCCTGACAGTCAATGCCTCTGCCACACGCACACACACACATACACAGAATAAAGTCTGAATGAAGCATCTAAAGTAAACAGATAACATTAAATAAAGAGGATGACATGTCAAGAATCTATGGTGTCTCACTCTAAGCAGGGAGGTGGAAGCTTGGCTGACAGATCTCTGAGGTTGGTGTGGGGTGAAGAAGGGGGGTGGGTTAATTGGTGTGAGAGGTAACCTCAGCTCAGTCTGAGAGGAGGGGGAGGGGAATAACGACTGTTTAAGCATGTTTAAGTGTTTTTGGCATTAACGCTGCTTGTGTCTATGGGATGGTACTAAACCTATAACACAAATATATGTTTAAATTAAAAAAAATAAATCCAGAGTGGAGCTGTGATCATGTGTGTTTAATTTGGGGTAGATTGGATTATTTATAACATACATGTGTAATTTATGTAATTTCTAGAGCTTAGTGCGATTGCAGTATAAGAGAATTGAGCTTATAGATGTGTTAGGAGGTGGATATTGATCAGGTTTGTTGATTTTGAAGTAGATCGGACCTGAAATGAAGGAAATAGAGTGATTTCCAGGTTCATGGCGATCAGTGAAGTTTGAGGCTTCGCCATCCCCACACCGTTTCACCTAAGGACACGACCTGAACACTGATGCTTCATGAAGGTGTGAAGACCCTTTCTGAGTATATTTGAAAGGAAAATGTTAAAAAACAGAGGAGATATTAATCATCGAGTACAACATCAGACTTCCTGTTACCAGCAGGGGGCGCTATATTTGAGATTGAAACAAAGCTTATAGATATACTCAGGCATGGACAGTGAACATGTGTACATATTTTGGTCCGGATGTAACATTTTACTAGAGAGTTATAAAGGTTTACGTGTTTTCCAAAACTGGTCAACTTTGGCCGTCCTTCCTGGCCACGCCCATTGACTTACGAAAAATCTTTTAATAACTTTTTATAATCACTGTATCTAGAATACACAATCCAAATCTGGAGCTGATCCAATAAAAACCCTAGGAGGAGTTCGTTCAAATGCTAGCCTTAGAATCGCAAAAATTGGAATTTCAACGTTAATTTACGAACTTCCTGTTTGGAATTCCCATGACAATTATATATCTTTGGAAAGGTCTTGGCCTGGTGGTTATGCCCAAAAAATTTCGTGCATTTTGGAGTTTGTGAAAAATTGGTCAAATTGGGGGGTGGTTTCTGGCCACGCCCATTGACTTACGAAAAATCTTTTAATAACTTTTCATTGTCAGTGTGTCTAGTATGGATTGTTTAAATCTGGAGTTGATCCGATAAAAAACCTAGGAGGAGTTCGTTTAAATACGTACCCTGAAAATTGGCAAAATCACGAAATTCAACGCTAATTTGCGAACTTCCTGTTCGGAATTGACCATGGTCATAAGAGACTTTTGTAGGCCGGGCATGATTGCTATGGTTTAAATATTTCACGTTGATACTTGAAAGTAGCCCCAGGGCTGCAGTTTAAAAACCACTAGGGGCGCTATGGCGCCGTATTTTTGTTCACTGGATTCATAAATTTTTCGAGGACTAATTTTTTTGCCCTAAGCGTTCGCGTTTATCTCAAGTTGAAGGCACGCAATTTGGGGTTAAAGAGGAGCAAGAATAATAATAATAATAATAATAATAATCCGAGCGATTACAATAGGGCTTTCGCCGCCGGGCCCTTGAGTCGGGCTGAACTAATAATTAAAGCCGCAAGCGGCGATGATCGGGCCCTCGCCCCCCACGCGCCGATTGGGCCCTGTCGCTACCGCCGCATATTGCTTCCGCCAAATGCTGTTGTTGTTAAATGCTGGTGCAGCTAAATGATGCTGGCGTCACATGTCGCAATCGCTGCATGTTGCTGCCACCACATGCAAGCAGGTTTTTGAGATATAAACCACAGCTCATGCCCAGTGGGTGGTACTGTTCCTATGTCGCAGGCACTTCATGTGAAGCAATACCTGTCTCAGCAAATAGCCACACACACACAAACATGCAGACAGAGCCTGATAAAAAACTGTCAGTCCCTGAGTGGACTTGTCTACATGCTGTGTGTTGACATCCCAAAGAAGATAAAACTTAAAGGACAACATTTAATTAAATATGCTAGAAAACAACATTTTATGGAACATAAAATCTATATGAAGCATCTAAAGTAAACAGAGAACATTAAATAAAGAGGATGACATGTCAAGAATCGATGGTTTCTCACTCTAAGCAGGGAGCTGCATGACTGACACATCTCTGAGGTTGGTGTGGGGTGAAGAAGGGGGGTGGGCTAATTAGCATGTGAGGTAACCTCAGCTCAGTCTGAGGAGCAGGGGGAAGGGGACGGAGGAAAGCTTCCTTCCACAATCAGGATGATTTAAAGCATGTTTAAAAGTGTTTTAGGCATAAACACTGCTGGTGTCTGTTAGATGGTGATATTCCTATAACCCAAATATATGTTTAAATTTAAGAAATAAATCCAGAGTGGAACTGTGATCATGTGAGTTGAATTTGGGGAAGATTAGATTATTTAAAACATACATATGCAATTTATGTATTTTCTGGAGCTTGGTGAGATTGCAGTAGCAGAGAATTGAGCTTATAGATGTGTTAGGAGGTAGACCTTGATCATGCTTGTGGATTTTGATGCAGACTGGACCTTAAATGAAGGAGTTAGAGTGATTTCCAGGTTCATGGCGATCAGTGAAGTTTGAGGCTTCACCATGGCCACACCCTTTCACCTGAGGACACGACGTCAACACTAATGTTTTATGAAGGTGTGAAGGCCCTTTCTGAGAATATTTGAAAAAATATGTAGAAAAACAAAGGAGATTTTAATTATCAAGGAAAACAACAGACTTCCTGTTACCAGCAGGGGCGCTATATTTGAGGGTGAAATAAAGCTTATAGATATACTCAGGCAAGGACAGTGAACATGTGTACATGTTTTGGTCTGGATCTAACATATTGCTAGAGAGTTATTAAGGTTTACGTGTTTTCCAAAAATGCTGAACTTTGGCTGT
Organism: Scarus forsteni; assembly: GCA_036419115.1. NCBI lineage: Eukaryota > Metazoa > Chordata > Actinopteri > Labriformes > Labridae > Scarus > Scarus forsteni. The sequence continues at coordinate 71,684 of JAZDUH010000078.1, forward strand.
CCTTCCTGGCCACGCCCATTGACTTACGAAAAATCTTTTAATAACTTTTAATCGTCAATGTGTGAAGTATACACAATCCAAATCTGGAGTTGATCCGATAAAAACCCTAGGAGGAGTTCGTTGAAATGCTAGCCTTAGAATCGCCAAAATCGGAAATTCAACGTTAATTTACGAACTTCCTGTTTGGAATTCCCTATGACAATTATATATATTTGTGAAGGTCTCGGCCTGGTGGTTATGCCCAAAATAATTTCGTGCAAATCGGAGTTAGTGAAAAATTCGTCAAATTTGGGCGTGGTTTCTGGCCACGCCCATTGAGTTATGAAAAATCTTTTAATAACTTTTCATTGTCAATGTGTCTAGTATGGACTGTTTAAATCTGGAGTTGATCCGATAAAAAACCTAGGAGGAGTTCGTTTAAATACGTACCCTGAAAATTGGCCAGATGCGAAATTCAACGCTAATTTGAAAACTTCCTGTTCGAAATTGACCATGGTCATAAGAGACTTTTTTGTAGGTCTGAACTGGATATACCCGCCCTTCGGCCAGACAAGCATGTTAAAGGTAAAGGCTATAAGACCATCTCCAAGCAGCTTGATGTTCCTGTGACTACAGCTGCACAGATTATTCGGAAGTTTAAGGTCCACAGGACTGTAGCCAACCTCCCTGGACGTGGTTGCAGGAGGAAAACTGATGACAAACCAAAGAGCCCAGAACAACTTCCAAAGAGATTAGAGGAGAACTCCTAGGTCAAGGTACATCAGAGTCAGACCACACCATCTGTCACTGTTTAAGCCAAAGTGGACTGAATGGAGGACATCACTGCTGAAAGCAAATCATAAAAAAGAGAGACTGGAATTTACCAAAATGCATACTGACAAGCCACAAAGCTTCTGGGAGAATGTCCTTTGGACAGATGAGACAAAACTGGAGCTTTTTGTTAAGTCACATCAGCTCTATGTTCACAGACACAAAAATGAATCATACAAAGAAAAGAACACTGTACCTACTGTGAAACATGGAGGAGGCTCAGTTATGTTCTGGGGCTGCTTTGCTGCATCTGACACAGGGTGTCTTGAATCTGTGCAGGTACAATGAAATCTCAAGACTATGAAGACATTCTGGAGTGAAATGTGCTGCCCAGTGTCAGAAAGCTTGGTCTCAGTCACAGGTCATGGGTCCTCCAACAGGATTATAACCCAGAACACTCAGCTAAAAACACCCAAGAATGGCTCAGAACAAAACACTGGACTATTCTGAAGTGGCTTTCTATGATCCATGATCTAAATCCTGTTGGACATTTGTGGAAGGAGCTGAAACATGCAGTCTGGAGAAGACACCCTTCAAACCTGAGACAGCTGGAGCAGTTTGCTCATGAGGAGTGGGCCAAAATACCTGTGGAAAGGTGCAGAAGTCTCACTGAGAGTTACAGAAATCACCTGATTACAGTGATTGACTCAAAAGGTTGTGCAACAACACATTGAGTTAAGGGTACCATCATTTTTGTCCAGGCCAGTTTCATTAGTTTGTTTTTAAAAATAATTCTCTTGGACTACAATTAAAAAGCAAAGTCTGATTTTCATTAGTTGATTTTCAGTCAATTTTTTATTAGGGCCCGAGCCGCGACCCGCAGGGGTCGGCGAAGGCCCTATTGTAATCGCTCGGATTATTAGGGCCCGAGCCGCGACCCGCAGGGGTCGGCGAAGGCCCTATTGTAATCGCTCGGATTATTATTAGGCCCCGAGCCGAATGGCCGGAACGGCCGGCGAAGGCCCTATTGGAATCGCTCGGATTATTATTTTTAGGGCCCGAGCCGAAATTTCGGCGAAGGCCCTATTGTAATCGCTAGGATTATTATTATTATTCTCCAGCCTCTTTAACCCCAAATTGCGTGCCTTCAACTTGAGATAAACGCGAACGCCCAGTCCAAATTGTCAGGCATGGCGAAAAATTTTATGAATCCAGTGACTGCAAAAAAACGTGCACCATAGCGCCCCCTAGTGGCGTAAACTGCAGCCCTCCGGCTACTTTCACGTATCGACCTGAAATTTCTAGGGCTTAACTATCATGCCCGGACCTGCAAAAAAAGTCTCTTACGACCATGGTCAGTTCCAAACAGGAAGTACGCAAATTAGCGTTGAAAGTCGCGTTTTGGCGATTTGCAGGGTACGTATTTGAACGAACTCCTCCTAGGTTTTTTATCGGATCAACTCCAGATTTGGATTGTGTATACTAGACACATTGAGGATGAAAAAGTTATTAAAAGAATTTTCGTAGGTCAATGGGCGTGGCCAGAAACCACGCCCAAATTTGGTGAATTTTTACTAACTCCGATCTGCACGAAATTTTTGGGCATAACCCCCAGGCCCAGATGATCACAAATATATAAATTGTCATAGGGAATTCCGCACAGGAAGTTCGTAAATTAACGTTGAAATTCCGATTTTGGCGATTCTAAGGCTCGTATTTGAACGAACTCCTCCTAGGGTTTTTATCGGATCAATTCCAGATTTGGTTTGTGTATACTAGACACATTGAGGATGAAAAGTTATTAAAAGATTTTTCGTAAGTCAATGGGCGTGGCCAGGAAGGATGCCCAAAGTTCGCCATTTTTGGTAAACACGTAAACCTTAATAACTCTCTAGTAAAATGTTAGATTTGGACCAAAATATGTACACATGTTCACTGTCCATGCCTGAGTATATCTATATGCTTTGTTTCACTCTCAAATATAGCGCCCCCTGCTGGTAACAGGAAGTCTGATGTTTTACTCTATCATTAAAATCTCCTCCGTTTTTCAACATTTTTCTTTCAAATATTCTCAGAAAGGGTCTTCACACCTTCATGAAGCATCAGTGTTCAGGTCGTGTCCTTAGGTGAAACGGTCTGGCGATGGCAAAGCCTCAAACTTCACTGATCGCCATGAACCTGGAAATCACTCTTATTTCCTTCATTTAAGGTCCAATCTGCTTCAAAATCCACAAACATGATCAATGTCCACCTCCTAACACATCTATGAGCTCAATTCTCTGATACTGCAATCGCACCAAGCTCTAGAAATTACATAAATTACATATGTAAGTGATGAATACTCCAATCTTCCCCAAATTCAACACACATGATCACAGCTCCACTCTGGACTTTTTTTTTTTTTTCTTAAAACATATATTTGTGTTATAGGAATAGCACCATCTAATACACACAAGCAGTGTTAATGCCAAAAACACTTAAACATGCTTTAAATCATCCTCCCCTCCCCCTCCTCTCAGACTGAGCTGAGGTTACCTCTCACACCAATTCACCCACCCCCCTTCTTCACCCCACACCAACCTCAGAGATCTGTCAGCCAAGCTTCCACCTCCCTGCTTAGAGTGAGACACCATAGATTCTTGACATGTCATCATCTTTATTCACTGAGTAACACTGAATTTAAAAGTGTTCAAGAGACATTTGTGATGTTGGTCGCATCACATGGTCTGACATAATGCTCATAGGCTCTGTATGTTGCTGTTTGAAGTGGTGGACTCTGTATGTTGCTGTTTTAAGTTGTGGAAGACATTTTCTCATGCTGGTGATCTGACACTGTTAATCCTAATTATTGAGCCATTATTTTTTTCTTTTATTGACCAACTCTTCTTGGCCCAGCTCTACACTGAATCATTGCCATCATTCATCTGTATGCTGTACAGGCCTAACCATATCTATGTTGTGGCTATTTGCTGAGGCAGGTATTGCTTCACATGAAGTGCCTGCGACATAGGAACAGTGCCACTGGGCATTAGCTGTGTTTCATATTTCAAATACCTGCTTGTATATGGTGGCAGCAACATGCAGCGGTTGTGACGTGGGGCCAGCAACATTTAGCAGCACCACCGTTTCGCAACAGCAGCATTTGGTGGAAGCAATATGTGGCGGAGTCAATAAGGCCAAACGGACGCATGGGAGGCGAGGGCCCGATCATCGCCGCTTGCGGCTTTAATTATTATTATTATTCTTCCGCCACTTTAACCCCAAATTGCGTGCCCTCAACTTGAGATAAACGCGAACGCGCCTAGGAAAAAAAAAAAAATTAGTCCCCGAAAAATTTATGAATCCAGTGTTTGCACAAAATAATGTGCTCCATAGCGCCCCTAGTGGCCTTAAACTGCAGCCCCTCCAGCGACTTTCAAGTATCCACCTGAAATTTTTAGGGCCTAACTACTATGCCTGGACATACAAAAAGTCTCTTATGGCCATGGTCAATTTCAAACAGGAAGTTCGCAACTTAGCGCTAAATGTCGCCTTTTGGCAGTTTCAGGGTACGATTTGAACGAACTCCTCCTAGGGTTTTTGTCGGATCTACTCCGGATTTGGATTGTGTATACTAGACACATTGAGATGAAAAGTTATTAAAAGAATTTTCGTAAGTCAATGGGCGTGGTTTGTGGCCACGCCCAAATTTGACCAATTTTTTCACAAACTCTGAAAAGCACCAAATTTTTGGGCATAACCACCAGCCCAAGACCTTTCCAAAGATATATAATTGTCATGGGAATTCCAAACAGGAAGTTCGTGAATTAACGTTGAAATTCGATTTTAGCGATTCTAAGGCTCGCATTTGAACGAACTCCTCCTAGGTTTTTATCGGATCAACTCCAGATTTGGATTGTGGATACCAGACACATTGACGATGAAAAGTTATTAAAAGATTTTTCAGAAGTCAATGGGCGTGGCCAGGAAGGACGCCAAAGTTCGCCATTTTTGGAACACACGTAAACCTTAATAACTCTCTAGTAAAATGTTAGATCCGGACCAAACCATGTACACATGTTCACTGTCCATGCCTGAGTATATCTATAAGCTTTATTTCACTCTCAAATATAGCGCCCCCTGCTGGTAACAGGAAGTCTGATGTTTTACTCTATCATTAAAATCTCCTCCGTTTTTCAACATTTTTCTTTCAAATATTCTCAGAAAGGGTCTTCACACCTTCATGAAGCATCAGTGTTCAGGTCGTGTCCTTAGGTGAAACGGTCTGGCGATGGCGAAGCCTCAAACTTCACTGATTGCCATGAACCTGGAAATCACTCTTAACTCCTTTATTTAAGCTCCAATCTGCTTCAAAATTAACAAACCTGATCAATGTCCACCTCCTAACACATCTATAAGCTCAATTCTCTTATACTGCAATCGCACTAAGCTCTAGAAATTACATAAATTACATATGTATGTTATAAATAATCCAATCTACCCCAAATTAAACACACATGATCACAGCTCCACTCTGGATTTATTTTTTTTAATTTAAACATATATTTGTGTTATAGGAATAGCACCATCTCATAGACACAAGCAGTGTTAATGCCAAAAACACTTAAACATGCTTAAACAGTCGTTTTTCCCCTCCCCCTCCTCTCAGACTGAGCTGAGGTAACCTCTCACACCAATTAACCCACCCCCCTTCTTCACCCCACACCAACCTCAGTGATCTGTCACCCCAGCTTCCACCTCCTGCTTAGAGTGAGACACCATAGATTCTTCACATGTCATCATCTTTATTCACTGAGTTACACTGCGGTTAAAAGTGTTCAAGAGACATTTCTGATATTGGTCGAATCACATCGTCTGACATAATGCTCATAGGCTTTGTATGTTGCTGTTTTAAATGGTGGACTCTGTATGTTGCTGTTTTAAGTTGTGGAAGACATTTTCTCATGCTGGTGATCTGACACTGTTAATTCTACTTATTTAGCCATTTTTTTTTTTTTACTTACCAACTCTTCTTGGCCCAGCTCTACACTGTTTGAGTCATTGCCATCATTCATCTGTATGCTGTACAGGCCTAACCATATCTATGTTGTGGCTATTTGCTGAGGCAGGTATAGCTGCACGTGCCTGCGACATAGGAACAGTGCCACCCACAGGGCATTAACTGTGTTTTATGTTTCAAAAACCTGCTTGCATGGGGTGGCAGTAACATGCAGCGGTTGGGACATGTGGGGCAAGCAACATTTAGCGGCACCACTGTTTCGCAACAGCAGCATGTGGCGGACGCAACATGTGGTGGAAGCGACAGGGCCCAACGGGCGCGTGGGGGGCGAGGGCCCGATCATCGCCGCTTGCGGCTTTAATTCTCCTTCTTCTTCTCGCTCCACTTTAACCCCAAATTGCGTGCCCTCAACTTGAGATAAACGCGATCGCGCCTAGGCCCAAAAATTAGTCCCGGCGAAAAATTTATGATTCTAGAGTTTGCACAAAAATACATGCTCCATAGCGCCACCTAGTGGCTTTATACTGCAGCCCCTCCAGCTACTTTCACATATCGACCTGAAATTTTTAGGGCATAACTAACATGCCCGAACCTACAAAAAAGCCTCTTATGACCATCGTCCATTCCCAACAGGAAGTTCGCAACTTTGCGCTAAATGTTGCGTGTTGGCGATTTTCAGGGTACGCATTTGAACGAACTCCTCCTAGGGTTTTTATCGGATCAACTCTAGATTTGGATTGTGTATACTAGACACAATGACAATGAAAAGTTATTAAAAGATTTTTCGTAAGTAAATGGGCGTGGCCAGAAACCACGCCCCAATTTGACCAATTTTTCACAAACTCCGAAATGCACGAAATTTTTTGGGCATAACCACCAGGCCAAGACCTTTCCAAAGATATATAACTGTCATGGGAATTTCGAACAGGACATTCGTAAATTAACGTTGAAAATCCAATTTTTGCGATTCTAAGGCTAGCATTTGAACGAACTCCTCCTAGGACTTTTATCGGATCAGCTCCAGATTTGGATTGTGTATTCTACACACATTGACAATTAAAAGTTATTAAAAGATTTTTCGTAAGTCAATGGGCGTGGCCAGGAAGGACGGCCAAAGTTGACCATTTTTGGAATACACGTAAACCTTAATAACTCACTACTAATTTGTTAGATCTGGACCAAAACAAGTTCACATGTTCACTGTCCCTGCCTGAGTATATCTATATGCTTTATTTCACTCTCAAATATAGCGCCCCCTGCTGGTAACAGGAAGTCTGATGTTTTACTCTATCATTAAAATTGCCTCTGTTTTTCAACATATTTTTTTCAAATATTCTCAGAAAGGGTCTTCACACCTTCATGGAGCATCAGTGTTCAGGTCATGTCCTTAGGTGAAACGGTGTGGCGATGGCGAAGCCTCAAACTTCACTCATCGATATGAACCTGGAAATCACTCTAACTCCTTCATTTAAGGTCTAATGTGCTTCAACATTCACAAACATGATCTAGATCCACTTTCTAACACATTTATAAGCTCAATTCTCTGCTACTGCAATCGCACCAAGCTCTACGTATTGCATAAATCACATATGTATGTTATAAATAATCCAATCTTCCCCAAATGCAACACACATGATCACAGTTGCATTCTGGACCCTTTTTTTTATTTCAAACACGTATGTGGGTTATAGAAATCGCACCACCTAACAGACACAAGCAGTATTCATGCGAAAAACTCTTTTAAACATGGTTGAACTCAACTTGATATCACAAAGGGAAAATCTCCTCCTCCCTTTCCTCCCCCTCCTCCTACTCTTGATCTCAGCACAGCATGCAGTCTTCTCAGGGACTGCCACACACATAGACACACAGACACACACACACACACACACACACACACATGCAGACAGAGCCTGAGAAAATGGTGTGTGTGTGTGTGTGTGTGCGTGTGGCAGAGGTTGTGACCGTCAGGGAAAGTGATTTGTTCACAGTCCCTGTTATAGTTAGGTTTCTTGGTTTCTAATTATACAGCCTCAAATTTTATTATATTTCATTACTGTTTGCATACATTTTCCAGTGATTTATCAGTGGTTGTATTTGTTTTAATCATATATATGTGCTTTTAAAAAAATGTCCATCTGTCTTTTGTAGAAAACAAAGAATCAATAAAAAACATACACAGACCCTAGTGGATGGATGGATTTTGATGAAATTTTCAGGAAATGTTCTGCATCTGAAAAGGAAAATCTGTTTCAATGTTGATGTTGATCCGGATCAGCGTCTGGCTGCCATGATGAAAATGTGATTTTTGTGAATAACTGCTGAACTAAAATATATATCATTATGAATTCAGATGATATGGTATGTTTTCATGTTCAAGGAATCTAAATATTTAGATGAAATCATTGTCATCATTCATCTGTATGCTTTACAGGCCTAACCATATCTATGTTGTGGCTATTTGCTCAGGCAGGTACTGCTGCACATGAAGTGCCTGCAACATAGGAACAGTGCCACCCAATGGGAATTAGCTGTGTTTTATATTTCAAAAACCTGCTTGCGTGAGGTGGCAGCAACATGCAGCGGTTGCGACATGTGGGGCCAGCAACATTTAGCGGCACCACTGTTTCGCAACAGCAGCATTTGGCGGAAGCAACATGCGGCGGAAGCGACAGGGCACAACGGGCGCGTGGGGGGCGAGGGCCCGATCATCGCCGCTTGCGGCTTTAATTATTAGGGCCGAGCGACCGTAGGGTCGGCGGCCCTATTGTAATCGCTCGGATTATTATTAGGGCCCGAGCCGCGACCCGCAGGGGTCGGCGAAGGCCCTATTGTAATCGCTCGGATTATTATTATTTTTTGTTTTTCATGCTCCTCTTTAACCCCAAATTGCGTGCCTTCAGCTTGAGATAAACGCGAACGCACCTAGGCCCAAAAATTAGTCCCCCGAAAAAATTTATGAATCCAATGCTTGCACAAAAAAAAGTGTGCCATAGCGCCCCCTACTGGCCTTAAACTGCAGCCCCTCCAGCGACTTTCAAGTATCGACCTGAAATTTTTAGGGCATAACTACTATGCCTGGACCTACAAAAAAGTCTCTTATGACCATCGTCCATTCTGAACAGGAAGTTCGCAACTTAGCGTTAAATGTCGCGTTTTGGCGATTTTCAGGGTACGTATTTGAACGAACTCCTCCTAGGGTTTTTATCGGATCAACTCCAGATTGGGATTGTGTATACTAGACACATTGACAATGAAAAGTTATTAAAAGATTTTTCGTAAATCAATGGGCGTGGCCAGAAACCACGCCCAAATTTGACCAATTTTTCACAAACTCCGAAATGCACGAAAGTTTTTGGGCATAATCAGCAGGCCAAGCCCTTCACAAATATATATAATTGTCATGGGAAATTCCGAACAGGAAGTTCGTAAATTAACGTTGAAATTCCCATTTTTGCGATTCTAAGGCTCGCATTTGAACGAACTCCTCCTAGGTTTTTTATCGGATTAGCTCCAGATTTGGATTGTGTATTTTAGACACATTGACGATGAAAAGTTATTAAAAGATTTTTCGTAAGTCAATGGGCGTGGCCAGGAAGGACGGCCAAATTTCGCTATTTTTGGAAAACACATAAACCTTAATTACTCTCTAGTAAAATGTTAGATTCAGACCAAAATATGTACACATGTTCACTGTCCTTGCCTGAGTATGTCTATATGCTTTATTTCACTCTCAAATATAGCGCCCCCTGCTGGTAACAGGAAGTACGATGTTTTACTTGATCATTTAAATCTCCTCCGTTTTTCAACATTTTTCTTTCAAATATCCTCAGAAAGAGTCTTCACACCTTCATGAAGCATCAGTGTTCAGGTCATGTCCTTAGGCAAAACGGTGTGGCGATGGCGAAGCCTCAAACTTCACTGATCGCCATGAACTTGGAAATCACTCTATTTCCTTCATTTAAGGTCCAATCTGCTTCAAAATTAACAAACCTGATCAATGTCCACCTCCTAACACATCTATAAGCTCAATTCTCTGATACTGCAATCGCACGAAGCTCTAGAAATGTCATAAATTACATATGTCAGTGATAAATACTCCAATCTTCCCCAAATTCAACATAAATGATCACAGCTCCACTCTGGACTTCTTTTCTAATTTAAACATATATTTGTGCTATAGGAATAGCACCATCTAATAGACACAAGCAGTGTTCAGGCCAAAAACACTTAAACATGCTTTAAATCATCCGTCCCTCCCCCTCCTCCTCAGACTGAGCCAAGGTTACCTCACATACTAATTAGCCCACCCCCCTTCTTCACCCCACACCAACCTCAGAGAACTGTCAGTCATGCTCCCAGCTCCCTGCTTAGAGTGAGAAACCATAGATTCTTCACATGTCATCCTCTTTATTTTATGTTCTCTGTTTACTATAGATGCTTCATATAGCTTTTATGTTCCATAAAATGTTGTTTTCTAGCATATTTAAATGTTGCCCTTTAACTTTTATCTTCTTTGGGATGTCAACACACAGCATTTAGACAGTGCACTCAGGGACTGACAGTATTTTCTCAGCCTCTGTCTGCATGTTTGTGTGTGTGTGTGTGTGTGTGCGTGTGTGTGGCTATTTGCTGAGACAGGTATTGTTGCACATGAAGTGCCTGCGACATAGGAACAGTGCCGCCCACTGGGCATTAGCTGTATTTTATATCTCAAATACCTGCCTGTATGTGGGGGTAGCAACATGCAGCAGTTGGGACATGTGGGGCCAACACATTTAGCGGCACCACCGCTTCGCAACAGCAGCATTTGTTGGAAGCAAAATTTGGCGGTAGCGAGATGCCCCAACGGGCGCATAGGGGGCGAGGGCCCGATCATCGCCGCTTGCGGCTTTAATTAGGGCCCGAGCCGAAATTTCGGCGAAGGCCCTATTGTAATCGCTAGGATTATTATTATTATTCTCCAGCCTCTTTAACCCCAAATTGCGTGCCTTCAACTTCAGATAAACGCGAACGCGCCTAGTCCAAATTGTCAGGCATGGCGAAAATTTTATGAATCCAGTGACTGCAAAAAAAAACGTGCACCATAGCGCCCCCTAGTGGCCGTAAACTGCAGCCCCTCCGGCTACTTTCACGTATCGACCTGAAATTTCTAGGGCTTAACTATCATGCCCGGGCCTACAAAAAAGTCTCTTACGACCATGGTCAGTTCCAAACAGGAAGTTTGCAAATTAGCGTTGAAAGTCGCGTTTGGCGATTTGCAGAATGCGATTTTGAACGAACTCCTCCTAGGTTTTTTATCGGATCAACTCCAGATTTGGATTGTGTATACTAGACACATTGAGGATGAAAAGTTATTAAAAGAATTTTCGTAGGTCAATGGGCGTGGCCACAAACCACGCCCAAATTTGGTGAATTTTTTAATAACTCCGATCTGCACGAAATTTTTTGGGCATAACCCCCAGGCCCAGATGATCACAAATATATAAATTGTCATAGGGAATTCCAAACAGGAAGTTCGTAAATTAACATTGAAATTCCGATTTTGGCGATTTTAAGGCTCGCATTTGAACGAACTCCTCCTAGGGTTTTTATCGGATCAATTCCAGATTTGGTTTGTGTATACTAGAGACATTGAGGATGAAAAGTTATTAAAAGATTTTTCGTAAGTCAATGGGCGTGGCCAGGAAGGACGCCCAAAGTTGACCATTTTTGGAAAACACGTAAACCTTAATAACTCTCTCGTAAAATGTTAGATCCAGACCAAAACATGTACACATGTTCACTGTCCATGCCTGACTTAATCTATATACTTTGTTTCACACTCAAATATAGCGCCCCCTGCTGGTAACAGGAAGTCTGATGTTTTACTCTATCATTAAAATCTCCTTTGTTTTTCAAGATATTTTTTCCAAATACTCTCAGAAATGGTCTTCACACCTTCATGAAGCATCAGTGTTGAGGTCGTGTCCTCAAGTGAAACGGTGTGGCGATGGCGATGCCTCAAACTTCACTGATCGCCATCAACCTGGAAATCACTCTAACTCCTTAATTTAAGGTCCAATCTGCTTCAAAATTCACAAACCTGATCAATGTCCACCTCCTAACACATCTATAAGCTCAATTCTCTGATACTGCAATCGCACCAAGCTCTAGAAATTACATAAATTACATATGTAAGTGATGAATACTCCAATCTTCCCCAAATTCAACACACATGATCACAGCTCCACTCTGGATTTATTTTTTTAATTTAAACATATATTTGTGTTATAGGAATAGCACCATCTAATAGACACAAGCAGTGTTAATGCCAACAACACTTAAACATGTTTTAAATCATCCTTCCCTCCCCCTCCTCTTCAGACTGAGCTGAGGTTACCTCACATACTAATTAGCCCACCCCCCTTCTTCACCCCACACCAACCTCAGAGTTGGTGTGGGGTCAGTCATGCTCCCACCTCCCTGCTTAGAGTGAGAAACCATAGATTCTTGACATGTCATCCTCTTTATTTAGTGTTATCTGTTTACTTTAGATGCTTCATTCAGACTTTATTTTGTGTATGTGTGTGTGCGTGTGTGTGTGTGTGTGGCAGAGGCAGTGACTGTCAGGGATAGTAACTTCTTCAAAAAATCTCAGAAAGGGTCTTCACACCTTCATGAAACATCTGTCTGCATGTTTGTGTGTGTGTGGCTATTTGCTGAGACAGGTATTGCTTCACATGACGTGCCTGGGACAAAGGAACAGTGCCACCCAATGGGCATTAGCTGTTTTTTATATCTCAAATACCTGCTTGCATGTAGGGGCAGCAACATGCAGCTGTTGGGACATATGGTGCCAGCAAAATTTAGCGGCACCAATGTTTCGCAACAGCAGTATTTGGCGAAAGCAATATGTGGCGGTAGCGGCAGGGCCCAACGGGCGCATGGGGGGCGAGGGCCCGATCATCGCCGCTTGCGGCTTTAATTATTATTATTCTTGCTCCTCTTTAACCCCAAATTGCGTGCCCTCAACTTGAGATAAACGCGAACGCGCATAGGGCAAAAAATTAGTCCCCCCGAAAAATTTATGAATCCAGTGATTGCACAAAAAAAGTGCGCCATAGCGCCCTAGAGGCCTACAACTGCACCCCTGGGGCTACTTTGAAGTATCAACCTGAAATATTTAAGCCATAGCAATCATGCCCGGACCTACAAAAAAGTCTCTTATGACCATGGTCAATTCCGAACAGGAAGTTGTCAAATTAGCGTTGAATTTCGCATCTGGCCAATTTTCAGGGTACGTATTTAAACGAACTCCTCTTAGGTTTTTTATCGGATCAACTCCAGATTTAAACAGTCCATACTAGACACATTGACAATGAAAAGTTATTAAAAGATTTTTCATAACTCAATGGGCGTGGCCAGAAACCACGCCCAAATTTGACGCATTTTTCACAAACTCCGATTTGCACGAAATTATTTTGGGCATAACCACCAGGCCGAGACCTTCACAAATATATATAATTGTCATAGGGAATTCCAAACAGGAAGTTCGTAAATTAACGTTGAATTTCCGATTTTGGCGATTCTAAGGCTAGCATTTCAACGAACTCCTCCTAGGGTTTTTATCGGATCAACTCCAGATTTGGATTGTGTATACTTCAGACATTGACGATTGAAAGTTATTAAAAGATTTTTCGTAAGTCAATGGGCGTGGCCAGGAAGGACAGCCAAAGTTCAGCATTTTTGGAAAACACGTAAACCTTAATAACTCTCTAGCAATATGTTAGATCCAGACCAAAACATGTACACATGTTCACTGTCCTTGTCTGAGTATATCTATAAGCTTTATTTCACCCTCAAATATAGCCCCTGCTGGTAACAGGAAGTCTGTTGTTTTCTCTGATAATTAAAACGTGCTTTGTTTTTCAACATATTTTTTTCAAATATTCTCAGAAAGGGCCTTCACACCTTCATAAAACATTAGTGTTGACGTCGTGTCCTCAGGTGAAAGGGTGTGGCCATGGTGAAGCCTCAAACTTCACTGATCGCCATGAACCTGGAAATCACTCTAATTCCTTCATTTAAGGTCCAGTCTGCATCAAAATCCACAAGTATGATCAAGGTCTACCTCCTAACACATCTATAAGCTCAATTCTCTGCTTTTGCAATCTCACCAAGCTCCAGAAAATACATAAATTGCATATGTATGTTTTAAATAATCTAATCTTCCCCAAATTCAACTCACATGATCACAGTTCCACTCTGGATTTATTTCTTAAATTTAAACATATATTTGGGTGATAGGAATAGCACCATCTAACAGACACCAGCAGTGTTTATGCCTAAAACACTTTTAAACATGCTTTAAATCATCCTGATTGTGGAAGGAAGCTTTCCTCTGTCCCCTTCCCCCTGCTCCTCAGACTGAGCTGAGGTTACCTCACATGCTAATTAGCCCACCCCCCTTCTTCACCCCACACCAACCTCAGAGATATGTCAGTCAGGCTCCCAGCTCCCTGCTTACAGTGAGAAACCATAGATTCTTGACATGTCATCCTCTTTATTTAATGTTCTCTGTTTACTATAGATGCTTCATATAGATTTTATGTTCCATAAAATGTTGTTTTCTAGCATATTTAAATGTTGTCCTTTAAGTTTTATCTTCTTTGGGATGTCAGCACACAGCATGTAGACAAGTCCACTCAGGGACTGACAGTTTTTTATCAGGCTCTGTCTGCATGTTTGTGTGTGTGTGGCTATTTGCTGAGACAGGTATTGCTTCACATGAAGTGTCTGCGACATAGGAACAGTACCACCCACTGGACATGAGCTGTGGTTTATATCTCAAAAACCTGCTTGCATGTGGTGGCAGCAACATGCAGCGATTAACATGTGGCGCCAGCATCATTTAGCTGCACCAGCATTTAAAAACAACAGCATTTGGCGGAAGCAATATGAGGCGGTAGCGACAGGGGGGCGGGGCGAGGCGATCGCCGCTTGCGGCTTTAATTAGGGCCCGAGCCGAAATGGCCGAATCGGCCGGCGAAGGCCCTATTGGAATCGCTAGGATTATTATTATTTTTCTCCTTCTCCCCCTTTTTAAACCCCAAATTGCGTGCCTTCAACTTGAGATAAACGCGAACGCGCCTAGGTCCAAACTTCAGTCCCCCCGAAAAATTTATGAATCCAGTGTTTGCACAAAAAAAAGTGCGCCATAGCGCCCCCTAGTGGATTTAAACTGCAGCCCCTCCGGCAACTTTCACCCATCGACCTGAAATTTTTAGGGCCTAATTATCATGCCTGGACCTACAAAAAAGTCTCTTATGACCATGGTAAGTTCCAAACAGGAAGTTCGCAAATTAGCGTTGAAAGTCGCATTTTCGGGATTTGCAGGGTACGTATTTGAACGAACTCCTCCTAGGGTTTTTATCGAATCAATGCCAGATTTGGATTGTGTATAGTACATACAGTGACGATGAAAAGTTATTAAAAGATTTTTCGTAAGTAAATGGGCGTGGTTTCTGGCCACGCCCAAATTTAGCGAATTTTTCACAAACTCTGATATGCACCAAATTTTTTGGGAATAACCACCAGGCCAAGACCTATCCAAAGATATACAATTGTGATGGGAATTCCGAACAGGAAGTTCGTAAATTAGCATTGAAATTCCCATTTTTGCAATTCTAAGGCTCGCATTTGAACGAACTCCTCCTAGGTTTTTCACCGGATCAATTCCAAATCTGGGTTGTGTATACTAGACACGTGGAGGATGAAAAGTTATTAAAAGATTTTTCGTAAGTCAATGGGCGTGGCCAGGAAGGACGCCCAAAGTTGACCATTTTTGGAAAACACGTAAACCTTAATAACTCTCTAGTAAAATGTTAGATCTGGACCAAAACATGTACAAATGTTCACTGTCTGGGCCTGAGTAAATCGATATGCTTTGTTTCACTCTCAAATATAGCGCCCCCTGCTGGTAACAGGAAGTCTGATGTTCTACTTGATCATTTAAATCTCCTCCGTTTTTCAACATTTTTCTTTCAAATATTCTCAGAAAGGGTCTTCACACCTTCATGAAGCAGCAGTGTTGAGGTCGTGTCCTGAAGTTAAAGGGTGAGACGATGGCGAAGTCTCAAACTTTATTAGGGCCCGAGCCCAAAAGACCGGATCATCCAGTGAATTCCCACCCATTTTAGCCCCAAATTGCGTGTATTGCACTTGAGATAAATGTGAATGCACCTAGTCCCAAAATTCAGTCACGGCGACAAATTTATGAATCTAGTGTTTGCTCAGAAATATGTGCTCCATAGCGCCCCCTAGTGGCTTAAAACTGCAGCCCCTCCAGCTACTTTGACCTATGGATCTGAAATTTTTAGGGCATCACTGTCATGCCAGGACCTACAAAAAAGTCTCTTATGACCATCATCAATAGTGGACAGGAGTTTTGCAAATTAGCGTTAAAAATAGCATTTTGGCGATTTGCAGGGTATGTATTTGAACAAACTCCTCCTAGGGTTTTTATCAGATCATCTCCAGATTTGGATTGTGTATACTAGACACATTGACGATGAAAAGTTACGAAAATATTTTTCGTAAGTCAATGGGCGTGGCCAGAAAGGAGGCCTAAATTTGACCATTTTTGGAAAACAAGGTAACCTTAATAATTAATAACTCTCTTGTAAAATGTTTGATCCAGACCAAAACATGTACACATGTTTACTGTCCGTGCCTGAGTTAATCCATATGCTTTGTTTGCTTTGTTCAAATATAGCGCCCCCTGCTGGTAACAGGAAGTCTGATGTTTTACTCTATCCTTAAAATCTCCTCTGTTCTATATGTTTTTCAAATAGTCTCAGAAAGGGTCTTCACACCTTCATGAAGCATCACTGTCTCCATGTTTGTGTGTGTGTGTGTGGCTATTTGCTGAGACAGGTATTGCTTGACATGAAGTGCCTGGGACAAAGGAACAGTGCCAAACAATGGGCATTAGCTGTTTTTTTAAATCTCAAATACCTGCTTGCATGTAGGGGCAGCATCATGCAGCAGTTGGGACATGTGGTGCCAGCAAAATTTAGCGGCACCAATGTCTCGCAACAGCAGCATTTGGCGAAAGCAATATGTGGCGGAGGCGACAGGGCCCAACGGGCGCGTGGGGGGCGAGGGCCCGATCATCGCCGCTTGCGGCTTTAATTAGGGCCCGAGCCGCGACCCGTAGGGGTCGGCGAAGGACCTATTGTAATCGCTCGGATTATTATTAGGGCCCGAGCCGACGTAGCGGCGAAGGCCCTATTGTAATCTTAAGGATTATTATTATTTTTCTCCTTCTCCTTCTTCTTCTGCCACTTTAACCCCAAATTGCGTGCCTTCAACTTCAGATAAACGCGAACGCGCCTAGGCCCAAAAATTAGTCCCGGCGAAAAATTTATGAATCCAGTGTTTGCACAAAAAAATGTGCACCATAGCGCCCCCTAGTGGCCTTAAACTGCAGCCCCTCCGGCAACTTTCACGGATCGACCTGAAATTTTTAGGGCATAACTATCATGCCCGGACTTACAAAGAAGTCTCTTACGACCATGGTCAATTCCAAACAGGAAGTTCGCAAATTAGCGTTGAAAGTCGCATTTTGGCGATTTGCAGGGTATGTATTTGAACGAACTCCTCCTAGGGTTTTTATCGGATCAACTCCAAATTTGGATTGTGTATACAAGACACATTGAGGATGAAAAGTTATTAAAAGATTTTTCGTAGGTCAATGGGCGTGGCCACAAACCACGTCCAAATTTGGCGTATTTTTCACTAACTGCGATTTGCACCAAATTTTTTGGGCATAATCCCGAGGCCAAGCCGATCACAGAAATATAAATTGTCATTGGGAATTCCAAACAGGAAGTTCGTAAATTAACGTTGAATTTCTGATTTTCGCGATTTTAAGGCTCGTATTTGAACGAACTCCTCCTAGGGTTTTTGTTGGATCAACTCCAGATTTGGATTGTGTATTCAAGACACATTGAGGATGAAAAGTTATTAAAAGAATTTTCGTAGGTCAATGGGCGTGGCCAGAAACCACGCCCAAATTTGGCGAATTTTGTACTAACTCTGATTTGCACGGAATTTTTTGGGTATAACTCCCAGGCCAAGATAATCACAGATATATAAAAATAAACATTGCGAATTCCATACAGGAAGTTCATAAATTAACGTTGACATTACGATTTTCGCGATTTTAAGGCTTGCATTTGAAATAACTCCTCCTAGGTTTTTGATCGGATCAACTGTCGATTTGGATTGTGTATACTAGACACATTGATGATCAAATGTTATTAAAAGATTTTTCATAAGTCAATGGGCATAGCCACGAAGGATGCCCAAAGTCGACCATTTTTGGAAAACACATAAACCTTAATTAATAACTCTCATGTACAGTGTTAGATCCGGACCAAAACATGTACACATGTTCACTGTCCATGTCTGAGTTAATCTGTATGCTTTGTTTCACTGTCAAATATAGCGCCCCCTGCTGATAACAGGAAGTCTGATGTTTTACTCTAGCATTAAAATCTCTTGCTTTTTTCAACTTATTTTTTTCAAATATTCTCAGAAAGGGTCCTCACACCTTCATGAAGCATCAGTGTTGAAGTCGTGTCCTGAGGTGAAACGGTGTGGCGATGGCGAAGCGTCAAACTTCAGTGATCGACATGAACCTGGAAATCACTCTAACTCCTTCGTTAAATGTCCAATCTGTTTCAAAATTTACAAACTTCATCAAGGTCTACCTCCAAAGACATCTATAAGCTCAATTTTCAGCTACTGCAATCGCACCAAGCTCTAGAAAAGACATTAATTACTTTTCACTTCAAAGTACTCTTCCCTTTAGTGTCAACAGGAGTAATTTTTTACTGTGTGATGAAAGAGTACGCCTTGTCTTCAATTTATCTTTTTCAAATGTGCTCACAAAGGGCACACAAAACTCTTTTCCACCTTCATACAGAATTACAGGTCACTTAATGTTCTGTAGTTCAGTTGGTAGAGCGTCCGTCCCATGTGCTGGGGCTGCCATCCCCCAGCAGCAGCTCCTGGTTCGAATCCCGGCCTCAGCCCTTTGCTGCATATCATTCCCCCTCTCTTCATACGCTTTCCTGTCAATCTTCAGCTGTCCTATAATAAAGGCCATAAAGCCCCAAAAAAGAACTTAAAAAAAAAAAGTTCTGTAGTTCAACTGTGTGTCCATGGGAAGGCCTCAAATTTTGATGTCTTGCAATGAAACAGGAAGTTATTCTTGCTACTTCATAACCTTATCTTCAAATGTCTTAGACTACATTTCTAGACTCAAACTACACACATTCATGCTGAAAAGTTATCAAAAGGCTTTTCATAACTCAATGGATGTTGCCAGAGGAGACTGTTAAAGTATACAATTTTTGGAAACATGACAACTTCTACAAAACTCAACTGTAAGTTTTGATCTGTACCTGAATTCACACAAATTAACTGTCCTGCCCTCACTGCATAATGTGCTCCCCCCTTATAGTACAGCAACCCCTATTGTCAACTGGAAGTCATCTTTTACTCACTGATGAATAACTTCTATCTTGATTTGTTTCTTTTTCAGATGTGCTCTGAAAATGCCTTCACATATTCATAATGCTTTGTTCTTCATGTCATCTCTTGTAGTTAAGGATGTGAAGTTAAATGTTTGCACATCAAATAACTTAACCATATTGATAAATATCTGTGTGTATTTTCAGTTCATTACCATTACCCTGATATGCAATATTGTATTTACTTAAATTAGTACAATATGTTTATGATAGAAAATACAAAACTAAGGACAGCCATATTTTTATTGTATGTGTACACACAAATACTCAATAAAAAGGATTTCTTTTCAATATCTTATTGTGATTTTCTATGTTTTAATAAAAAAGTCAACCTAATAATATTACCCACAACATCTTGACATCTCCAACAATCAATTCAAGATCTGATATGGATGATATGGAAGTGATTTCACTTTTTTTTCTTTAATTAAAAGAAAAAAACCTTAAGATCATTCCGTGAACACAATAAATATTTTATGCCCTTATAATTTTGTTTTACAGTTAAAGGAAGCTCAGAACTCTGTCTCATATGTTTACGATAAATACTTAAATCATTATTAGTCTGTACAATACATAAGTATGAGCTCCACGATATAAATTAAATCATGACATCACCTTATCAAAAAACAATTTATCAATAAATCCATCAAAAAGTTGCATTTAAATACATATCAATCATATACAAATCGTTGATACTCTTAACAGTTTCATCAGACACTATATGTATAGTACTTCTCAGATAATATAAAAAAATGATGTGTTGTATGATACAAAGTTACACTTACATGTTAAGAAATCCATTTATTATAAAACAGTTTAAAACCAGACAAACATGTCACTGAAATTAATTTAAATTATATGACTATATTTAACTCACAACTCACTTTAAAAAAATAAATCACATCATAATATATTGTATTAAGAGGACATAATGGAAATCTGAATTTGAAGTAGCTGAAGCTGAGGAATGTTCTATTGAGGAAGACCAGAAAAAAAGCTTTAATATAACACATTCTGCATGTCAAGCATGGTACCCTGCATTTACTGGAGAGAGAAAATGGGGTATTTTGTATTTTTAAATATGTATAGCATCAAAAGAAATTATTGAAAAGTGGAGTTTCTCTGATCATCAAAATAAACAGGTGTTTTCACAAAAATAATGTTTAAAAATAAATACTGTTTAAAAATTATGTTATGTTCAAGAGAAGTGATAATGAAAAAAAAAAAAAAATCACAATACCATAATTAAAGTCACAAAATGTCAAAGTCAACTTTATTGTCAAATATGCTATAAATGCTTGAAATACAGCACAGATGAAATTTCAGTCCTCTCTGACCCACGGTGCAAACAGGCAATATAGAAACTTAACTACAGTAAAAAAAAATACAATAGTTTAAAAATATAATAGCCTACCAGTTTTGGAAGTAATAAATTGAATAAATTTACCATGAACAGAATAAAAGAATAGGATAAATTTACTAACAGATTATACAATAAACAAAGCATGCAAATATATAACTTGTTTTGTTTTTAATTTTTTAGTCCTTATCAATACACATATATTTCAACTAAAACAGGAAAATAGAACTTTTTACACCTTATTGTCAAATATGCTATATGTGCTTGACATACAGCACAGATGAAATTTCAGTCCTCTCTGACCCACGTAGCAAAGAGGCAATATAGAAACTAAACTACAGTCTAAAAAATACAATGGTATAAAAATATAATAGCCTACTAGTTTTAAAAGTAATAAATAGAATACATTTACTATAAACAGAATAAAAAGAACAAGATAAATTTACTATGAATAAAATATATATATTTTTTTGTACATGTATGTTTATAGAGGTAGTTATAAGTTAGTTGGGGTGCAAATGTGTCCAATGGTGCAAATGAGCAGGGGAACAGTGAAGAGTGCAGTCCTGAGGTCAGTGGTGGGGGGCAGTGGAGCAGAGGAAGTGGGGGCGGAGCAGGGAGGAGTTTAGCATCCTGACTGCCTGGTGGAAGAAGCCGTCCTTGAGCCTGCTGGTTCTGGCCCAGAGACTGTGTAGCAAATGTGTTGCAGCATGGCCATTATGACATGACATCAGGGGTTGCAGCTCTTGGGGTCAGTCTGGTCCACAGCACAGGCAGGTAGGGACCTTTAATCCACTGGAATCTGTGACACAAAGGAGGTCAGAACCTCCACAGAACAAATATTGATCAGTGACACTGTACTTTATATACTGAAACACAAATATGTTTAAAACAGATGCAAATGTATAATTAAAAAAATGATATCTTTTGTATTATACAATAGTTTGAATTTATGCTGGAAAATAGAACTTTAAACACTTTAATGGATAACACAAACACATTCATATGTATCATATATATCATTTCTTATTTTAAATATATATTTTTTCAAATGTATCTTTTTTTTTTACCTCAAACCGTGAGCTTTCTGCTACCCTGAACACCTTACATGTAGCAAGCTAAAACACAGGTGGCCCATCTTAGTTGAAAGCCCACCCACCACGACAAGGTGTAGGCCATGGGTGGGAACACAGGACAAGACATACTTGGCAAACAGGACAAACTCTGACAGGACAAACATACAAACACAAAAATGCACATTGACAAACTGTCTCCTTATCACTACACATATATTTGAACTAAGGCAGCAAAATAGAACTTTTTAAACTTTGAGAAATAACTATCACACACTAACAGATTATACAATAACTAAACAAAGCATGCAAATACACAAGTTTTTTTGGTGTTTTTTGTTTTTTTTGTCCTTATCACTACACATATATTTGAACTAGAAAAGGAAAATAGAACTTTTTACACTTTGACAAATAACTATCACGCACTAACAGATTAAACAATAACTAAACAGCCGACGTAGCGGCGAAGGCCCTATTGTAATCTTAAGGATTATTAGGGCCCGAGCCGAAATTTCGGCGAAGGCCCTATTGTAATCGCTAGGATTATTATTATTATTCTCCAGCCTCTTTAACCCCAAATTGCGTGCCTTCAACTTGAGATAAACGCGAACACGCCTAGTCCAAATTGTCAGGCATGGCGAAAATTTTATGAATCCAGTGACTGCAAAAAAAAACGTGCACCATAGCGCCCCCTAGTGGCCGTAAACTGCAGCCCCTCCGGCTACTTTCACGTATCGACCTGAAATTTTTAGGACTTAACTATCATGCCCGGACCTACAAAAAAGTCTCTTACGACCATGGTAAATTCCGAACCGGAAGTTCGCAAATTAGCGTTGAATATCGCATTTTGGCGATTTGCAGGGTACGTATTTGAACGAACTCCTCCTAGGTTTTTTATCGGATCAACTCCAGATTTGGATTGTGTATACCAGACACCTTGAGGATGAAAAGTTATTAAAAGAATTTTCGTAGGTCAATGGGCGTGGCCAGAAACCACGCCCAAATTTGGTGAATTTTTTACTAACTCCGATCTGCACGAAATTTTTTGGGCATAACCCCCACGCCCAGATGATCACAAATATATAAATTGTCATTGGGAATTCCGAACAGGAAGTTCGTAAATTAACGTTGAAATTCCGATTTTGGCGATTTTAAGGCTCATATTTGAACGAACTCCTCCTAGGTTTTTTATCGGATCAATTCCAGATTTGGTTTGTGTATACTAGACACATTGAGGATGAAAAGTTATTAAAAGATTATCCGTAAGTCAATGGGCGTGGCCAGGAAGGTGGCCCAAATTTGACCATTTTTGGAAAACGCGTAAACCTTAATAACTCTCTAGTAATATGTTAGATCTGGACCAAAACAAGTACACATGTTCACTGTCCCTGCCTGAGTCAATCTATATGCTTTGTTTCACTCTCGAATATAGCGCCTCCTGCTGGTAACAGGAAGTCTGATGTTTTACTCTATCATTAAAATCTCCTCTGTTTTTCAACATAAAGTCCTCAAATATTCTCAGAAAGGCTCTTCACACTTTCTTGAAGCACCAGTGTTGAGGCCGTGTCCTGAGGTGAAACAGTTTGGCGGTGGCGAAGCCTCAAACTTCACTGATCGCCATGAGCCTGCAAATCACTCTAACTCCTTCATTTAAGGTCCAGTCTGCATCAAAATCCACAAGCATGATCAAGGTCTACCTCCTAACACATCTATAAGCTCTATTCTCTGCTACTGCAATCTCACCAAGCTCTAGAAATTACATAAATTGCATTTAGTGTTAACAATAATCTAATCTTCCCCAAATTCAACTCACATGATCACAGTTCCACTCTGGATTTATTTTTTTAATTTACACATATATTTGTGTTATAGGAATAGTACCATCTAATAGACACAAGCAGTTTTAATGCCAGAAACACTTAAACATGCTTTAAATCATCCTGATTGAGGACACAGACTTTCCCTCTTCCCCTTCCCCCCCTCCTCAGACTGAGCTGAGGTTACCTCACATACTAATTAGCCCACCCCCCTTTTTCACCCCACACCAACCTCAGAGATCTCCCACCTCCCTGCTTAGAGTGTGAAACCATAGATTCTGGACATGTCATCCTCTTTATTTAATGTTATCTGTTTACTTTAGATGCTTCATTCAGACTTTATTTTGTGTATGTGTGTGTGTGCGTGTTTGTGTGTGTGTGTGTGTGTGTGTGGCAGAGGCAGTGACTGTCAGGGATAGTAATTCGTTCAAAACATCTCAGAAAGGGTCTTCACACCTTCATGAAGCATCACTGTCTGCATGTTTGTGTGTGTGTGTGTGTGTGTGTGTGTGTGTGTGTGTGTGGCTATTTGCTGTGACAGATATTGCTTCACATGACGTGCCTGGGACATAGGAACAGTGCCACCCAATGGGCATTAGCTGTTTTTTATATCTCAAATACCTGCTTGCATGTAGGGGCAGCAACATGCAGCTGTTGGGACATGTGGTGCCAGCAAAATTTAGCGGCACCAAGGTTTAGCAACAGCAGTATTTGGCGAAAGCAATATGTGGCGGTAGCGACAGGGCCCAACGGGCGCATGAGGGGCGAGGGCCCGATCATCGCCGCTTGCGGCTTTAATTATTATTATTTTTCTTGTTCTCCAGCCTCTTTAACCCCAAATTGCGTGCCTTCAACTTGAGATAAACGCGAACGCGCCTAGGCCCAAAGATTAGTCACGCCGAAAATCGGATTAATCCAGTGTTTGCACAAAAAATGTGTGCCATAAGCGCCCCTAGTGGCCTTATACTGCAGCCCCTCTGGCAACTTTCACATATCCACCTGAAATTTTTGGGGATAAGTATCATGCCGGGCCTACAAAAAGTCTCTTATGACCATGGTCAATTCGAACAGGAAGTTCGCAAATTAGCGTTGAGAATCGCATTTTGGTGATTTGCAGAATGCGTGTTGAACGAACTCCTCCTTGGGTTTTAATTGGATCAACTCCAGATTTAGTCAGTCCAAACTAGTCACATTGACGATCAAAAGTTATTAAAAGATTTTTCGTAAGTCAATGGGCGTGGCCAGAAACCACGCCCAAATTTGACGAATTTTTCACTAACTCCGATTTGCATGAACTTTTTTGGGCATAACCACCAGGCCAAGACCTTTCCAAAGATATATAATTGTCATCGGGAATTCCGAACAGGAAGTCCATAAATTAACGTTGAAATTCCGATTTTCGTGATTCTAAGGCTCGCATTTGAACGAACTCCTCCTAGGGTTTTTATCGGATCAATTCCAGATTGGGTTTGTGTATACTAGACACATTGATGATGAAAAGTTATTAAAAGATTTTTTTTAAGTCAATGGGCGTGGCCAGGAAGGCCGCCCTAAGTTGACCATTTTTTGAAAACACGTAAACCTTAATAACTCTCTAGCAATATGTTAGATCCGGACCAAAACATGTACACATGTTCACTGTCCGTGCCTGAGTAAATCTATATGCTTTATTTCACTCTCAAATATTGCCCCCCCTGCTGGTAACAGGAAGTCTGATCTTTATTCGGACCCGAGCCCAAAAGGCCGGATCATCCAGCGAATTCCCACCCATTTTAGCCCCAAATTGCGTGTATTGCACTTGAGATAAACATGAATGCGCCTAGTCCCAAAATTCAGTCATGGCAACAAATTTTTGAATTCAGCGTTTGCTCAAAAAATGTACTCCATAGCGCCCCCTAGTGGCTTAAAACTGCAGCCCCTCCAGCTACTTTCACCTATTGATCTGAAATTTTTAGGGCATCACTGTCATGCCAGGACCTACAAAAAAGTCTCTTACGACCATCGTCAATTGTGGACAGGAAGTTTGCAAATTAGCGATAAAGGTCGCATTTTGGCAATTTGCAGGGTACGTATTTGAACAAACTCCTCCTAGGGTTTTTATCAGATCAACTCCAGATTTGGATTGTGTATACTAGACACACTGACAATGAAAAGTTATTAAAAGATTGTTCGTAAGTCAATGGGCGTGGCCAGGAAGTACGCCCAAAGTGGACCAGTTTTGGAAAACACGTAAACCTTAATAACTGTCTTGTACAATCTTAGATCCGGACCAAAACATGTACACATGTTCACTGTCCCTGCCTGAGTTAATCAACATGCTTTGTTTCACTCTCAAATATAGCGCCCCCTGCTGGTGACAGGAAGTCTGATGTTTTACTCTATCATTAAAATCTCCTCCGTTATTCAGCATATTTTTTTCAAATATTCTCAGAAAGGGTCTTCACACCTTCATGAAGCATCAGTGTTCAGGTGGTGTCCAGAGGTGAAACGGTGTGGCCATGGCGAAGCCTCAAACTTCACCGATGGCCATGAACCTGGAAATCACTCTAACTCCTTCATTTAAGGTCCAATCTGCTTCAAAATTCACAAACATGATCAAGGTCCACCTCCCAACTTATCTATAAGCTCAATTCTCTGCTAATCCAATCACATTAAGCTTTAGATATGTCATACATTACATACATGTGATGGCAGCATCAAGCAGTGGTTGTGACATGTGGAGCCAACAATGTCTAGCGGCACCAACGCTTTGCAACAGCATTTGGCGAAAGCAATGTGCTGCGGTAGCAACAGGGCCCAACGGCGCGTGGGGGGCGAGGGCCCGATCATCGCCGCTTGCGGCTTTAATTATTATTATTATTCTCCAGCCTATTTAACCCCAAATTGCGTGCCTTCAACTTCAGAATTACACGACCGTGCCTAGTTCAAATTGTCAGGCATGGCGAAAATTTTATGAATCCAGTGATTGAACAAAAATAAATGCGCCACAGCGCCCCCTAGTGGCCATAGACTGCAGCCCCTCCAGCTACTTTCACGGATTGGCCTGAAATTTTTGGGGCATAACTATCATGCCTGGACTTACAAAAAAGTCTCTTACGACCATGGTCAATTCCAAACAGGAACTTCGCAAATTAGCGTTGAACATCGCGTTTTGGCGATTTCCTGGGTACGTATTTGAACGAACTCCTCCTAGGGTTTTCATTGGATCAACTCCAGATTTGGATTGTCTTTACTAGATGCCTTGACGATGAAAAGTTATTAAAATAATTTTTGTAGGTCAATGGGCGTGGCCAGAAACCACGCCCAAATTTGGCGAATTTTTCACTAACTCCGATTTGCACAAAATTTTTTGGGCATAACCCCGACTCCAAGACGATCACAAATATATAATTTGTCATAGGGAATTCCACAAAGGCAGTTCGATAATTAACGTTGAAATTCCGATTTTTGCGATTCTAAGGCTCGCATTTGAACAAACTCCTCCTAGGTTTTTTAACGGATCAACTGCAGATTTGTTCTGTGTATACTCGACACATTGATGATGAAAAGTTGTTAAAAGATTTTTCGTAAGTCAATGGGCGTGGCCAGGAAGGACGCCCAAACTTGACCATTTTTGGAAAACACGTAAACCTTAATAACTCACTAGTAACATGTTAGATCTTCACCAAAACAAGTACACATGTTCACTATCCCGTCCTGAGTTCATTTCTATGCTTTCTTTCACACTCAAATATAGCGCCCCCTGCTGGTAACAGGAAATCAGATGTTTTAGTCGATCATTAAAATCTCCTCTGTTTTTCAACATATTTTTTTCAAATATTCTCAGAAAGGGTCTTCACACCTTCATGAAGCATCAGTGTTGAGGTCGTGTCCTCAGGTGAAACGGTGTGGCCATGGCGAAGCCTCAAACTTCACTGATCGCCATGAACCTGGAAACCACTCTAACTCCTTCATTTAAGGTCCAATCTGCTTCAAAATTCTCAAGCATGATCAAGGTCCAACACCTAACACAAGTATAAGCTTAATTCTCTGGTACTCCAATCGCATCAACCTTTAGATATGTCAGCGACATGTGGCGCCAGCAACATTTAGCGGCACCAATGTTTCGCAACAGCAGCATTTGGCAAAAGCATTATGCAGCGGTAGCAGCAGGTCCCAACGGGCGCGTGGGGGGCGAGGGCCCGATCATCGCCGCTTGCGGCTTTAATTTTTCTCCTTCTTCTTGCTCTTCTTTAACCCCAAATTGCGTGCCTTCAACTTGAGATAAACGCGAACGCGCCTAGGCCCAAAAATTAGTCCCGGCGAAAAATTTATGATTCCAGTGTTTGCACAAAAAAAAGTGCGCCATAGCGCCACCTAGTGGATTTAAACTGCAGCCCCTCCGGCAACTTTCACATGTCGACCTGAAAATTTAAGAGCCTAACTATCATGCCAGAAACTACAAAAAAGTCTCTTACGGCCATGGTCAATTCCAAACAGGAAGTTCGCAAATTAGCATTGAATGTCGCGTTTTGGCAATTTAGGGGTACGTATTTGAACGAACTCCTCCTAGGGTTTTTATCAGATCAACGCCAGATTTGGATTGTGTATAGTACATACAGTGACGATGAAAAGTTATTAAAAGATTTTTCGTAAGTCAATGGGCGTGGTTTCTGGCCACGCCCAAATTTAGCGCATTTTTCACAAACTCCGATATGCACGAAATTTTTTGGGAATAACCACCAGGCCAAGACCTATCCAACGATATATAATTGTCATGGGAATTCCGAACAGGAACTTCGTAAATTAGCGTTGAAATTCCCATTTTTGCAATTCTAAGGCTCGCATTTGAACGAACTCCTCCTAGGTTTTTAATCGGATCAATTCCAGATTTGGTTTGGGTATACTAGACACATGGAGGATGAAAAGTTATTAAAAGATTGTTTGTAAGTCAATGGGCGTGGCCAGGAAGGACGCCCAAAGTTCAGCATTTTTGGAAAACACGTTAACCTTAATAACTCTCTAGTAAAATGTTAGATCCGGACCAAAACATGTACACATGTTCACTGTCCTGGCCTGAGTAAATCGATATGATTTGTTTCACTCTCAAATATAGTGCCCCCTGCTGGTAACAGGAAGTCTGATGTTTTACTCTAACATTCAAATCTCCTCTGTTTTTCAACATAGTTTTTTCAAATATTCTCAGAAAGGGTCTTCACACCTTCATGGAGCATCAGTGTTCAGGTTGTGTCCTGAAGTTAAGGGGTGAGACGATGGCGAAGTCTCAAACTTTATTTGGGCCTGAGCCCAAAAGGCCGGATCATCCAGCGAATTCCCACCCATTTTAGCCCCAAATTGCGTGCATTGCACTTGAGATAAATGTGAATGCGGCTAGTCCCAAAATTCAGGCACGGCGACAAATTTATGAATCTAGTGTTTCCTCAAAAATATGTGCTCCATAGCGCCCCCTAGTGGCTTAAAACTGCAGCCCCTCCAGCTACTTTCACCTATGCAGTTGAAATTTTTAGGGCATCACTGTCATGCCAGGACCTACAAAAAAGTCTCTTACGACCATCATCAATTGTCAACAGGAATTTTGCAAATTAGCATTAAAAATCGCATTTTGGCGCCTTGCAGGGTACGTATTTGAACAAACTCCTCCTAGGTTTTTTATCAGATCATCTCCAGATTTGGATTGTCTACACTAGACACATTGACGATGAAAAGTTATTGCAAGATTTTTCGTAGGTCATTGGCCGTGGCCAGAAAGGAGGCCCAAATTTGACCATTTTAGGAAAACACGTAAACCTTAATAACTCTCTAGCAATATGTTACATCCAGACCAAAACATGTACACATGTTTACTGTCCTTGCCTGAGTTAATCCATATGCTTTGTTTGCTTTGTTCAAATATAGCGCCCCCTGCTGGTAACAGGAAGTCTGATGTTTTACTCTATCATTAAAATCTTCTCTCTTCTATATGTTTTTCAAATAATCTCAGAAAGGGTCTTCACACCTTCATGAAGCATCACTCAAAATACCTGCTTGCATGTAGGGGCAGCAACATGCAGCTGTTGGGACATGTGATGTTAGCAAAATTCAGCGGCACCAATGTTAAGCAACAGCAACATTTGGCGAAAGCAATATGTATGTAGCGGCAGGGCTCAACGGATGCTTAGGGGCGAGGGTTCGATCGCCGCTGCGGCTTTAATTAGCCCGAGCCCGACCGAAGGGCGCGGCGAGCCTGATTAATTAGGGGCCGAGCCCGACCGAAGGGCGGCGGGCCCTATTGTAATCGCTAGGATTATTATTTGTTTTTTTTTGTTTTTTGTTTTTCTTCCGCCACTTTAACCCCAAATTGCGTGCCTTCAACTTCAGATAAACGCGAACGTGCCTAGGCCCAAAAATTAGTCCCCCGAAAAAATTTATGAATTCAGTGTTTGCACAAAAAAAAGTGCGCCACAGCGCCCCCTAGTGGCCTTAAACTGCAGCCCCTCCGGCTACTTTCACGGATCGACCTCAAATTTTACAGGCATAACTATCATGCCCGGACCTACAAAAAAGTCTCTTACGACCATGGTCAATTCCAAACAGGAAGTTCGCAAATTAGCGTTGAATGTCGCATTTTGGCGATTTGCAGGGTACGTATTTGAACGAACTCCTCCTAGGGTTTTTGTCCGATCAACTCCAGATTTGGATTGTGTATACTAGACACATTGACGATCAAAAGTTATTAAAAGAATTTTCGTAGGTCAATGGGCGTGGCCACAAACCACGCCCAAATTTGGCGAATTTTTTACTAACTCCGATTTGCACAAAATTTTTTGGGCATAACCCCCAGGCCAAGTCGATCACAGATATATAAATTGTCATAGGGAATTCCAAACAGGAAGTTCGTAAATTAACGTTGAAATTCCGATTTTTGCGATTCTAAGGCTCGCATTTGAACGAACTCCTCCTAGGTTTTTTATCGGATCAATTCCAAATTTGGTTTGTGTATACTAGACACATTGATGATGAAAAGTTGTTAAAACATTTTTCGTAAGTCAATGGGCGTGGCCAGGAAGGACGCCCAAAGTTGACCATTTTTGGAAAACACGTAAACCTTAATAACTCTCTAGTAATATCTTAGATCTTGACCAAAACAAGTACACATGTTCACTGTCCCTGCCTGACTTGATCTATATCCTTTGTTTCACTCTCAAATATAGCGCCCCCTGCTGGTAACAGGAAGTCTGATGTTTTACTCTATCATTAAAATCTCCTCTGTTTTGCAACAGTTTTTTTTCAAATATTCTCAGAAAGGGTCTTCACACCTTCATGAAGCATCAGTGATGAGTTCGTGTCCTTAGGTGAAACGGTGTGGCCATGGCGAAGCCTCAAACTTCCCTGATCGCCATGAACCTGGAAATCACTCTAACTCCTTCATTTAAGATCCAATCTGCTTCAAAATTCACAAACATGATCAAGGTCCAACTCCTAACATATCTATAACCTTAATTCTCTGCAACTCCAATCACATCAACCTTTACGTATGTCATAAAATACATAAATGTGGTTTCAGCAACATTCAACGCTTGCGACATGTGGCGCCAGCAACATTTAGCGGCACCAGTGTTTCCCAATAGCAGCATTTGGCGGAAGCAATATGCGGCGGTAGCAACAGGGCCCAAAGGGCGCGTGGGGGGCGAGGGCCCGATCATCGCCGCTTGCGGCTTTAATTAGGGCCCGAGCCGAAATGGCCGAATCGGCCGGCGAAGGCCCTATTGGAATTGCTAGGATTATTATTTTTCTTCTTCTCCCCCTTTTTTAACCCCAAATTGCGTGCCCTGAACTTGAGATAAACGCGAACACGCCTAGGCCCAAAAATTAGTCACGGCGAAAAATTTATGATTCTAGAGTGTGCAAAAAAATACGTGCGCCATAGCGCCCCCTAGTGGCCTTAAACTGCAGCCCCTCCGGCTACTTTCAAGTATCAACCTGAAATATTTAAGCCATAGCTATCATGCCCAGATCTACAAAAAAGTCTCTTACGACCATGGTCAATTCCGAACAGGAAGTTCGCAAATTAGTGGTGAAATTCGCATTTTCGCGATTTGCAGGGTACGTATTTGAACGAACTCCTCCTAGGTTTTTTATCGGATCAACTCCAGATTTGAATTGTGTATACTAGACACATTGACGATGAAAAGTTATTAAAAGATTTTTCGTAGGTCAATGGGCGTGGCCAGAAACCACGCCCAAATTTGACCAATTTTTCACAAACTCCGAAATGCATGAAATTTTTTGGGCATAACCACCCGGCCAAGACCTTTCCAAAGGTATATAATTGTCATGGGAATTCTGAAAAGGAAGGTCGTAAATTAACGTTGAAATTCCGATTTTCGCGATTCTAAGGCTCGCATTTGAACGAACTCCTCCTAGGTTTTTGATTGGATCAACTCCAGATTTGGATTATGTATACTAGACACATTGACGATGAAAAGTTATTAAAAGATTTTTTGTAAGTCAATGGGCGTGGCCAGGAAGGACGCCCAAATTTGACCATTTTTGGAAAACACGTAAACCTTAATAACTCTCTAGTATAATGTTAGATTCGGACCAAAATATGTACACATGTTCACTGTCCATGCCTGAGTATATCGATAAGCTTTATTTCACTCTCAAATATAGCGCCCCCTGCTGGTAACAGGAAGTTTGATGTTTTACTTGATCTTTTTAATCTCCTACGTTTTTCAACATTTTTCTTTCAAATATTCTCAGAAAGCGTCTTCACACCTTCATGAAGTATCAGTGTTCAGGTCGTGTCCTCAGGTGAAATGGTCTGGCGATGGCGAAGCCTCAAACTTCACTGATTGCCATGAACTTGGAAATCACTCTATTTCCTTCATTTAAGGTCCAATCTGCTTCAAAATCCACAAACATGATCAATGTCCACCTCCTAACACATCTATAAGCTCAATTCTCTGATACTGCAATCGCACCAAGCTCTAGAAATTACATAAATTACATATGTAAGTGATGAATACTCCAATCTTCCCCGAATTCCACACACATGATCACAGTTCCACTCTGGACTTCTTTTTTAAATTTAAACATATATTTGTGTTATAGGAATAGTACCATCTAATAGACACAAGCAGTGTTAATGCCATAAAACACTTAAACATGCTTTAAATCATCCTTCCCTCCCCCTGCTACTCAGACTGAGCTGAGGTTACCTCACATACTAATTAGCCCACCCCCCTTCTTCACCCCACACCAACCTCAGAGTTGGTGTGGGGTCAGTCATGCTCCCACCTCCCTGCTTAGAGTGAGAAACCATAGATTCTTGACATGTCATCCTCTTTATTTAGTGTTATCTGTTTACTTTAGATGCTTCATTCAGACTTTATTTTGTGTATGTGTGTGTGTGCGTGTGTGTGTGTGTGTGGCAGAGGCAGTGACTGTCAGGGATAGTAACTTCTTCAAAAAATCTCAGAAAGGGTCTTCACACCTTCATGAAGCATCTGTCTGCATGTTTGTGTGTGTGTGGCTATTTGCTGAGACAGGTATTGCTTCACATGACGTGCCTGGGACAAAGGAACAGTGCCACCCAATGGGCATTAGCTGTTTTTTATATCTCAAATACCTGCTTGCATGTAGGGGCAGCAACATGCAGCTGTTGGGACATATGGTGCCAGCAAAGCCCTATTGTAATCGCTAAGATTATTATTATTAGGGCCCGAGCCCGACCCCGAAGGGGCCGGCGGCGAAAGCCCTATTGTAATCGCTCGGATTATTATTATTATTATTAGGGCCCGAGCCCGA
Source organism: Scarus forsteni (assembly GCA_036419115.1). Classification (NCBI taxonomy): domain Eukaryota; kingdom Metazoa; phylum Chordata; class Actinopteri; order Labriformes; family Labridae; genus Scarus; species Scarus forsteni. The sequence continues at coordinate 105,055 of JAZDUH010000078.1, forward strand.
CCCGAAGGGGCCGGCGGCGAAGGCCCTATTGTAATCGCTAGGATTATTATTATTATTATTATTCTCCTGCCGCATAACCCCAAATTGCGTGCCTTCAACTTCAGATAAACGCGACTGCGCCTAGCCCCAACATTTAGTCATGGCGACCGCTACTGGGATCCAGTGTTTGCACTAAAAAAGGTGAAGCATAGCGCCCCATAGTGGCTAAAAACTGCAGCCCCTCTGGCAACTTTCATGTATAGACCTGAAGTTTTTTGGGCATGACTATGATGCCCGGGCCTACAAAAAAGTCTCTTATGACCATGGTCATTTTCGAACAGGAAGTTCGCAAATTAGCGTTGAATTTCGCATTTTGCCAATTTTCAGGGCAATGTATTTAAACGCGAACTCCTCCTAGGTTTTTTATCGGATCAACTCCAGATTTAATCAGTCCATACTAGACACATTAACAATGAAAAGTTATTAAAAGATTTTTCGTAAGTCAATGGGCGTGGCCAGAAACCACGCCCAAATTTGACTAATTTTTCACTAACTCCGATTTGCTCGAAATTTTTTTGGCCATAACCACCAGGCCAAGACCTTCACAGATATATATAATTGTCATAGGGAAGTTCGAACAGGAAGTTCGTAAATTAACGTTGAAATTCTGATTTTGGCGATTCTAAGGCTAGCATTTGAACGAACTCCTCCTAGGTTTTTTATCGGATCAATTCCAGATTTGGTTTGTGTATACTAGACACATTGACGATGAAAAGTTATTAAAAGATTATCCGTAAGTCAATGGGCGTGGCCAGGAAGGAGGCCCAAATTTGACCATTTTTGGAAAACGCGTAAACCTTAATAACTCTCTAGTAATATGTTAGATCTGGACCAAAACAAGTACACATGTTCACTGTCCCTGCCTGAGTCAATCTATATGCTTTGTTTCACTCTCGAATATAGCGCCTCCTGCTGGTAACAGGAAGTCTGATGTTTTACTCTATCATTAAAATCTCCTCTGTTTTTCAACATAAAGTCCTCAAATATTCTCAGAAAGGCTCTTCACACTTTCTTGAAGCACCAGTGTTGAGGCCGTGTCCTGAGGTGAAACAGTTTGGCGGTGGCGAAGCCTTAAACTTCACTGATCGCCATGAGCCTGCAAATCACTCTAACTCCTTCATTTAAGGTCCAGTCTGCATCAAAATCCACAAGCATGATCAAGGTCTACCTCCTAACACATCTATAAGCTCTATTCTCTGCTACTGCAATCTCACCAAGCTCTAGAAATTACATAAATTGCATTTAATGTTAACAATAATCTAATCTTCCCCAAATTCAACTCACATGATCACAGTTCCACTCTGGATTTATTTTTTAATTTACATATATTTGTGTTATAGGAATAGTACCATCTAATAGACACAAGCAGTGTTAATGCCAGAAACACTAAAACATGCTTTAAATCATCCTGATTGAGGACACAGACTTTCCCTCTTCCCCCCCTCCTCAGACTGAGCTGAGGTTACCTCACATACTAATTAGCCCACCCCCCTTTTTCACCCCACACCAACCTCAGAGATCTCCCACCTCCCTGCTTAGAGTGTGAAACCATAGATTCTGGACATGTCATCCTCTTTATTTAATGTTATCTGTTTACTTTAGATGCTTCATTCAGACTTTATTTTGTGTATGTGTGTGTGTGCGTGTTTGTGTGTGTGTGTGTGTGTGTGTGGCAGAGGCAGTGACTGTCAGGGATAGTAATTCGTTCAAAACATCTCAGAAAGGGTCTTCACACCTTCATGAAGCATCACTGTCTGCATGTTTGTGTGTGTGTGTGTGTGTGTGTGTGTGTGTGGCTATTTGCTGTGACAGATATTGCTTCACATGACGTGCCTGGGACATAGGAACAGTGCCACCCAATGGGCATTAGCTGTTTTTTATATCTCAAATACCTGCTTGCATGTAGGGGCAGCAACATGCAGCTGTTGGGACATGTGGTGCCAGCAAAATTTAGCGGCACCAAGGTTTAGCAACAGCAGTATTTGGCGAAAGCAATATGTGGCGGTAGCGACAGGGCCCAACGGGCGCATGAGGGGCGAGGGCCCGATCATCGCCGCTTGCGGCTTTAATTATTATTATTATTTTTCTTCTGCCACTTTAACCCCAAATTGCGTGCCTTCAACTTGAGATAAACGCGAACGCGCCTAGTCCCAAAAATTAGTCACGCCGAAAAATTAATGAATCCAGTGATTGCACAAAAAATGTGCACCATAGCGCCCCTAGTGGCATTAAACTGCAGCCCTCCGGCTACTTTCACATATCCACATGAAATTTCTAGCATAAGTATCATGACCAGATCTACAATAAAAGTCTCTTATGACCATGGTCATTTCCGAACAGGAAGTTCGCAAATTATCGAGAGAATCGTGATTTTGGTGATTTGCAGGGTACGTATTTGAACGAACTCCTCCTAGGTTTTTTATTGGATCAACTCCAGATTGAAACAGTCCATACTAGAGACACTGACGATGAAAAGTTATTAAAAGATTTTTCGTAAATCAATGGGCGTGGCCAGAAACCACGCCCAAATTTGACCAATTTTTCACAAACTCCGAAATGCACGAAAGTTTTTGGGCATAATCAGCAGGCCAAGCCCTTCACAAATATATATAATTGTCATGGGAAATTCCGAACAGGAAGTTCGTAAATTAACGTTGAAATTCCCATTTTTGCGATTCTAAGGCTCGCATTTGAACGAACTCCTCCTAGGTTTTTTATCGGATCAGCTCCAGATTTGGATTGTGTATTTTAGACACATTGACGATGAAAAGTTATTAAAAGATTTTTCGTAAGTCAATGGGCGTGGCCAGGAAGGACGGCCAAATTTCGCTATTTTTGGAAAACACATAAACCTTAATTACTCTCTAGTAAAATGTTAGATTTGGACCAAAATATGTACACATGTTCACTGTCCTTGCCTGAGTATGTCTATATGCTTTATTTCACTCTCAAATATAGCGCCCCCTGCTGGTAACAGGAAGTACGATGTTTTACTTGATCATTTAAATCTCCTCCGTTTTTCAACATTTTTCTTTCAAATATCCTCAGAAAGAGTCTTCACACCTTCATGAAGCATCAGTGTTCAGGTCATGTCCTTAGGCGAAACGGTGTGGCGATGGCGAAGCCTCAAACTTCACTGATCGCCATGAACTTGGAAATCACTCTATTTCCTTCATTTAAGGTCCAATCTGCTTCAAAATTAACAAACCTGATCAATGTCCACCTCCTAACACATCTATGAGCTCAATTCTCTGATACTGCAATCGCACGAAGCTCTAGAAATGTCATAAATTACATATGTCAGTGATGAATACTCCAATCTTCCCCAAATTCAACATAAATGATCACAGCTCCACTCTGGACTTCTTTTTTAATTTAAACATATATTTGTGCTATAGGAATAGCACCATCTAATAGACACAAGCAGTGTTCAGGCCAAAAACACTTAAACATGCTTTAAATCATCCGTCCCTCCCCCTCCTCCTCAGACTGAGCTAAGGTTACCTCACATACTAATTAGCCCACCCCCCTTCTTCATCCCACACCAACCTCAGAGAGCTGTCAGTCATGCTCCCACCTCCCTGCTTAGAGTGAGAAACCATAGATTCTTCACATGTCATCCTCTTTATTTTATGTTCTCTGTTTACTATAGATGCTTCATATAGATTTTATGTTCCATAAAATGTTGTTTTCTAGCATATTTAAATGTTGTCCTTTAACTTTTATCTTCTTTGGGATGTTAACACACAGCATTTAGACAGTGCACTCAGGGACTGACAGTATTTTCTCAGCCTCTGTCTGCATGTTTGTGTGTGTGTGTGTGTGTGCGTGTGTGTGGCTATTTGCTGAGACAGGTATTGTTGCACATGAAGTGCCTGCGACATCAGAACAGTGCCGCCCTCTGGGCATTAGCTGTATTTTATATCTCAAATACCTGCCTGTATGTGGGGGAAGCAACATGCAGCAGTTGGGACATGTTGGGCCAACACATTTAGCGGCACCACCGCTTCGCAACAGCAGCATTTGTTGGAAGCAATATGTGGCGGTAGCGAGACGCCCCAACGGGTGCATAGGGGGCGAGGGCCCGATCATCGCCGCTTGCGGCTTTAATTATTATTCTCCTTCTTCCGCCACTTTAACCCCAAATTACATGCCTTCAACTTGAGATAAACGCAAACGCGCCTAGCCCCAAAAATTAGTCCCCCCGAAAAATTTATGAATCCAGTGATTGCACAAAAAAAAAAAAGTGTGCCATAGCGCCCCCTAGTGGCCTTAAAAGGTAACTTTAACCTATCGACCAGAAATTTTTAGGGCATAACTATCATGCGAAGACCTACAAAAAAGTCTCTTACAACCATGGTCAATTCCAAACAGGAAGTTCGCAAATTAGCGTTGAATTAAAGGGACAGTTCAGTATTTTTGAAGTGGGGTTGTATGAGCTCCATGTAGTCACTAAGGACATTTGATACTGTAGAAAGTTCTCTCCTCTCCACCAGAAAGCCACAGTCTGTTAGAGTCGGTGACGAAGAAAAAGACGCTAATAGGAAAGTACCGTACCAGAGTTAAAGGCTATTTTCTTCGCCTACAAGAACTCAAATCAAAAAGTTATACCACAGTTTAAGAGTACGCTACATGGACTATTTTTGAAGTGCATAAACCTTTCGGAAATTTAAAGTTTATCCGGACCTAAGCCGACTCACGTCTGTATCCTTCCGCTAAATCCCTCCGCCGTAGTTAGCTACCGGAGAGCTAGCGGCTTTCGAACACCTTTTTAGACTAATTAAAAGCACATTATAAGACAAATATTTCTGAGATGGGTTTTTGTGATGCTTCCCTTGATGCAGAAACAGATGTGTATCATCTAGAACTCAGCTACAGAAATCGCTGCGTGTGTGAGAGACACACTGACTAGTACTCTGCACTGTTATGATAAACAAACAGCCTCCTCCACTCTGCTTATTTGTCTCTGACAGATCATTATTACTTACATGAGCAGAAAACTGTCATTAGGTCCTTCAGGTCTGGGACGTTTTTCCAGTTTATCTTCGGGAAATTGAAGAATGTCCGCAAAACTCCGGGAAAGTAGTCTGTTGACGAGTAATACCGCCGTCCGTGTCACATATTTCCAGGTCAAATCTTCACTCCACTGTTTATTTCCAACTCTTTCTTGATGTCCAATGTCCGTGGATGTTTCCTCCGTTTTACTCTCGGTCTGTCCATCTCCATTTGTAGACACTCGTCCTGTGTATAAACTCCGGTGGTGTCCTCTTGGCTCCAAACTGAATGGGACTTCATCGGCGCTGTCATAATAATCCCTTTTTTAATTTCCTGCACTGTCTCTTCCTCACGCCGCTGACAGTCAAAACAGAAGAGTTATGATACTTGATAAAAGTTAGACGAAGCTACAGGCTGCATCTGAAGCCGTTAGCACGCTGCTATTGTTTTGTCAGCTGAGAGGGGAAGTCCCCAGGGGACTGATTTACCTGAGGGACACTCCGCCCTCTTCCTCTATTGCGGATGAGACGTCACTGACTGTTTTGAGTCTGAGAGCATTGTCACGGTTCACGTGTTGAAATCAACTTTTTCTGGTTACAGGCTAAAAATGGTCTCAACTGCAGAAAAGCACCTCTTTATCTCACTTGTTGCTCACCGGAGGACTGAGATGATCAGTCTATCAAAGACATATAGATATAACTTTGGTTCTGACAGGACAGCAGCCTGTAACTGAGTAAACTCACTAACTGTTTGTGTTGACTTCACAGTGAGCTCTGTGAGCTGCAGGGCAGGGCCCACACTTTGATTCACTTTAGAGGGTGCATGTATGTTTGAGTGTGAAAGTTTGGTAAAGACATGTTATCAGACATTAAAAGTTCTACAGTAAGGTCAGGCAAAGGTCAGTCTCTCCACCTCAGACACACACAGAGTCACAGACGATGCATAGAGCTACAACAGGAAATGAACTTCAGTGTTGACCTCTCCATCCCCTCTTCATACTGTCTGTGTCTTCTATGTCCAGCTGATTCTGAGTGTTGATTGTTGTTCACAAAATAGTTGAAACATGGAGGATAAATGCTCAAATTGATAAATACAATGATGGTTTTAGAATTGTTTTAGGGAAAGTGGACAACAGCAATGCTAGAGTATTTTCATTGTTGTTTTACCACAAAGACTGACCATTGTTTTATCCATTATTTATCCATTCGTACATCATGTAATCAAGTTGGCATTTAAAGGGTTAATATAAAATAAATAATTCTATATTTGGTATTTTTTATTAGAACTGAAGTTGACTGAATGATTTGAGCAAAAAAAGTAAAAAAAATAATGATCTGTTATGTTTTTATAGCAGCTTTGGGAGAGGACAATAATGTCCTCAGATTACCTCAAAGGGTAGTAAATTATGAATTGGGCAGTGCAAAAAAATTAACAATGCATGAAAATCAATTTTGTTATTGATCTTAAGTATATGTAAGCCTGATCTTTGAAAAAAATCCTCAGGCAATCAACATTCATAATATTGATAATAACTCAATTTTTGTGTTTTTTAATCATTAAAATTTGCACATCATGTAATCAAGTTGGCATTCAAAGGGTTAAAATAAAATAAATAATTCTATATTTGGTATTTTTGATTAGAACTGAAGTTGACTGAATGATTTGAGCAACAAAAGTAAAAAAGAAATAATAATCTGTTATGTTTTTATAGCAGCTTTGGGAGAGGACAATAATGTCCTCTGATTACCTCAAAGGGTAGAAAGTTAAAGCGACCCACAAGGGTTAATTTTTATTGTTTTTAAATTAAACTGTGGACTGCAAGTAACTGTGTGGCCGTTCCTTTGTTGTTGTGATTTTAACAAGCTGGGCCATATTCTACGAAGCAAGTTCAGCCTAGCGAGACAGCCTTGGAGCTATCTCGCTGAACTGAGTGCGGTAGCCGGCGGTCTCTCTAAACAGTTTGACCACACTGGTTATCAACCTCATAAGTGGATCCAGCTTTGCAATGAGCACGTGCACACATATAAGGTGAAGCCCGCCGCATCTGACCAATCGCAAACATGGACCAGTCTGGAGCGTCAGAGCAGACCGGAGAGTGAAGGACCGCATACTTCACACACCGTCACCGCTGCAAAAGCACGGAAGGAGTGCTGGCAGAAAACTGCTGACAGTCTCAATGCATAAGTATAGCGTGCAAAAAATCTTTGTTGCCATTATCATCCTGAAATAGCACTGTTCAACATGCACTTTTACTGCAACATGCACCAGACATGTCTAATTCATTTCCAAGATGAATTCATTCATTTGTTCATTCCTATCCTGTTTACATTTTTTGTGTGATCTGTAGGCCACATGAGCCCTACATGAATTCCTGTCACAATTTTAAGACGGGCAATAAAATATTGTCATGGAGCAGAAGTGTTGGCATTGAAGATCTTGCTACGACAATGAGAGTCCTTCATTCCCTTTAACTACCTGTAGCAAGTGTCATGTACTGTGTAGTGACTCTAAATCTGAGTCTCGTTTCAGCACTGATCAAAGTGGCACAAAAAGAACTGGGGGGAATTCCTCCCCCAGATTTTACTCCTGCAGAGGAACTGGGTCTCTGCAGCCATCGGGTCAGATCATTGGTCAGTGGGCGGGGTTTTTATTGTCCGTCAGTTCAATCCTGAACCTAACCTGCCCTGGAGCAGGTTAGCCGCTCAGCGTACGTTGCCATGGAGACTCACCTCGCGAAGAAGTGAACCCGTCTCGTAGAACAGAGAACCCGGAACATACCCTCAAAGTTACCTCGCTAGGCAGTAATCCTGCTTCGTAGAACAGGGCCCTGGTGATAACAGTTTGATTCTGATCAGGACTGAGGGCAGCTCTGTGGAGACAGGCTGGTTCAACTGCTGTTTTTACCTCAGCCTGTTTGTTTGTCTGCTTGTTTGTTTGTTAGCAAGATAACATAAAAACTACTGGATGGATTTTGTTGAAAGTTTCAGGAGATGTTGGTGATGGCCCAACATAAAATAGATTAGATTTTGATTTTGATCCAGACCACTGACATCAGTGAATGATCATTTTGTCTGAATAACTGTCAAACTAATAGCATCAACATAATTCTGAGGGTTTGGTGTGTATTTTCAGGCTTTTAAATCAGATATTGATGGTAACTTTATAATAGAACTATTGCTTATAGATGTAACAGCAATATGAGAGCTACCTTAGTGGAGGTATAGCTCTCCAGGTGCTTTTAATTCTTTTTAGATATTTCCTTGCTGTCTGGCACAAACCTTTCAAAACGAAATTGCTACATTTCAGAACTGCTTTTACAGATTTAATTGTCCTGATCAGATTTTTTTGCTTTAATTTAAAGTCTTTAAAACCTACTCACCAGTTTGGAAGGTGACCAATAAGCACTGTTTTATGAAACAAGAAAAAGAAAATTATCACAAATGGAAAAGCTCTGTGCCTGAAAACATGGATTTGATGGGTGTAAACATTCATCATGATTGGATCACTTATTTATCCATTTAAACAGATAATTAGGAATCCTCAATCAATTGTTTTGGAAGGACTGATGCAACCAAGCATGTTAGTGAAATGTTTAAAAGACTTAAACTTGGAGCCACTGATGCCTAGCATTGATTGTTGAAGCCTGGTGTTATGCTGTGTTCGCACCACATGCTACTTGTACTACCTCAGCGGTCACTTTCATGCAATGTCAATGTACAGCCGTGATGGAGCAGAGCTAACCCTCCCGCAATGTGTTTGCTGCGTACAAGATGACCACTTCACTCATTGTGCGATATCAAAGTTAAAAAAAGTTGATCTTTTCAGGTGATGTCGTGTGGCTGTGCGGCAACAGCCAATCAGCAATGTCTGCATGTGTGACGATACCCATGACAGACAGTTTTTCAATCAGACTACAGAGGAACAATTTATGTCCGTGTGGGAAATATTAATCAGTGAGGACATTAGTTCTACCTAGACGGACAGCAGAGAACTCACAGATAATCCTCCGGCAGGGCATCAGCTGCAGTGTTTTGTGTTTGATAAGTGAATGAAAAGGATACAGCTGGAATAATATCCACTTATACATCTTATTTTATTATATATGATATGATCGCGGTGAAACTCGAGTGGACGTGACGTGGACAAGTGACCCACGGCAACGGTGACCTAAATGGGGGTATTTATGGACGCGCGACGATACGTCAGTGGACGACATGATTTTAGTAGCTGGGTCGCTTGCAGTATGAATGAAGCATTATGCTGATGTGTCACTTTTGGCACGTTGTGATTAGAGTCTGATGAAAACCTAGTCTGTTTAGGAAGTAAAGTGCCTGTGATCAGAGGACAGATCCCCAAGTTTTCACCTGAGGACTCCTGACAGATCTGCAGTGAACTTCTGCCTCGACACAGAGAGACTCCACTAAAAGTCTAGACAATTGTGGATCAAGGAGCTTCAAGTTCCTAAATTTGTCCTATGATAAATTGAACAGACCGTGCCTAATAACATTTTGTACAATCATAGCAGCAGATGTTAAAACTTCAGAAACAACTTACTCACTCTATTGAACCCCAAATTAAGGCAGCAAATGTTCCTCTGAGCCTCAAGACCTTCAGGTTATTGGTGCAAAAAGGTCAAAGTGTCTGGGTGAAATCAGTGATGAGCTGTTGCTATAGACTTACTCTCTGTTGGAGGCCCTCTCGCCCTAAATGGAGGACAAAATAAAAATTACTTCTGTGTTTGTACTTAAGAATGTGACTCAGGAAAGAAGCTGTCTTTTTACCAGCTGATAAATGCTGTAAAACTTGTTTCTCAGAACAATTCTGGCATTTCAGTCCCTGATCATCAATGTTGGCTGTTTGCTTATTTGAAATGGACGGTATGACCAAAATAACGTATTTTTCCAGGAAAAAAAAACTAGTTCACGCAAAATAATGCAAATCATTTTATTTTCTTTGGTGGACTTTGTCATAACATTATATGGCAAATACCAATGAGCAAAGATTTACATTATCAAAAACAAAAGACTTTGTTAAAATTTTTCAGCATCTCAACATGAAAACAAAAATATAAAATCAAAAGGACTGTGAGGATGATTAACACAGCACAGACTTCAGAGAGATTTAAACTTCTGTTGGATTCTTCATCACATTCTCTCTGCATTTTATCCACCATTTAAATATCTTTAATTCAGACCAAAACCAAAAACAGGATTAAAATTCACAAAGATCTACTTTTAAAAATCTGACAAAAGATTATTTAAAATATAAACTGGCCAGCATCTTAAAGCAGAAAAAAAAATACAATTAACAGATTTTTATGTAGCTTCTTTAACAACAAACCACCAATAATGTGTGAAAAGACGACCCTTAAATAATCAGTACAGTCCCCATCTCAGAGAAAAGGATTATTTTCTCACACAGAAATCACACTGAAACAAGAACAAGCCTGCGTTTGTGTCAGTTTTTTTGTTTCCCTCTATAGCTACTGAAGTGACAGGAAAATACCTTCAAAGTAAAAAAAGACTGATGAGAAGAATGTTCATGTGAACAGGAATTTTAGTCTTCATTTAACTCCCTCGGGTTTATCTCAAACAGGCATTTTCAGATGGTGATGATGATGATGATAATCTTAAATCCATGGTGGCTTGATTTTTACACATATTTCACCTCTGCTGAGACAGTTTATCAGGTCTGAATGTTTTTATCCTCATTAGATATCTGATGCACGTAAACATCCGTTATGATTCATCACTCATTTACCGTCCATGAAAACAGAGAATTATGAATTTACAATGAATAGTTTTAAATGAATTGATGAAAATGTGCATGTGTGAGCACTGAGCTCAGCTTGTTCAAGTCTCTTCTTAGTTCTTCTGTTTCTTTGGCTGGGGTTTATCACCCTCCTCAAGTTCAGCAGGTGACCTTTACAGAAATGTCTCACCTCTTCCTACTTTGCCCAAACACTCTGCTTTAGTTCTCATGTCCATCAAGGACTGAACTCGTTTGTACCAGCCTAGTTTGCCCTCAGCTTTCTCTCCTTCAATGAGCATGTCGATGTACTCTGGTGTAGAGACAGAGTTTGGCTTCAGAGCGATCTCTCTGAGTCTGTTCAGAGCAGCAGCAGATCTCTGAATCAGCACCTCCACCTCATTCTGCGCAGCAGAATATTCAGCCCTCAACTTTGCCAGCAGTGCATCAACAGGTGCCTTGTTCCATTTTGCTATGTCATATTTCTCCTTCAGATCATATATTGTTCTTTTTTCTTTCACATGCACATATTCCCATCTGTACCACTGATTGAAATGTACAGTCCAGTGGCATTTACCTGGACACACATTACAGTATCTATTTGATCCCATTGCACAACATTTGTACTTTTCATGAGCATTTGCAGTGGTACAATCATCATGACAGGTGAAACTGCACCCCTCACAGTTGGTAATGCAATCTACAGACTTCTTAACCCGAACTGGCTTCCTGACTGTGACTTCAAACTCAAAGTACATGTTCCTGCTGATCTCTGCCTCAAACTCTTTCACCTTTACAGATGTTTCTTTTATTTCTTCAAGCTTAGCAAGACCAAGTTTAACCTGCAGCCGCAGCTTTTCAACTGAGTTTTCGAGCTCCTTTCTTTTTCTGAGGACCTCCTTAGTCAGGAACAAGCTTTTGGTTTTTATCTGATATAATTCACTGAAGAATCTCTTCATGCTTTTTGTGCCCATCTTCCAATACATTGGATCAAAGTTACCCTCATCATCATCACTGCCCTCATTGTCTCCTGCAGATGATTTGTTGTCTGCAAACACAGCTGAATTATTGAATGTGAAGTGCACCGGCTGTCCTTCTTTTGTTTTTGGACACGGTACTTCTGCTTCATTGATCGCCTCAAGAACTGGTGGGGTTTTACAATCTGCAAATGTCACCAGAATTCTGATGTTTTCTGCGATGTCTTTGCCAAAGATTGAGAGAACAGAATCAAACACATACTTCTGTGATAGTGTGAGTCGAGCCAAAGACGCCTGAGCCACAAAACACACAACATCAATTTCACTGACTACACCAGAGGAGAAGAGATTCCTCAGCTGCTCTGTGATCTGGTGATCTCTCTTAATGCCCCGTGTGTCTCCAAACCCTGGGGTGTCAATGATAGTCAGAGAGTAATCTATTATGAAGCCTTCCTGGTGGTTGATTTTGTACACATTGACCTCAGTGGTCTGGCTTTCAGCTTGGGATTTTGACAGGTCCTCATGAACCAACTTAAACCTGTACGGACACTTCCATTCGACACCAAGAATGTAATTGATCATCCCATTGATCAGGGTGGACTTGCCAGAACCAGTTGCTCCAAGAACCATGATGGTTCGATGCTGCTGAACTTTTGCTGACTCTTTTCCAAACGTGTAAAACTTAGAACCCGGAATTCTCTTTATCTCTTCTTGCAAGGGGACTAAGTACACTGACAGACCCTCTTTGCTGTCTATTAGTTTGCTTTTTTGTTTGACAGCATAACACAGGCTGTCTGGTTTACCTGGGAAATAGTTTAAAACAGTTGCCATTGTGCCAAAATCACACAGGTGGTCTGGTTTACCAGTTTCCCAAAATGATTCTTTGAGAGGAGTGTTTTTTGTTGTGTTGACAACAAAAGCTGCACCAGAATCACATCTGACCCTGACAGCATATTCTTTCTCCTGCTGGAGTCCAGCTTTTGCTGTAATCTGGCTCCACTGGAGATCATCCCCTGTGTCTGCTTTGTCATCTGTTTTGGCATACTCTGTGGTGTAGCTCAGGTCTCTGATCTTTCTTCTCATCTCTGCAGGTTTCTCCCAGCTGACTGAAATCTCACTTGAGTTTGACTCCACCTGAGGTTTTCCTGGAGGGTTCCATGCTAAGGTTTTAACAGGACTACTGACTTGATTGGCAGGTCCCACACCTACAGAGGTCACTGCTCTGCACCTGAACATGTACTCTGTGTCTGGACTCAGGTCACCCACTGTGACCTCTTCAGGTTTGGATGTTTTCTGCTGTTTCCACTGTTCCTCTCCTCTGACACAGAACTCAACAGAGTAGGAGGTGATGTTCTCTGATCCAAACTGTGGTGGATCAATCTTCAGAGTCACACTGTTGTGGCTGACGTCTCCTACTGTGACTGTATTAGGCTGTGAGGGTGGCTCAAATGTCAGAGAGACAGGAAAGCCGTATTCATAAAGGTAGATGCTTGAACCTTTCTGATACTTATTTGGTAGTCCGACAATAAAGAATCTGACGTTGTTGTTCCCCAGGTTGGCCTCTGCAAAGTCACTGAAGAGCTTTGCTTTTGTCCTCACTGATTTGACCACCTCCTCTGAGGTGAACCACTGTCCTTTCTCCACATCATGAGTGCGTGGATCTTGTTTGTTTACTTGTTCTGGTGTTTGTCTTAAGTAGTTTGATAAATCTGAGAGAAAAGGTTCATCATCTCCGAGTGAAGTAAAAACAAAACACAGGGAGTGTTGTGCACTGAAAATTTCCTGATAAAAATCTTTGGACTCAACAATCTTGATGTTTTTCATCAGGATGGTGATGGACTCCAAAAGCCAGATCTCCTTCTCTTTACAGTCCACCCATTCATTCAGGTTTCTGCTGTTAAAAGGAGAAGAATGTCTCTTCATCAGGATCTCCTCGATCACAGCCTCCTCCTCTCCTCCTCCTCGGATTGATGGGAGTTTCTTTGCCAACTTTTGTTGGAAGTCCAGTTTGAACTCAGAGCACATCTCTTTAAAAGTTTTGACCTTTCTGCCAATCTGTGGGAACTGCTGTGCTGTGGTTGATTTCAGAGCATCGTTGCACCTCATTTCAAGTTGGCTGAAGTCCTCCTGCACTCTCTGTAATCGGAATTGGAAAATGAAAGTCTTCCTGTCTCCTCCAAAGAAACTCGCCTTCGGTGATACTTCAACACCAAGTGCTGAGGATTTATCCTCAATTGACTTGGAGTCAAAGATTTTATAATTGCTGTACATCTGTGGTCTTTCTTTAGTGGTTCTTCTTGAGTTACTTCGTTCCCACATTGTCAACCCTACAAAAAAAAAGAGTAAAACTGTTTTAGACAAAAAAAAAGTCCACACTGAAGAAACACTCATGTCATAATTATTCGAAGGCCTTATTGAGTACCTAATACACAAATAAATCTGGATGTTTTGTTTGTGGCTTTTTCCCCAGCGTGTCTTTGCCAAGAAAGGTAGATTTTAATTCTAGTAAAGTCAAACACACACAAAACGTAAAACAGCAAAGTGCACATGTCAAACAGCAGTCATTCAACAGAATATTGTCACACCAATCACCCACAATCTGATGCATTGTTCTTTAATGTCTATTGATCAGAGTACCAATATGGATGAACTGCTGCTGTACTTTTAATTAAAATTTAATTTAACCCTCTTTAATTGCAGATTCATGCTGTTGTTTGAAGGTGTAATAATTGACTCTCTTCCTCCCTGACGGTCTGCCTCCACTGTGAATGTCCTAGAGGAGGAAAGGGGAAACTAGTTAACCCCCCTCTTTTCTGTCTCCAGAGGTATTAACAGAGATGTGGCACTGAAGAGAGAGAGGCATGAGGACGGAGCGGGAGACAGGAGCGCTAAAAGTTAGTGTCTCTGGCTTTTTTTGTATGTGAGGACACGTGCTGTCTTTACGTCCAAGTCACATGCATGTGACACTAGAAATGTAACGGTTAGTGATAAAATTGTAAACCGTGGTAAAATTCCCCATGGCAATCATTACTGTGTCCTATTAAAATTACTGTTTAACCATGTTTGATCACGACACCGTCAATAACTCACAGTGATGCTGCTCTTTGCCTGGAAAAGCTTAAACTATACTCAACAAAAATATAAACGCAACACCTTTGTTTTTGCTCCCATTTTTCATGAGATGGACTCAAAGATCTAAAATTCATTCCAGATAAACAATATTATGATTTCTTTCAATTGTTGTTCACAAATCTGTCTAAATGTGTGATAGTGAGCACTTCTGCTTTGCTGAGATAATCCATCCCACCTCACAGGTGTGCCACATCAAGATGCTGATCTGACATCATGATTAGTGCACAGGTGTGCCTTAGACTGTCCACAATAAAAGGCCACCCTGAAATGTGCAGTTTTGTCTCACAGCAAAATGCCACAGATGTCGCAAGCATTGAGGGAGCGTGCAATTGGCATGCTGACAGCAGGAATGTCAACCAGATCTGTTGCTCGTGCATTGAATGTTCATTTCTCCACCATAAGCCGTCTCCAAAGGTGTTTCAGCGAATATGGCAGTACATCCAACCGGCCTCACAACCGCAGACCACAGAACAAGAACACAGGTGCATTTTATTAATGGCATTTTGAATGCACACAGATACCGTGATGAGATCCTGAGGCCCATTGTTGTGCCATACATCAAGCAAGATAATGCACGGCCCCATGTTGCAAGGATCTGTGCACAATTCTTGGAAGCTGAAAATGTCCCAGTTCTTGCATGGCTGGCATACTCACCGGACATGTCACCCATTGAGCATGTTTGGGATGTGCTTGACCGGTGTATACGACAGCGTGTACCAGTTCCCACTAATATCCAGCAACTTCGCACAGCCATTGAAGAGGAGTGGACCAACATTCCACAGGCCACAATTGACAATCTGATAAACTCTATGCGAAGAAGATGTGTTGCACTGCATGAGGCAAATGGTGGTCACACCAGATACTGACTGGTTCTGAGTCCCCAGACCCCCAATAAAGCAAAAAAACTGCACATTTCAGCGTGGGCTTTTATTGTGGACAGTATAAGGTACACCTGTGCACTAATCATGATGTCAGATCAGCATCTGGATGTGGCACACCTGTGAGGTGGGATGGATTATCTCAGCAAAGTAGAAGTGCTCACTATCACACCTTTAGACAGATTTGTGAACAGTGTTTGAGATAAATGGTAATATTGTTTATCTGGAATGAATTTTAGGTCTTTAAGTCCATCTCGTGAAAAATGGGAGCAAAAACAAAAGTGTTGCATTTATATTTTTGTTGAGTGTATGTTTGTCTGCTCCTTGATTAAGTAGCCTCATGGGAGGCACACATGCACAGTTTGCATTGTTTTGCCTCTGAGTCTGAGAGCAAAAGTTAGAGACACAGCACATTTTTTCCTCTCAAAACAAACTCTGAAGTCTGGTTGAATTTTGGATTTTACAAGGATGCAGAGGGGAAACTGATAGAAGACAGTCACTCTGTTGAAACAGGAAGCTGCGGTAAAAAAAAAAAGACATGCGTGATTAAAACTGCTGTAACTCCTTGAGTAAACGAGCAGAACCGTAGAGGTAGAGGTAGAGAGAGAGAGGTAGAGAGAAAGAGAGAGAGAGAGAGAGAGAGAGAGAGAGAGAGAGAGAGAGAGAGAGAGATAACATTCAGTGAGCCATACCAGGGAGAATAGCAGGTGGTTTATCAGTATTCTCTGTCTAAATAATGTATACATCTTGTAATTAACAGCATTAGTATCATTCTGGAGTGAGTCCATGCTGTTCATTTGTCGTGTGTTTGCTGTAATTTGAATTTGATCGTCTCTTTCCATCAAAGTTTGTGCTTTATAGATTTCATCAATCGTAATATAGAAATATTAGAAGAGAAAGTATCGAGGTGATCTATGATGGAAAAGGGAGACCAGAAGAGAGCATGAAGGGGGCTAACTGTTTCAGGGACTATCGTCAGTTTAAAAAAAAAGAAAAGCCTGGACATAGTCTAATATAACGAGTTGTAACATGGACACTAATGCTTTTGTCAAACAACGTGAGTCTTTGTAAAAAAGATAGTGATTATTTTTGTCATCTCAAAACTTTGAACATGTTCATTAACAATTGTTTATGAAGAGAATCCTGTTTAAAGTTCAAATATGTTCTTATTCTTGTATTACACACTTTTCAAGCATTTATTACATTCTAATGACAAATACCTGCCAGAACTGTTTACTTTTATTTCTCATGAAAGAAGGGTAAAAAATGTACTCAAAGGGTATTTCTTGACACATTTCACAAAAAGAACCATCATGATTATAATATTAATGGAGTTAAATTATTTCATGTGTGTGTTGAAGTTCTTATTGAACATTTTGAGTTCACTGCAACAATACCGCAAAAAAAAAATTAATAGCCATGATTATTTTGGTCACAAAAACTGTAATACAAAATTTTCCTATCGTTACATCTTTAATTGAAACACGCATTACAGCTTGGAATTAAAGTAAAAGTCTCTAGACGTTAATAAAGTGGAGCCTTGTTGCAGCGCTTCAGCAAAGGCACTGTGAATTGAGAGAGTGACTAATTTATTAGAACATTTCCAACTTTGAATCTTCATCTCATCATCAGTTAAATAACCAGTCATGTTAGTATCTGTCTTAAGAGTAGATCATTCTGATGATGATTGACTTGATCTACCAGTTTGTCTTTATGTGTTTTTTTGTAGTTGTTCCTGATTCATGTGTCAAATCTGTCAGATCTCTGCTGCCTCTACACTGACCTTCACTGTGATGTGCAGACTGCAGCTCACATAACTTAAGACAGCGTAACAACAGACACGCTGATCCAAAACAGTTGCATAAAGGCCTTCACAAAGTTTATCTCCAGCCTCTGTCCATTGTTTCACTGGCACTGCAGTAATCTACAAGTGAATTTTTACCATGATTGGGTGAATCCTCACGACAGTCATACAGCATCCCCCGGGCAAATGGCCGGCCTTTTGATGCTTCCTGGAGGTTTCTGTTGGATTCAGAGTCCATTGTTGATCTAGACCAGTGGAAAACAAACCATGTTAATATGAAATTTACTGTTTCTTAACTGAATGATCCAATGTTTTTACCAGTGGTTGACAAAACAAATTCACATTAACATTTTTCCAGGTTATTAGCATGCTGTAGTTCATTGTCCTGAGAACTGGATCAAATTATACACCAAGTTTTTAGATACACCTCTTATTTCAGGCTGACCCCTTTTCAATCAGTTAATTAATCTTAATTAGAATAGACTCAGTTCATACCAAGTGTTTTAAGTACTAAGCCAAACTCTTCCTATTGATTCATATGCACACATATATACATAGAAATTATATATAAGTACATCTCAAAATATCTAAATAATGAAAAAGTTAAATATTTTTGTCACTCATTTCAAAAAGTGAAAACCATGTATTACATAGATTCATGACACGTACAGTGAAATATTTCAAACCTGTGTTTCTTGCAGTTTTAGGGCTTAACACTTAATAAAGTGTCTAAGAAAAGTAGAATATTGTGAAAAAAGTTTAATATTGGAAGTCCTGGCGTCACGCCATACGTGGCGACTTAACTCAAAACACCTTCAAAGGTTTCCTGGGTCTTTAAATGGTCTCAGTTTGGGACAGTGCGCTACACAATCATGTGGAAAACTGATGACGGGACAGATGTCCAGAAGACAGTCACTGACTCCCTCCACATGGAGGGTAACCCACAAAATGTCTTTGCTAAAGAAGCTGGTTGTTCACAGAGTGGTGTATCCAAGCTGATTCATAAAAAGTTAAGTGGAAGGCAAAAGTGTGGTAGGAAAAGGTCCTCCAGCAGAAGGGATAACCGCAGCCTTGTCAAGAAAATCTGCAAGAGCTTGGGAGAGGTTTTAGAGGAGCGGACTGAGGCTGGAGTCAAAACATCAAGAGCCACAATGTACAAACAAATCCTTGTCAAGCCTCCTGAACCAGAGACATGGACAGACCTGGGCTGTGGAGAAAAAGACCTGGACTTTTGCTCAGTGGTCCAAAGTCCTCTTTTCAGCTCAAAGTTAAGTTTGCATGTCATTTGAAATCAAGGTCCCAGTAAGAGTTACATGCATGCACATTTCTTCTCCACTGTCACTCTTCGGGAGCAGCTATCACTCCTGGTTGTTGAGAAAGACAGACCTTGTTTCTTTTAAATGGACTGAGAAAATGCAGTAAAAGCTTAAATTCTTTCCTTTTTTTGTAACATCAGGTGCCACATGATGATATGATCTTTGCCTCACCCCCCCAGCACAGATCTATTGATATGAAGATGGGTGTGAAGGTCATATCTTTGAGTACTGGAGCTGCTAAAATCTGAGTCACTTCAACATTCTTCAAGGGCAGACATGTCAGTCACTTATTTTATTCAAGTTACTCCCTTTGACACGGAGTTAATTTAGATTTTAGATAAGATTTTACCTGACACTGCACTTTACTGCTTCATGTAGTTAATTTAGATAAGATTGTACCTGACACTCTGGACTTTATTGCTTTCGTTATGACCTCTGTATGCTTCTTTATCTTTAGTTCTTAAACCTGACAATACAGTGCTGTCATGTTTTGTGTTAGTGCATTAAAACTAATGAACATGTAAAAACAGTTGTATTTCATTCAATAAAGACAACTGTTTTAAAGCCCTCCCATTCAGGGAGACAAGCACTCAAAATAAGTCAAATAGGAATGTTTATTGTTAACTAGACATTTCCCGCGGGAATCATGAGTGGGACTCGGGCTGCTGCCGGCCTGTATCTTTTTAATACAGGCCAGCCTCAAGCAGCATTTCAGCTTAATAACATTATGAATAGTTCTAGATGTCAGGAGACTTCATTCATGTGTTTAAGTCATGTGTGGCCTGATTAGCTGATGATCATCACCTGGCAACTGACCTTGAGCTGTGTCCTTGATATACCTGGTGGTGTTTCCCCACACTAATGTCCATAAACACTTAAGAAGTGGGCTTGCTGTTTAAGCTCCCAGGTCCGTAATTCACACACAAGAACTCACAAATGTGCGCTTCGCGCACAGTTTCATTTAGGAACACATGCTATACATCTATAGTACGTGTCCCCAAATACTGGAACTGTGTAAAGTCAAAGTCCTCTTAGTGTCATAAGTACAAGCACAGACTCACACACAGACCACAAAGATCAAGCACCAGATTAATGTATCAACTTCAAAGGGAGAGAGAGATTGTTGACTATCTGTAATGCTTTTTCTTGCTTCTTCAATGATGTCGAACATCTACGTATATTTCATAAACCGTAGAAGATAGGTAAATTTTGAGCACATCGTGAGTGTCTGGAGAGTCTTGGGATCGTGAATATGTAATTTTTTATGAAGATAGTGTGAGAAATGACAGAGTTATCGCGATTTATAAATAGTTTGTCCAGTATGAGGACTTCATGTCAGCTTAGAATGGATGTCTATGGGAGAGATTGATGGACTTTGAAGGAACCAGCCGGGTCTCGTTTAATTTCAAAATGAGTTAGGGCTTCAAATTTGTTTTAAATGAGGTCCAAGAGTTTTTGATCCATTTTTCTGGAAAAGTTATTCAGGTCCTATGTACAGTTTTGCCGTTATCGCAGTTCATTCATGGATTTTTTAGAGTGCTCTCGTACTCTGATCGTTTGAATTTTGTTTGAATTCTTCACTCTGATCAGAGGTTTTGGGTCGACACAGGGGAGATTTGCGGAGTTGCTGACTGAAAACCGTAAGCCCTATGGGCTTACGGATACACCACTCTGTGAATAACTCGGCCATATTTCGCAGCATTCCTATAAAAGCCATAGCACAGTGATCAGGACCAAGCTGCAGGTTTTGATATATAATTTGTGGGGGTTTTCTTAAAGCCCTAGGACTAGTAGCGAATCAAAAAAATGTCCAGAAGATGAAAAAGAAAAAATAAGTGCACGGAAGAACACGTGCCACGAAAGCCACGAGCCACTCTCTCCATAGCTTTGCTATAGAGAGAGTGGCTCATTGCATAGCCCGAGCCCCAAATAAACGCACGGAAGAACACATGTGGCTCTCTCCATAGTTTTGTAATGGGGAGAGTGGCTCGTTGCAAAGCCCGAGCCCCAAATTAAGCTCTAAGTCAAGGCTCACCAACCTGTGGATCTTGATCTTCTTTTAGATCTTTTAGACAATTCAAGTAGATCTTAAAGACTCGATGCTTCAGCCTTTACCTGACACACATCCATGACCTACAGTTTCTGGTGAATCCAGCTGATATGCAGAATGAACTGAGTTTCTCTCCACCTCAGTAGTTTTCAGTATGAGAAAGATATTAAAATGAACTAAGTTGTGTTTTATGCTAACATTGTTCCAGTCTTTAATGAAGAGTTTTGTTTAAGCATTAGGCTGCACAGGCAAGGCAAGGCAAGTTTATTTGTAGAGCACAATTCACACACAAGGCAATTTAAACTGCTTTACAGAACAAGAAAACACCTCAACATCACAATACAAAATAAAAACAGCATTAATCATAAAATAAATTTAAAGAGTGGAGTACAGATATCCTTCCAGTCATATGCACAATTTAACACAGTTGTTTTGCATAAATTGTAAAGTGCTAATATGAGTTTAAATCCACAGAATCTTTATTTTTTTATTCCTGCCCTTAGCCACATTCATGGATTGAATATTGCATCTTTAATTTTGTAGTTAGATGATCATTAAAATTTGAAGTTTTGTTTATGGTTCTCGGTGAATTTTGTCGAGTACATCATGCAAACTCATTTAGCATTATAGTTGATCTTCAGCTGAAAAAGGCTGGTGACCACTGATCAAAGTTATACACTAAATCCGTTGAAGAAAAAGCAGTTTTAGTTGTTCTTTGTTTTTTGGGGTTACCAGAGGATAATCTGCTCTTAAAGTTCTTAATGCAATGAAGTAATTTTGCAGCCATTAAAAATGTGAAAACTTAAAACTAGTAAAAAGAAACATCTCTCACTACAACGCTAACAAACCTTCACAGAAACTAAACATCATGTTTAGAGGTGTTTAAAAAAGTGATGGAGACAGAAACACGTGTTCAAGAATCCTCCTTAAAAGACGAGAAGTCTGTGGGCTGAGACACAAGGAATCAAAGAAATTTGACTTAAATTAATGAAACTCTTCTTAGACAAACAACACTGCACACCAAACTGCTGTACCCCTGAACCCCCTAAACCGTTTCTGCCAAACAAAAACATGCATCTCAGAACAGATTTAAACTCAATACTCTGTTTTTATTTGTATTGCTATATATGACAAAACTTCTTTTACGTCCTGAACCAGGTCAAAATATGTTCATTCTAACCCTCTGGAATTACTACATCAGAAAGAAGTCAAAGAAACAGATTGTGATTCATTCAACAAAAGACAAGAAGCAGACCAGTTTACAGCATTTCAGAAATAAATGAAGAATATATATGTGTACTCACAGGAGATACAGAAGAAGTCCTCTACCGGTGCAGTAGTTTCACCTGGTATGTAGTCTCTGAAAAAGAAACACCCCTTAATGTTTATTCACCTGCATGAGGCGGAGCTTTGGAAAGACAGGCTGATTTCCCAGAAGTGCTGATATCTCTGTAATCAACACAGTTATATGAACAGATGACTGTAGCAGTCAGACCAACAGTAATAAAGAGAAAATTTATAACGGTCATGATCAAAGTTCAGATGTTTTGGCACAATTTCACAATCTTTCAAGATGCTGGCAGAGAAAAAAAATGAAATCAAAAGATCTACAGCAACACCTGAAGGAAAGAACTTTACTAGACCAGTGTTTGGACTTGTGGCCTTCATCGGGGTCATCAGATTCACATTACAAACATTATTTCACATAGTTTAGCAGATTTGACCACCCATGTGCAGCCACACCTGGGTTAGCTGATAGAATGGCAGAGGTTAGTTTATTGGGTCATCATGTGGTTTGGAACCAATGAGGTGCTGACTTGTTGAGGGGGAGTGTCCATGCGGAGGCATCAGTGTCACCATTTTTGGTCAAAGGCCGAAAAGACAGGAGAAACAAGACCATGACAGAGGTGTCATTTAACCTGTTGTAAGGTGATATACCATCACAATGCCTCTAGATCAGTGATTCCCAAACTGAGGTACGTGTACCCCCAGGGGTACGCAAAGTGATCCAGAGGGTACGCGAATACCTGTCAGGTAAAGGAAATTCTGATTAAGAGCTGAAGTGTTGGCAGAAAGGCTGGATTTGTGAGGCATCTCGGAGAAGGAAATCTGAATAATCCAAGATTCTTGTATTAACACAAGTTCAGTCAGACATCCTTAATTAAGATGTGGTGGGTTGCATTTTTTAGTTTCAAATGCATTAATGAATATGTTCCAGAAATGTAAATTTCTGTTTTTAAAAGTGAGGTGGTGTTGCCCACTGAAGTTGCTGGTGAATAAAACTGTTTAGTGAGTCCGGAGGAGTATTTGAGCCATTTTAGAAGGTAAAAATATTTTTTGGAAGGTCGAGATTAAAGTGCAAATGACGAGAATAAAGTCAAAATTTTAGGATTAAAGTTAAAATGTTAAAGATGAAATACAATTTGGTCATAAAAGTGATGAGATTCAAGTTAAAATGTCAAGAAAAAAAGTGGAAAGTCAAGAATGAAGTTGATAATGTTTTTGACGTTATTATATACATGTCAGCTTTTTTTCCTGACATTTTTAATTTTTTCTCGACATTTTGACTTTTATCACAAAATTATATTTTGGCATTATTGTCGTCATTTCAACTTTAATCAAGAAACTTTGACTTTAATCTCAACTCTACCAAAATCAATTTATCCATCTGACATGGCCCTAATACCCTTCTGTAAGCAAAAAATAATTCACTTTAAGAGATTTTATTTGTATGTTATGCATGTTAAATGTGGGAGGTGGTAAAGAGGCAACAGGCTTACAGATTTCTTTTCTAGCTGCTATGAGTGTGAGAGTAGGGGGTACTTACCCTCACACTTACTTGGGTGGAGGTCAAGTGTCTGACGGGGTTCAGGCTGTGAAAAGTTTGGGAAAACCTCTGCTCTAGATATAACATATTACGGTGGAAAAAAACTATTTTGTGTTGGTTTAAATATTAGTGGTGTAAAGAAATGGTCAACTGGCAAAATGATACAAAATACAAAACAGGGCTCACGATACAAAAAATAGATTATAGAAAATCCCCAACAGTAGGAAGTTGTGCAAAATCTCATTTTCTTTATTTTCTTCCTAATTCAGACATACAAGAAATATTACTGCATCAGTACAAAATAAATGCTTTTTTTTTTTTTTAAATTGTAGTTTTTCCCCTTATTTAGACTGCAGTGCAAATACAAACATAAAATCTCAATAAAAAGTGCTTTGTTATTGTAACAATCAGGATAAGTACATTCTTGAAATAGAAAAGCACTCAGAGAGCTCAGACCTCCGCTAGTGCCACAGTCGAGCCATATTGTCATTTTGACCATTATTATTAGTCCTACCTTTATTTCATTTCATTTCTAATAAAGCCACACAGGACCAACTAGAAAACAAAATTGATTCGCCATACATTCACCTAGAGGAATCATTCAAGTTTTAAAATGCAGCTGTATGTCTCCTCTCTTCAGAACTGTTTTTCAGTCAACAAGTCTCCAAAAACTGCTGTGTCGATCAAAAATCCACAGATTTTCAGTGAGATCCTTATCTGATCATCAGATCTTGAGTGAGAGAGCAGGCAGCCACCACTTAAAAAATCCCCGAACAACTTGCCATAATTGGAAAACGGTACATCAGAGCAGAATAATTTTTTCAGAAAAACTGATCTGCGAGTCTTGGGCCTCATTTAAAGCAAAATGTGAAGCCCTAACTTATTGTTAAAATAAATGAGAGCCAGCTGTTTGGTCCAAAGTACATCAATTTCTACCATAGAGGTCAATTCAAAGCTGAGAACTCGTGGATATTTTGGACAGGCTATTTGTAAATCGCGATAACTCTGTCATTTCTCACACTATCTTCATGAAAATTACATATTCATGATCCCAAGACTTGCCTGACACTCACCATGTGCTCATAAATCCCACATCTTCAACAATTTTTGAAATATCAGCCTAAGTTCGACACCATTGAAGAACCAAGAAAAAGCATTACAGACAGTCATTGTAATTGAAGCCCCTGTGTAACTGATAACAGTCTCTCTCTCCTTTTGAAGTTCATACATTAATCTGGTGTTTGATCTTTGTGGTCTGTGTGTGTGAGTGTGTGTTTGTTCTTATGACATTAAGAGGACCTAGACTTTAAACAGCACCGAAATGGGGGGACCCATTGTATTAATGAGGACACTTACTGTAAATGTATCGTATGTGTCCCTAAATACAAAGTTGTGTCAGAAGGACACATGTTTGTGAGTGTTTGTTTGTGAATTTGACACTGAAGCCTTAACAACATGCCCACTTTATAAAGTGTTTGTGGACATTAGACTCTGTGGTCTGTGTGTGTGAGAGTGTGCTTGTACTTATGACATTAAGAGGAACTTGACTTTACACAACGCCCATATTTGGGGGCACATAGTATTAATGGGGACACATACTATAAAGGTATATTATGCCCCCCTAAACCATCCTGTGTGCGAAACGCACACATTTTTGAATGTCTATGTGTGTGAATGAAAGACATTGAGGCCTTTACAGCTGGCCAACTTATTTAGTGTTTGTGGACATTAGCCTCTGTGGTTTGTGTGCGCGTGTGTGTGTGTTTGTACTTATGACATTACAGGGACCTAGACTTTAAACAGCACCGAAATTGGGGGAAAAACAATATTAATGGGGACACTTACTTTAAATTTATAGTATGTGTTACTAAATGAAACTGTGCCCGAAGCGCACATGCTCGTGAGTGTGTGTGCCCGTGAATTAATGACATGGAAGCCTTGTATAGGTATATCAAGAACACAACTCAAGGTCAGGTGCCAGGTGATGATGATCAGTTTATCAGGCCACACACATGAATAAAGTCTCGTGCCATCCAGAACTATTTTAGCATTTCATCCAGCTGAAATGCTGCTTGAGGCAGCCATGTATAAAATTGATAAATCCCGGCAGCGGCCCGAGCCCCACTCACGATTCCCGCGGGAATTGTCTAGTTTCAATCTAAAAATTTCATGGCTTTAACCAAAACTGAGCTTGATTAAGAGATCTGAGCAAAAAAGAAAAGTTAAAAAAAAATCTAGAGCTGATTTTTTTTAATAAATAGTCAAAGTTAGTGTCTGTTAACAGCCAATTCAGGACATTAAGGTAGTTACATTGCCCACAGTGTATTTTTGACCTTTTCAAATATTTGAAATCACATTTTCAAAATTTGGTAAGAATTAAGTTTCCTCAGCAAAAATGATTTCAGTCCTTCATAAAGAGCATAAAGATAATGGAAGCTGTAGAAATAATTACTGATACGATCGAACAAAAAAAATTTAGTATTGGAATATTTATTGATCTAAAGAAAGCATTCGATACAATAGATCACAACATACTTTGTTATAAACTTGAAAAGTTGGGCGTAAGGGGAAAAGCGCTAAATTGGATCAGGAGCTACCTGAATGGGAGATACCAATACATCCAAGTAGCAGGAAAAAAATCAAGGCGCCTCAATACTATTTGCGGGGTCCCACAGGGGTCCGTATTGGGTCCAAAGCTATTTACTCTTTATATAAATGATATATATAAAGTATCAGAAAAAATTAAATTCATACTATTTGCAGATGACACAAGCCTTTTCTCCTCGGGGGAAAACCTGAAGGAGCTGATCACAGTGACAAACGAAGAGCTAAACAAGCTACAAACATGGTTCAATATAAACAGATTATCTCTGAACCTAGACAAGACGAAATTTATGTTATTCGGCAACAAAAATAGAGACTGTGAGGCTAATGTAAATATAAACGGAACCAAGATACAAAGGGTTAATGAATTCAAATTTCTAGGAGTAATCATCGACGAGAAACTAAACTGGAAACCTCATATATCCTATACAGAAAAAAGAATAGCCAGGAGTGTATCAATACTGTGGAAAGCAGAAAAAGTATTAAACCAGAAATCACTTCTCACAGTTTACTGGGCACTGGTGGCACCACACATACAATATTGCTGCGAAATATGGGGAAACAGCTACAAAACAAATATTAAAGGTATATTAACACTCCAGAAAAAAGCAGTGAGAATTATTCACCACGCAAGCTATAGAGCACACACAAATCAGCTGTTCATCACAGCAAAGATCCTAAAACTATATGACCTAATAAAATACAAGACTGTACAGATATTATATAAGGCTGCACATGACCAGCTGCCGAGGAACCTACAAACAAGGTTCACAAAACGAGAGACAAGGCACAACCTCAGAGGGTCTATGATTCTCAAAAAGAAATCAGTAAGAACAACATTGAAAGGGATGACAATCACAGTTAATGGAGTAAATCAATGGAATAGCCTCCAGGAAGAAACCAGGTGCAGCGGTACCATAAAAGAATTTAAAAAAAGAATACTGAGAAGATACTTTGACGGGTATAAATAAGTAAACATCTAGGGGTGGTTATAGAAAACATGTATAGAGCTCAAGGATGTTGATGATTAGTGAAACAAAACATGTGGGTTGATTGGTCTATAAGACAGCAGGAAAGACAAAATGTACCAAAACAATGCTAGTGAATCATTTGCCTGGGTGAAGAGGACAGTGACGAGAGTCACGCGTCTAACACATCTGAAAAGTGAAGAATGAAAAGCAACAAGGGCACACCACTCCAACATCACCATCTCCAACATCACAACCCCAACATCACAAACCGGGACTCACAACAACAACAACAACAACAAAAAAGGATTACGTGGAACGAAGGATTATGGAATATATCAAATACGGACTCTAAAAGGGAGTCTAGAATTATTTAAGACCTCTATAAATGAATAAAAATGCATAACAACTTGTTAATATGTGGAAAAAAAGGAGACTAAGTACTAAATATTGAGAAAATGGGGACGGGACTAGATAAGCTCTGCTTCTCTCGTCTACCCTTTCGGACATGAACATTTGATCAACTATTGACAATGTGTGATGCTGTATAACTGTGTTGACGTGACCAAAATAAATAAATGAAATGAAATGAAATGAAAAATGAAATGAAATGAAAGAGTTAAAGGTACGGTCAAATTATAGCGCCCCCCTGTAGCTATAAAAAAATGTCAAAGCAAGTTAGACTTTCACATCACAAATGTTTTAGCACAAAATATCACAAGAACACAATAAATAAGATATTCATAGATAAATTAGAAAGAATAGTAAATAAAAACTAATTTTCAATTTCCATTCCTGCCAATGCAAAATACTAAAGAAATAGACGGCCTGCAAACATTACTGTATGAAAGAAAGTACAACAAATAGAAACTGAGTGTCGAGCAAAAGTTATTTGACCCAAATATCATAGCACTGTGTTTTAAATGTTATTGATTTGTTTTCTCTTCACATTAATGATTTTAGATAATTTAATGAGACAGTGTATTTTAAAACACATTTTAGCGAACTACAGCCCCATCCCCACCCAAGATCAAGACCATGATTTAATCAGTTGATTTTAAAAAACACATTTTTTTTAAATCAGTTTCTGATTTAAGTTATGGTCATTGTGTTAATGGATAATAATAATAATAATGATAATAATAATAATACATTTTATTTAAAAGCGCCTTTCAAAACACCCAAGGACACTGTACAGGATAAAAGATGATTTAGTGCTTCATTTACCAATCCAGTTTGTGAACTTTCTGATTGAAAACACATCATTTTCTGTTTTAGCTGTTCAAATGCTTCCATTTCATTTAAAGACTTACTTTGATTTTTTTGGTAAGTCTTAATCAGTGCTGTCAGACGATTAAAAAAAATAATCTAATTAATTACTTGATTTATAATTAATTAATCTAATTAATCTCATTTTAATCTCATATCTGCTTAAATACCCAAATAAAGAATTTAAATTCTAGGATATTATAAAATTGTAGTGCATGACTAATCAAATGAATACACTAAGAAGTGAAGATTTGTAAATCCACATTTTTGTTGGTGATTAAATAAAACCAAAGTCAGGGCAACCTGTCCAGAAAATTCTAAGCTCAATCAGGCAACTCAAAGTACACTTTAAGTGTGTTTCATAAATCCAATTCAAAATAAGAAAAAGGTCGAGGACATCCAGCAAACCAATTAGGCCTGATGGATTATTAAAGAATGTAGTACAAATATAGATAAATAAATTCAAAAATAAAATCAGACTAAGTCTTAAATATGCCATTCCTGTTGTCACCTGGGCTTTGTTTGGTTTGACTAGAGACGCATGTGTGAAGGGACGTGCCACTGCCATGTACGGGTCCTCCAGCTGGACAATATCAAAATGTTTGTGTGCTATGATTAATCTGTGATCAATTTTTTAATGCATTAATTTGCGGTTTAATTAACTAATCTAATTAATGCACTAAAGTGACAGCCCTAGTCTTAATATTGTTAATCATTAATGAAGCTGGTAGCAGGTAATCAAACTGATATGTTAATTTGTACCAACAGCACAATGCACACATGGTATTAAAATAATCTGCTCAAAAATTACCTTCAGATCAGATTCAGCACCCGGGTCGATGTCAACAGTTTTAACAGTAACACAGTTTCAGCTTGACGTTTGGACCGTCCACACTGACGAACAGCAAGAGTCTCACACTGAACTGTGCAACACATTCCTGTGAATTATCACAAAGAGCAGAATTTATTAAAAATAACAATTGAGTTTTTGGTTATTCATAGAACTCTGTTAGACTGAGCAATGTCCCAGTAAGTGCCAGTGAATCAATTTTGTCCTATTCTGTAGCGGTCATCCTTCAGTTATTTTAAATCCAAATCCTTCAATTGTTTTTTTTCCAGTTTTTATTATTTTTCCAACTTATTGGATGAGTACAGAAAAAAATACAAGGAAATAACAGATATCAAACAAGGGTCATTTCCAACTGTAATAAACCTTAACAGTACAGAATTGTCTCCTTGAAAATCAGTATGTTAGAGACCAAATCCTTCAATAGTTAATGTGAACAGAGACAAACACACATCATGTCTCTCAGTCATAACACACATGATAGCTTGAGGACTGTGGTCCGTAGCTTAACTGTGACTTTATGAACATGTTCAAAAAATCAGAAGAAAGAAAAACAATAAAAATCAACTTACTTTGATGTGTTGTATCAAGTCTTCATGCCTCACATGTCCAATGAACTGCAGTGTGAATATGAAGACGTCACACGGTCATCTTCCCACATACGAACATAAATAGCCTATACAATCATTTTTTTGCCAACTCGCTCCAAGACTAACTGAACATGAGTAAAACTGGCCAAGCAGCATTAATGCCAAATTTCTTACAATTCTACTTTTACACAAATGTACACATAATTTCGTCAAATTTAAAACTTAATTTCTATACATATAACATGTCCCTACAACAGACACAGAAAAAAGAAGTGATAAACCAAGACAATATGTCCATATCTTACTAGACTTTACCATTACCATCCTAATTTAAACTGCTGCTCTTCATCCTTATGTTTATTTATTTAAATATGTGTTTTTAATATTTGCTTACAGTATGCTTTTAATTTTATTTAATTCAACTGCTCAACAGTTCAATAAATTAACCTAAAGCTTGGCAGTTCACGTAAGTCAGTTGATTTGAACTATACTCTGCAAAGATTTAAAAATTAATACTGAGATTTTTTTTCTTTCTTACTCCAACTGTAAATTGTTGCATAAAATAAATAAAACATAAATACTGAAAATGTACTGTTTTAACACAGGCCCTGTCAGGTTTTGGACATACACATGTTAAAGGAACACTCCGACTATTTTGGACCCACGCCCTTTCCCTATCATTGACAGAGTGAGACAAGCTCAAAAATACCTTTTTTGTGTCTCTGCGTCCAGTGGCTGGCTCCCAGCTGTTAGCATCGTAGGTAGCTTTGCTCAATGGCCTGAAGTCAATAGGAGTCAGAGCCGGACTGACAAAAGTGGACAAAATACTCCTTGCAGTGGTCCAGTGGAGGGCGTATTAGCAGGTGAAGTAAATCCAAATGGTAATAAAACATTTTAAAAGACGTGTTTTCTTTCTTAAATCCGTTAAAATAATGTTTTGATAAACACAGAACTGCGCATGCGCAGAGCTCCGCGGACCGGAAGTAGGAGCCGGACTGAGTACTGCGCATGCGCAGGTCTCTGTGTGTGTATCAAAACGTTATTTTAATGGATTTAAAAAAGAAACACGTCTTTTCGAATGTTTTATTGCCATCCTGATTTACTTTAGGTGCTAATAAGCCATCCTCTGGACCATTGTAAGGAGTATTTTGTCCACTTTCATCAGTCCGGCGGCTACTTCAGGTCCGCGGAGCTTTGCGCATGCGCAGGTCTCTGCGTGTATCAAAACGTTATTTTAACGGATTAAAAAAGAAAACACGTCTTTTAAAATGTCTAATAACCATCCTGATTTACTTCAGGTGCTAATAAGCCATCCTCTGGACCATTGTAAGGAGTATTTTGTCCACTTTCGTCAGTCCGGCGGCTACTTCCGGTCCGCGGAGCACTGCGCATGCGCAGGTCTCTGTGTGTATCAAAGCGTCATTTTTACGGATTAAAAAAGAAAATACGTCTTTTAAAACGTTTAATAACCATCCTGATTCACTTTAGGTGCTAATAAGCAATCCTCTGGACCATTGTAAGGAGTATTTTGTCCACTTTCGTCAGTCCAGCGGCTACTTCCGGTCCGCGGATTAATGCGCATGCGCAGGTCTGTGTCTATCAAAACGTTGTTTTAACGGATTTAAGAAAGAAAATGAGTTGGCTTATTAGCACCTAAAGTAAATCAGGATGGTTATTAAACATTTGAAAAGACGTGTTTCTTTTTTAAATCCATTAAAATAACGTTTTGATACACACACAGAGACCTGCGCATGCGCAGTACTCAGTCCGCTCCTACTTCCGTCCATGGAGCTCTGCGCATGCGCAGTTCTGTGTTTATCAAAACGTTATTTTAACGGATTTAAGAAAGAAAACACGTCTTTTAAAATGTTTTATTACCATTTGGATTTACTTCACCTGCTAATACGCCCTCCACAGGACCACTGCAAGGAATATTTTGTCCACTTTTGTCAGTCTGGCTCTGACTCCTATTGACTTCCAGCCATTGAGCTAAGCTACCTACGATGCTAACAGCTGGGAGCCAGCCACTGGACGCAGAGACACAAAAAAGGTATTTTTGAGCTTGTCTCACTCTGTCAATGACAGGGAAAGGGCGTGGGTCCAAAATAGTCGGAGTGTTCCTTTAAGGCCTGTAAGTGCTTAAAAATAAGATTAAGTATTGATCAGAGAGTTTTATGTTCATATTCTGTGTGGTGTGCAGTGACTTCAAAAACCACCCTCGTCTCTTGAGAGGACAGGTGTGGGTCCTGTACTTGTCTGACTTCAGTCTTGTCAAGACAAGCCAATCAGGCTCCAAATGCACTTTGGATGTTTTTGATGAAACTGTGGCTTGCACAGTGACACGCACACTGGACCAATTCAAGTACACAAATGCAACAGCATGGAAAAAAATGATTAAAATCATCAACATCATCATCGTGGTTTGTGGAGATTGATCAGGAATTTTATTTTGAGGCTGTTGCCCAGCCCCAATATAAGCCCACA
Source organism: Scarus forsteni (assembly GCA_036419115.1). NCBI lineage: Eukaryota > Metazoa > Chordata > Actinopteri > Labriformes > Labridae > Scarus > Scarus forsteni. The sequence goes on from JAZDUH010000078.1 coordinate 137,583, forward strand.
GACTGACACGCATACTTTTAACATTGTTCTGATACTGTATTTTAAAGTTCCATTCCCCTCTTAAATCAGAGCCTCCCTCTCTGTCTGGAAACAGCTTCTTTATGTTGTCTGGAAGTTTGTTTCTTGTTTTAATATTATGTTTAACAACGAACATACACTGTGATTTCATAAGGACAGGGAATCACCAGGATACAATACAATCATATAACAATACTTAAGTCCTGATTAAATTTGATTGTGTTTCTTAACGTTTTATCTGTTAAGTATAGTAAACATACTTATATACTTAAGTCTCTCTGCAGCTCTCTTCCTTCAGACCTCCAGGACCTGACCCCTGTCTCTTTTCAAATCCAGACTCAAAACCCACCTGTTCAGGACTGCATTACCCACTTGACAATAACTTACCCACTCTCCCTCATTCCTGTCATTATCTGAGGTGCTTTGCTATTGTTGATTTTATCATTATTGTTGATTTTAATGTTTTTAAAATCTTGCTCAGCATCCCTGAGTGTCTTGAAAGACGCTTCTAAATAAAACACATTATTACTTTTATCATTATATGGTACAGCAGTGGTACAGTTCTACTTGCTTATTTAATGCATTTTAAACTTTTTTAATTTAATTACTGTATCAAATAAACACCTTTCATTTCAGAGGCAATAATAAAGCTTTTAATTCAAAGAACTGGGATACTGCATATTGCAATCTTAACCTTTTTCTTGCCTGCATTTAAATCCAACAAGAAGTGAAAATATCAGAATACTTAAGTGTCATAAGTCACATTTCTGAGTATATTCTGTCACTTCAGTGTTTAAATCAGTCAAACTCACAGACTTAGGGATGGGAATTGACAAGATTTTATCAATATGGATGCTGTTAGCGATCCTGCTACTCGATTCAATTCTTTAACGATTCCCTTATTGATTCCTGCAGATTTTCCATGTGAGCAAATGTTGCTCTGATTTTCATGGCAACATCAAACACTTGTCACAACATGTCTAAGCAAATTGCTGGTGTGCCCACTAGAGTTGAACAATTAATTGCAAATCAGATTAAATCGCAACATGGCTTGTTGCAATTTTCAAACCGCAGAATGTTCAATAGTTTTAGCACAAAATGTGTTGGACATTTTTGGCATTGTGATGTAGTTTTTTGCAATTTCATGCCTATTTTTTTTTACCTTAATTCTTACACTTTTTTTTCCCACTTTTGGACCACTTTTACCTTTTTTAACCCAATTTTTACAACTTTATGCCTATTGTGACCCATTCATCTTTTTGACCACTGTCACAACCATTTTTGGAATTTTATCATGCTTTTTGAAATTTAATTTCAAATTAAATTCCCAATTTTGCTTCCATTATCAAATTCCTAAGCCACTTTTGGATTTTTTTTGCCAATTTTTTCCCTTTTTTGCAATTTTATACCTATTTTGCACCTTTTCATTAATTTTTTTCTGCTTTCATACCATTTTTACCCAGTTTTTACAATTTCGTACCTATTTTGCTTCTGTTTTTCACTTCTGCAATTTTTCTCATCTCTTTTATCCCTCGATTAATTTAATGTCATATTGGTTTTACTATAAAAAAAAAACCTACCGCTTATGTTTGTTTAAGAATAGGTTTACACAAACATCCGGGCATTTGTGGGCAGTACCAACAGTGCCATTTTTTTGGAGGTGCAAACAAAGCGCCATAGCAACCATAACAACACATTCTGAAATAAGATTTTGGGGATCGTATTAGACTTATCAGCTCGAAAATGGTAAAAAGTGGTGCAGTGCAGGGACTTGCAAGAACAACCATTCTATGAAGAAAGAGGACGGAACACAACAATACTAGTTCTATAGGTTTCTGTCATGAAAAAGAGCTAGGAAGAAGGAGTTGTGGGCAAAAGCCTGTAACCACCTCGACCCGCTTACGAGAAAGGCGCCAGAAATGAGGCTAAGGCCGTGTATGTGTGTTCGGAACACTTCATCAGTGGTATGTACAGTATGTCTAATTATAATCATGGTTAGAGTTTGTTTTTTGGTAGTTCAGCAGAACCGCACACTTCACGTCCTTCACTACTACTAGCCTCCTAAGCTTCGTTGCTGTCATCAGCCGCAGTCTACTCCTCCGGCTGTCTGATCCCAAAAAGCACACAAATAAATTAAATATGTAACGTTAAATCAAAAGATCATGATGACGAGATGAGGTGACTAGATTTCTAACTGGGACAGCTAAAGATAGTGCGAAGTATCATGTTATTTTTCTTAGCTGCTGTCACTTGGTCATTTTAAAATTACAAATAGCCGATTGAATGAAAGAAACTTTAACCAGGAGAGCCTCATTAAGATTAAAAATCTCATTTCACATTACCACATGCAGCAAAAGAAAAAACGAGTCATTTCTGAAGTAAATGCCGAGCCACAGCCTTAGCTTCTTTACAAGCTGCTCAATATGAAGCTTAAAAGACGGAGAATCATCGAGCACAAACTCGAGGTATTTCTAAGAAGATATCGATTCAATCACATCACACTGAGCTGTAAAAGTAGACGGCAGGTTCTGTGGCATCTTACTACTATCTTACCAAATGAACTGACAATAAAACAAACTTACAAACTGACATAAAATTCTTAAAAACTAGTCGGACCGCAGATTTCTACCATTGTTATGAATGTATTGCTATGGGCACTGCGATGGATTGTTTGCACCTCGAGAAAAAATTGTGTCATATTTCACTGATGCGTGACGTCAGCTTGTGTGAACCTATACATAAGATGAGGAACATTAAAACAATTGCAGAGTAAATTGCAGTCTTGGGGAAAAAAATGGGAATTAGATTATTTTCTCAAATCATTCAGCCCTGGTGTCCACTCACTTTAGGTTGTGTTGTAGGTGCAGTTAGGATCAAGTCACAATTCTGATGCTTCTGAGCCCTGTCAGTAGATGGAATTGATTAGCAAAAAAAATTAATGATATCGATTCTTTGATGGAGCAGTTAACGATTCTCAACTGGAATTGGTTTTCGATTCCCATCCCTACACAGCCTGCTGTCCTCTACAGAGCGTTAATGCAGCCGCTCTCCTCTGTTAGCTTCACTGCTGTTGTTGATGGACTAATCCTTCACACATGGATCATTTCAGGGCTCCAGCATGTAAAAACACTCTTGTTGGCAGCTCTGTGGTGAGCTTAGTGGGAGATTGAGCCATTTTCTCACATCACTCTGAACTGGGAGGCAGCTCTGACGAGCTCAGCGTGTAAAATGTCGGCTGGTTTATCAGTAGCGTTAGCTTAGCATTAGCATTACCGTTACTGCCGTCTGCTTCCGCTGTCTCTGGATGGTGTCGCGTCACCTGAGCACTAAGTCCCCTCTGTCTTACTCTTACCTGTCCCCTTGTGTCATGTCCACCTCTCATGTGCCCGTCAAAGTCCAAACTAAGTCCACACAGAGGACGCAGACGGCGCGCTCTTCACTTCGCGCTGAGCAGGGCCGCCATCTCTGTTTTCCCAACGTCTGACGCTCGTGCACAATGAACGTCACCCCTCTGACCTGCTCAGCAGCACCACCATGTGGACTTAACGAGTAATTGACCCTCAGTCAAGCCCCGCCTTTCCAGGAAGCAGGGGCGGATTTACAGGCTCGACACACAGAGGGCGACAAACGAGGGGGATAGGTGGAAATCATCGCCACCGAGGTGAAACCCGACACACTGAGCGCGATAAGCGCCAGCGACAGGCGGTAGCGACACCTATCGCGCGTGGTTCCAACGCGCATCATTGGTCTCTGAAAGATTTCATTGGCTATGAAACTGGAGGGAACTTTGACATTCTCAAAGCATTTCGTTACAGAAAAGACCTCACACATGAAGAATCACAAGATTTTACTCAAATTGACTGAAATATTATTGCTGACTGTAGTCTCTAAAAGAACAAGACGCCCCTGGGTTCATCCTATATTACAGACAAGGAAACATTATGGTGAATATCATCATTTGATGAAGGACCTCAAGGCTGATCCAGACAAATTCAGGGCTTATTTTCGCCTCAGCCCTGAACTTTTTTCACAACTTCTCACCATGGTAACCCCAAAAATAGAGGAGATTCACACAAACATGACGGAACCAATCAGTTCTGAAGAAAGGCTTGCTATCTGTATGCGGTAAGTAGCCTATAGGAAATTTATTATGTGTAGGCCCATAATGTATGTAAAGAGCTAGCATTTTTTTTATGTTATGTCTAACATAAAGTATGGAGTAGTGAGAGTGCCAAATTACAAAAATAAATCTATAAAAGAATAAATAAATAAATGAATTAATAAATAAATTATATAAGAATCTATAAAAGAATAAATAAATAAATGAATTAATAAATAAATTATATAAGAATCTATAAATGAATAAATAAAAAATGAATTAATAAATAAATTATATAAGACTCTATAAAAGAATAAATGAATTAATAAAAATATATAAGAATCTATAAAAGAATAAATAAAAAAATGAATTAATAAATAAATTATTTAAGAATCTAAAAAAGAATAAATAAAAAAATGAATACATTATATAACAATCCATAAAAGAAAAGGCTAATAAAAGCAGAAATATAAAGACAAATTTAAAAAAATAAATATAAAAGTGCTTAATAAATAAATAAATAAATAAAGTAGCTATATAAAGTGATATTAATCAAAGAATAAACCCTTAAAAGAAAAGGCTAATAAAAGTATAAATATAAAGACAAATAAATAAACGCATTTAAATCGCATTTAATGTCACTTTAAAAGCAAAGGAAATATGTGCAGAAAAATATGCGCAGTAGGAATGTGCTTGGGTCACAGGCACAGGAGGAATCCCAATCGAGAAGAAACATGGCGGCGGAAAACTTGTCAGAAGAACTCGTCGTGGTGAGAGAACAACATAATTATGACGAAGTACATGTTTTAGGGCGGTAGAGGACGTTATGGGAAGTGTTCTGAGGAGGTACTAATTTTGACCCACACAGACATCGATGAGCTCGTGTGTGGCGAGACGGCCTGCTGCTGTGGACCTGCTACACTCCAGCTTCTCTCCAGCTCTCCCTCCTCACTCTCCCTGTCCCCTCTTTATCTCCCTCTCTCTCTCTGTCTCCCTCTGTCTCATTCTCTCTCTCTCTGTGTCTCTTAGTCTCCCTCCTCTCTCTCTCTCTGTCTGTCTCTCTTTCTTTCTGTGTCTGTGAATGTAAACAAAGCATAGCCTGACATATTTGTCCTTCTTCCTCGATTGGTTTCCTTCTGCGCCTGCTCACGATGACATTCCTACAGCGCACATTTTTCTGCGCATATTTTTTTGGAGGTAATAGGCGCAGAAAAATGTGCGCAGTAGGAATGTAGTTGTACGCAGGCGCAGAAAGAAACCTATTGATGAAGAAGGATGGCGGCTGAAAACTTGACAGCAGAACTTTTAAGACCGGCCAAAAGTACAGAACACAACAATTACGACCGAGAATATGTATTGTGGACGGTAGAGGACGTAATAGAAAGTGTTGGTATTATATGTGCGCTGACCAACACGGACATTGACGAGCTTGTGTGGGGAAAATCTTGAGAATGTAACTAAAACAGACACAGAAAGAGCGAGAGACAGACGGGGGGGGGGGGGGGGGGGGGGGGATAAAAGAGAGACAGAGAGAGAGAGAGGAGGAGATAAAGAGAGGGACAGGGAGAGTGAGGAGGGGAGAGCTGGAGAGAGAAGCTGGAGTCGAGCAGGTCCACAGCATCAGGCCGTCTCGCCACACGAGCTCATCGATGTCTGTGTGGGTCAAAGTAAACATAGTACCTCCTCAGAACACTTCCCATAACGTCCTCTACCGCCCCTAAAACATGTACTTCGTCATAATTATGTTGTTCTCTAACCACGACGAGTTCTTCTGACAAGTTTTCCGCCGCCATGTTTCTTCTCGATGGGATTCCTCCTGTGCCTGTGACCCAAAGCACATTCCTATCTGCATATTTTTCTGCACATATTTCTTTGCTTTTAAAGTGACATTAAATGCATTTAAATGCTTATTTATTTGTCTTTATATTTATACTTTTATTAGCCTTTTCTTTTTAAGGGTTTATTCTTTGATTAATATCACTTTATATAGCTACTTTATTTATTTATTTATTTATTAAGCACTTTTATATTTATTTTTTTAAATTTGTCTTTATATTTCTGCTTTTATTAGCCTTTTCTTTTAAGGGTTTATTCTTTGATTAATATCACTTTATATAGCTACTTTATTTATTTATTTATTTATTTATTAAGCACTTTTATATTTATTTTTTTAAATTTGTCTTTATATTTCTGCTTTTATTAGCCTTTTCTTTTATGGATTGTTATATAATGTATTCTTTTTTTTATTTATTCTTTTTTAGATTCTTAAATAATTTATTTATTAATTCATTTTTTATTTATTCTTTTATAGATTCTTATATAATTTATTTATTAATTCATTTATTTATTTATTCTTTTATAGATTTATTTTTGTAATTTGGCACTCTCACTATTCCATAATAAAGCATTCAAGTAAATGAACATCACATATTACAAATGTTTTATTAAGCTTAACATAGAAAATTTGAAACAACAAGGCACCATTTATAAAATGTAAACAATGTCAACAATAAACAAAATATGCCCTTTATGTTTGCTTTTTACAAAATAAAATAAATCTATAAAATAAATGCTGTTTTAAAATAAATACTGTTTTACTTAGTCTTCATGGAAAGACTTAACATGGAAAACTACTAGCTGTAAACTTGTGCAAAACTTTGCAACATTTATACTTTAAGAAACTTATAAGAACCAGAAACAATAGGTTGCGTTCACGTGACATCAGGACATTCGAAAGAGCTAATAGTTTAAAATTGAGGTGGAGGGCGGCTGCATTTTACATTTGCTGGGTAACTATGGTAAATATTAAAAATGCAGATTTTTTGATGTGGTTTATAAATATTCTCTCTTTAATTCCTGGACGAATCTACATGAAACAAAAACCGTCACAAAGTTTAATATCTGTCCCATGAACTAAGGTCTAATTTTTTTCCTCATAAAGATGTCCAAAAGTGGAGACAATATTCAAAAAGCATCTGTGTGATGTTGCATATAGATATGACTAGTTTACATTTTGTTTTCACAACCATAAGAATAATATGGCAGCTTTGTGAATCCAATTACTATAAAATAAATAATTACCAAGAACTTCTGTGAAATTTCTTTTTTGAAATTTCCTTCAAACACTATTTGTCTCCCATAGAGCTGTATTGGCTCCTGTCCTCCAACTTAAAATTAGGATGTAGAATATGAACGCAACCTAACAATCAATTTAGAAAAATATGTCACTCTTGCCCAAACTCCTATTTATGAAGCACCGTCATGATTTCCATTTTTGCTTCAGATTTACGAGCTCCCACAAGTCGTCTAAAAATCGGCAGAAGGCTTTGAAGGAACAGCTCATCCTCATCTTCAGCTGTATGTTGGATTTGAGCTTGAATATTGTCCACCCTGCTGAGGATGGATTCCTCCAAGGTGGTCTGGTCAGGCCTTCTCCGTTTTCTTTGATTGGTCATGTTAGACGCTTGTGGTGTTGGCTGAGTTGAATGGTCAAGGCTGCTGGAATCACTAGTGGCACCACTGGTGTGCAGCGATTCTGCACCTTCATGCTCTGTAACAGGCTGCAGAATCAGTGTTACCACCTCCTCCTCCTCCTCTTCCACTGGGCCATCCTTAGACAAGTTGCCGCTGGTATCACGTTCTTTTAGATATGGCTCAAGGAAGGACATCACTTGGAAATATTTCCATATCTTGTGCTCACCACCTGCTGAGCCACTTTTCTTATTTTTGAGTGCTTTACGTATCCTCATATATGTGTCTCGGAGATTTTTCCACCGTTTTTTCACCTCTTCACCTGTGAAAACAAAATGTAAACTAGTCATATCCATATTTATCTCCACATAATATACATATATTATGAAAATTATTTTAAAAAAATTCAATTTAGACCAATAAACATATGCTGATTACTACCGATTCCTGTTTCATTATTGCATAATTTTTTTTGTGTGTATTTTCTTAAGGTTCCTTGCAATTGGAGATTCCTTTGCCACCATCGGGTTTAACTACCGTGTGGGAAGCTCGACAGTTGGAAACATTGTGGATGAGGTATCAAAGGCCATTTGGGATGTGCTACAACCTGTATACATGCCAGTGCCAACAATGCAAGACTGGAAAACCATTGCAGAGGGTTTTAAAGCAAAATGGAATTTCCCAAACTGTATTGGTGCTCTGGATGGGAAACATGTCCTACAAGCTCCTGCATCCTCTGGCTCCAAGTATTTTAACTACAAAGGCTCCCATTCTATTGTCCTCTTAGCTGTAGTTGATGCACATTACCTGTTTCGGGTCATTGATGTAGGAGGGGGAGGAACAGCGATGGGGGCATTTTCTCAGAGTCTCCCCTAGGGAAACGTCTGAGGACAGAGACCCTGGGGTTACCTGAAGACACCCCACTACCAGGCGCAGACGATTTGGGGCCAATGCCACATGTACTTGTGGCAGATGAAGCTTTCCCCCTCCAAAGACACCTCATGAGGCCATTTCCTGGGAAACAGCTGCACAGAAAACAACGGTGCTACAACTACCACCTGTCTCGAGCCAGAAGAATTGTGGAAAATGCTTTTGGCATCCTTTCCACCCAGTGGCGAATATACTGCCGTGTCCAAATGGTAGAGCTGGTAGTTAAATGGTTAATAATAATAATAATGATAATAATAATAATAATAATGATAACTTAAATTTATATAGCACCTATCAAGGAACCAAGGTTGCTTTCCACAGTAGAGGGGACAAACAAATAAGAATCAACAACAAAGACCAAAGCTAAACATTTAAAGGGACTGTGAGGACAATCTATTACCGGCAACGTAAAAGACTCCAGTACCTATGAACCCGCGTGGTGACTGTCATAATGCTGCGTTCCAGTAACCTCGGAACTGAGAGTGACATCATCTCCGACTTATCGGCGTTCCAGTTGAAGTCGGAAAAAAACATGTCGATCTACCAGGCTATTGTTAGCTGTTGTTAGCACGCCCTGTGTTGTTGTTCACAAATATCACATGAAGATGTGATTATCACTATGGCAGCATTTTTGTAAATATAAGTCTAACAATACTATGTATACAGCTGATCTAGAGCGACACACCCCAGTCAGAAGTGCAAATAAATGGATTATTACAAGAGCTAAATAACTGTTCACACTGGGGGCATCCATCTTTGATTGTCAACTCGGGGGTGGCGAGGTTTCACCGAGTTCCCAGTAGGAAATTCAGACTTTGAGGGACGTTCCAGTTCCAGTTTCCTACTTGGAGCTCAAATTCCTACTTCTGACCACAACTGGAACACACCACCGACGTTTACAATCCACAGCGTGTACTTTTTTGAGGCTAATGGATGCAATAAGGACCTTTCTCAGAACTCTGCATTGCTTTACAACTTCATTTTTTCAACAACTTACAGGATGCAAAGCGACGAGGTAATGTCTCTCTTTCTAGTTACGTAGCGGTAGTTTTTGATTCGTGACAACAAGCAATTTTTGGAAAACTTGTTATCGTAGTTGTAGCCGGCTATATATGGCTACTTACAGCCCGGTGCTGTAAGACGTGGCTAATTAATATAAATTTGCTCTAGTTTTATTTGTCTTGTTCCCAAAGTTGAGTATCCAGGCCAGTCCAGCCCTGTCCGACCCGAACCCAAATAGCATTTATAGATAACCTATTTTGATGCTATAAAACTCATTTTAAAGTGTGTATTTTGATCAGGCATATATCTAAAAGTGAGACTTTTTTGTAATCACTTAGAAATTCCTCACTCTCTCTTTAAACCAGTGGCGGCTGCTGGTCAGTCAGGGAGGGGAAGCTCATTTTTTTTCTGGCCTACATCATAAATTGGCTTATTTATGTAAATGATCTGTGACCCTGTTGTACCAACTGGGTGTTTTTTCCAGGGATTTTATTCCCCAAAACCCCACTTTTGACCAGACAACACATTTTATTTGCGACAGCACTGTCAGTGAACCAGCTCACCTTGTCATACCAGGAATGCTGAAAAGACCAGATACTTTGCCCCACATTTTGCACTAAACCAATCTTAGAAGTTGATCTGCCCTGCTGTTTAACTCTAATTTTCTCTGTGTAAGGAAGACTATCAAATGGCCTCGCAAAAATCTGGTTGACAACATTCATACTATCTGCCATGATGTGCAGCTTGCTAGCAGCTGCAGCTGTGAGACTACTGTATTACAGGCTGTGAGTGTGATTGAGAGGGAGAGAAGTACCACAACTGCTCGTTTGTGAAAAGAAAAAGTGACAGGAGAGAATCTTCAAACACAACGCTAGTCGTTTTTAAGAAACATAAAGTCGCTGGCGATCTATCAAGTCTCCGGATCAGTCCAGAACAACTGAATGTAAAACTTCGAAAATTCCCTGGTGAAGGGTGAGCCTTCAAGATCGCTGATTGGCTCATTTCACTGTCAATCAAAAAAGGATTCGGCCTCAGACAGATCATCCAATCATCATGCAGAAGCTCAGCGTCCAGGCCAGCCCACTGCCTCATAGACTCCCAGAGACGCTGAGCGTCCGATGGGCGGGACAAAGCCCAGCGTTTATCCAATGACCGTCCAGTTTCCACAGTGGAACAACCCACTCTATATTTAACCGCTGAAGTCCGAGGACGCTCAGCGTCCGGCTGTGTTAAAGCGCTGAGACGCTGCGGGGATGAGTGAGAATGAAGTCGCACCAGTTACCTGTGATAAGTAGCTGATTCTGAACAAAAGATGAAGGTATTCTAGCGCATATTTAGTCAATGAAATGTACACACAGCAGTACAAATTACCACTTTTTTGGGGAACATTTTAGGGGAAGCTGAGCTTCCCTTGCAGTCTTAGAGCAATCGCCACTGCTTTAAACAGGGAAGGCCAGGGAGAACAAGTGAGTTTTGAGAAGTGATTTGAAACAGTCCAGAGTGGGAGAGTTGTGGATTTCTGCGGGGAGAGAGTTCCAGGTGGAGGCAGCCACACTAAAGGCTCTGTCACCAAATGTTTTAAAATTGATCCGTTGGATGGAGAGGAGACCAGCGCCAGACGACCACAGGCTCCTGGATGGGGTGTGTTGGTGGAGATCAGCCAGGTCCTGGGGGGCGAGTGCGTGAAGGGATTTGTAGGTGAGTAGGAGGAGCTTGTACTGAATGTGGAACTTGACCGGGAGCCAGTGGAGGTGAATGAGAATGGGGGTCAAAACCTGTCCTACCACTAAGCAGATTAAGCGCCTGCTTAGGGCCCTGTGGCCGCTAGGGGCCCCCCACACGATACATAAATACTATTCATATTTACTTTGTTGCAGTGCTTTAATTTTTTCTAATTATATTCATTTTCATGTTTTACTGTGCTCCTTTATAATACTATTCATTTTTACTTTGTTGCAGTGCTTTAATTTTTTCCATTTATATTTGTATTAATTCTAAACTTGTTTTTTTTAATTAAAATGTCTTTTTACAGTTATTACATTGCTTATTGTGTTTCTGCTCAGTAGAACAGTTAGAAGAACAGAGTTAAACGTGTATTTGAAGGAATTTCTTATGCATATAAATTACTGAAAATGATGATTTATGAATATAAAAACAGACTTTAACCTTTTGTTGTATTTATTTATCTTTTATCCCATTAGAGTGGCATTACATACATTTTATTTTACCATCAAGGTTGAAGTGGTTCATTGGAGCTAGGACTGAACAATTTGAGAAAATAATCGAATTGCGATTTCTTTCCCTAATATTGCGATTTACTCTGCAATAGTTTTAATGTTCCTCAACTTATGTATTCTTAAAAAACATAAGCAGGAGATGTTTTTAAAGTAAAACCAATATGACACTAAATTAATCTAAGGATAAAAGATTTAAGAAAAAGTGGAGATGTGAAGAACAGAAGCCAAATAGGTATGAAATTGTAAAAAATGGGTTAAAATGGTATGAAAGCAGAAAAAGGTTCTAAATAGGTGCAAAAAAGGTATGACATTGCAGAACAAAAGCGGCAAAAAAATTGGCAAAAAAATTCCAAAAGTGGCTTCAGAAAATTGATTACGGCAGCAAAATTGGGAATTAAATTTGAAATCAAATTTAGAAAAATATGTAAATATTCCAAAAATGGTTCTGACAGTGGCTAAAAAAGATGAATGGGGGCAAAACAGGCGTAAAGTTGTTAAAACGGGGTTAAAAAAGTAAAAATGGTCCAAAAGTGGGAAAAAAGTGTAACGGCGTGTTCACACAGAAAGCGTTGAAAGCGAATGTATTCGCGCGTCAACTGAAATCGCGCAGCGCTTGACGCTCGAGTTTTGACGCTGGTACAAATATGCAAAAAAACGCTCATCGCACGCCGCGTCATCGTCCGCCATTATCATTTCATCCTATCATTTCATCGTCGTACTTGGCTCTGATTACTACCATCGCTGCTCTGTACCTGCTGTGGAGAAGTCAGCTGCGGGCTAGGCGTGACGTCGGCACTGGATGCATCTCTACGGAGGCGGTGTGAGCTCTGTGAGTTCCGCCGTTTCATGCAGGAGCTGCGTCTGGACCACGGCCGTTCCAGCGGTACTTCAGGCTGACTGTTGCCCAGTTTGAAGACCTGCTAGCCAGGGTTGGTGCCAGGATCTCCCGCCTAGATCTCAACTACAGGCAAGACAGTCCAGCGGCAGCTGCGGAGCACCTTTCCATCTGTCTCCAGTGAGTTTAGCGGTTTGTCAAATTAGCAAGACTACGACCCCCAGAATGCCCTGCGTCAGTGACGATCTCCACGCTGATAGGCTGTCGCGCTGGCCAACACGCCGCCGCCGAAAAGTTCAATTATTTAACTCGCCGAAGCTGCCGCTGGAACGCTCGACGCCAACGCTGACGCTATGCTCGCCCCGATGCAGCGTCAATTCGCGTCTTTACATTGACTTTGTATGTAATATCATCACGCGAAAAATTCGCAACGCTTTCGGTGTGAACACACCATAAGAATAGAGGTAAAAAAAAACTTCACTTCACAATTCCAAAATGTTCAACACATTTTGGGCTAAAAATGTTGAACCTTCTACGATTTGAAAATTTCAACAAGCCACAATGTGATTTAATCTAATTTGCAATGAATTGTTCAGCCCTAATTGGAGCTCCTGCCATTTAAAAAGTTTCAGTCATTCAGACAGTAGAGGAGCAGTTACTAAACTATGGCCATAATGTTCATTGAGGGAACAGTGTAATTAATTTGTTTTATAAAACAATACGGTATCTGCTTTTGTGTTCCTTAACTGTCCATAATCTGCAGTGTGGGGCCCCCAAAGATATCCTGCTTAGGGCCACAACATGTGTAGGGCCGGTCCTGGTGGGGGTGACGTGCTGCCAGGTTTCAGTGTGATAAGAACCCTGGCAGCGGAGTTTTGCACATATTGGAGCCTGTCCAGGGTTTTGCTAGGAACCCTGGACAGGACTCCATTGCAGTAGTCCAGCCAGGATGAAACAAAAACATGGATTAGAGTTTCTGTAACAGAGTCCGATAGTGAGGAACAGAGACGGGAAATGTTTTTGAGATGATGGAAGGCTGATTCAGTGACAGATTTAATATGCAGCTGGAATGAAAGGGAGGGGTTAAAGGTTTAAAAGCTAAAGTAATCATTATTATCAACATTATTATTTTAAATACTAACTCATTCACTGATATTTTTAACAGACATATGTAAAATGTTATTCATCCAAAACATTTTTGAGTTCATCAAACTCAATATAATCTTCTATAACAAACATTTCTGCCTTTTCTAACTGATTTTAGTAATTTTATGTCATTATGTAATAAACTGATAACTTTTGAAACCTTTAAGCCTCACAGCATAATATTTGTTGTTTGCATTTTTCTTTGTTTCCTGAAATGTTACTCATATCAGACACTTTGATTGTTCAGTTTTTAACATTAAATCTCTCTGTTTTTATTGATGGCCTCTGTCAAACAGTTGAGCTGGTAGTTAAAGGGTTAAACTTGTTTTTCTCACATGTCCATCACTGACACACACAGCTCATGAGGCTGCACTGACCCTCACATGCTCTCTTCTCTGCTGATGCCTGTTTCTCTAAAGAGCCCAAATGACTGAATGGTGCAGTTCCACACCTGACCACCAGGTGAGGCTGTGACCTCAGTCTGTCCAACACCCCCTCCTTTAAGAGAAAATAGATTTTCATGCCTCAAAACCACCTAATCAGTCACTAAAGGTCCAAGCTTAGATTTTAGCATGCATCCAAAGTGAAAACTGACGCCTTTAAGTGTTAGGAGGAGATAAGTCCAGCTGAAGCAGTGACATCTTTTACATCACATCTTAAACATAAATGATTTGATTTATCTTGGTTGTTTTATTATTTTAAGTTCTACTGTTCTTCTCTTCCTCACGGTTTATCATTGTTTTTGTCCTGTTTTTACTTTTTTTTCTCATTGTCATATACTCAGTTTTTATTATCACTATTTTTATATTGACTTATTTATTATTAGTATTTCTTATTGAATTTATTTTTTCTAATTTACCAGTCCTCTATTCGCCCTCTTATTTTCAATCTTCCTGATGTGATGTTGTCAACCTTCATCAGTCTTAAATGTATCTGTGTATCTGTAAATCTATTATCTGTCTATTATCCCATCTTCTCCTTGTCTTTATGGATAATACCAGCTTTTTCAATCCTCCCACTTTATTCTGTTTTCTTTCATTTTGTTGCTTTAGTTAACTCGACCCTCTGTGTCTTTTCCTCTGACTCTCGTGGTCTCTGTTGACCTGAGCATTTTCCACAATGGAGAAGAGAGCAGCCTACTTCACGGCGGAGGAGCGGCAAATAATCCTGCAGAAGTATGAGGAGTACTGCAGTATTATCCAGGCCAGGAGCAACACGGTGAAAAACATGGCCCTACATTTTCCAGAAACACAAATCGCTGAAAATGTAATAAAGAACTCATCCACATTAAACCAAAATTATGTCATTAAATAGTCTTTTAAATGGTGATGAATAATTATTTTTATGTATTTTAAATGTAATTTAATTAGCCTAAATGTAAAACTTAATTACACTTTTATTGTACTTTGGATCTAAAATAAGATTTGTCCCACTGTCATGATTCAGCACTATTGGACAGTGTAAAACATTTCCTCTTTTTTGTTCATTAAAATAATAAATGGACAGTGTTGATAACACTGGGATAAATCTATGAATGAAATTAGATATTTAACCCTTTTGTGCATGAATCATCAAATTGCAAAGGAATGCTTTTTCAATGCTTCTTTTTACTTTCAAACAAGTTAAAAATCATGGTCATTTTTTTTGGGTTGTATTTTGAGGTAGTTTTACATCCGTCCACTTCATCGTGCATCAACATAGTACTTCAGTGGAACTTGATAAAGATCCACAAACATGTGTTGGACAAACATTTTTGAGAGTAAATAAAGAAAAAGCAGAAGTTAAGGTACATGTATGTAATTGTTGTTCAAATCAAACTATTAACTTGCGAATTGAACAAAAATTAAAAATGCAAAATTATGTGAAGTCGGCTGTTTTGGATTCTGGAAAGTTCAACACGGTTAAAAAAAGAGCAAAGGTAATATTTATATGAAACTCCAGACGAGGGTTTGGGAGTTCACCAACTGGAAGTTTATTTGAAAAATCTGTCTGCTGTAGTGAACACCATGCATGAAAGGGTTCAAAATATTTGTTCCAACAAAATTCTGTCTCTCGGTGTCATGGTGTTACGACCAAAATTTGGAGATCATATTACATTAGCCAACATTTAAGATATGAGGATTACTTATGTAAATGTAACTAAACTTTAAACCAAATTAATTGTTACTTGACTTTATCCATAATAAAGTTCAGTACAATTATCAGCATGTGTTGTCTTTTCTCAGAAGTAAACATCCTCGGATCAAACGTTATCACTGACACTGAGAAATAATGTCAATCAAGTGGATTACTTCTGTCACGATAAAAACACTCCAGACGAAGCGCTCCTCTTACAATTCACGCACCGACATTATCCGGTTCTGGCAGAAATGGGCAAGCCATTTTCCAAGAGAGGAAATTGGTGACTGTGCGGTCTTTTATGCCCGCCCCAGAGAACCGATTGGTCAGCGGGCGGTCTGTCACACCCCGTGAGCTCTTATCATTGGCTTTCAGTGGAGACTGTTTCCGTGTGGACTCACGTAATTTTAACACATTACGTTAAAGGAGCTCTGAATCTGGTACTAGGTGTTTTTGGTCATTTCACGCATTTCTGTGAGAGCAGGTTGGTACGATAACAGCAGTAGATGTAAAAACTGAACAACTTACTCACTCTATTGAACCCAAATTAAGGCAGCAAATGTTCCTCTGAGCCTCAAGACCTTCAGGTTATTTGTTCAAAAAGGTCAAAGTGTCTGGGTGAAATCAGAGATGAGCTGTAGTCTGGATTTTTAAACTTAGTCTTTGCTCGGGTCCCTCTCACCCTAAATAGAGGACAAAGTAAAAATACTTCTGTTTGTACTTAAGAACCTGACTCAGGAAAGAATCCGTCTTTTCACCAGCTAATAAAAGCTGTTAAAAACTTGTTTCTTAGCACAATTCTGTCTGGAGAGTCAAAAGTTAATTTCAGTCCCTGATCATCAATGCTGGCTGTTTAATGTAAAATATGAAAAGTATGGTATGATCAACAATAACAAATTTTTTCCAGGACAAAAAAATCATTCACATGAAATAATGCAAACCATTTATTTTCTTTGTTGGACTTTGTCTAAAAATTCTACAGTAAATACCAATGAGCAAAGACATACAAGACATTATCGAAAAAACAAAAGACTGTTATAACAATGACATGAACAACCAAATGTCAATATTCATGGAGCACCTTAACATGAAAACAAAAACACAAACTCAAACAAACTGTGAGGATGATAAACACAGCACAGGCTTGAGGGAGATTATAACTTCTGTAGATTCTTCTTTCTGCATTATTTTCATCATTTAAAAATCTTTCACTCAACCCAAAACCAACAATATTATTAATCTACTTTAAAATTCTGACAAAAAATTCTTTAAAATATAAACTGGGCACCATCTTAAAGCATAAAAATAAAAGACAGAATTTTGTGTAGCTTCATTAACAAAAAAAAAACAACAATAATGTGTAAAAAGAAGACACTTAAATATTCAGTACAGTCCCCATTTCAGAGAAAAAAGATCATTTTCTCACACAATGAAACAAAAACAAGCCTGCGTTTGTGTCATTGTTTTTTCTGAGCCCTATAGCTGTTAAATGAAAGGACAAAACCTTCAAAGTAAAACAAGACTGATGTGAAGAATGTTCATGTGAACAGGAATTTTACTCTTCATTGTCTCTGGTTTATCTTAAACAGGCATTTTTCACTCCTTCAGGAAATCAAATTTAATGAAAAAAAAAAGCTCAAACTCAGCCAATCCAGTGATTTCTGCTCTGTTGTCCTTTTCACCACACATTTCCAGGATGTCTTGTCAATCGTCCTCTCTACTCTCCCCTAACTGACCCGTGAAGTTCCAGCAAATTACCAACCAACTACCAGCTGCTGTCTAAATTTCATCCAGTCATGAATTTGCAGAGTGTTCCTGTGAGATGAAGCTTCACTCATGAGAACATCTGACACAGGTCTGTGGAACCTTGATTTTAGTTACCAAACAGACAAAGTCAGACTTTTATCTCAGTTTGATGTTGATCATCTACAGCTGTATTCTGGAGAAAACTTTAACAGCTACTTTGGAAATACGTTTAATTCTGGCTCTAAGGATTTCTCTTTGGAGGAAACATTTTGACTCTTTATACAGTAAAATAAACATTTGTGTTTGGAGTGGAACAAAATAGTTTAAGTCACTTCTGAATTTAGTTTATATTTGTAGGAGGGTGTCAGGGTTCATACTCATTTCTAGAAATAATTTTCCAGGACTTTTCCAGGATGTTTTCAGCCCCCCCAAAATTAAGATTAAAGGTTGAAGACCATTATCTCTAGCTAGCTCCAGCGTGTCATATTGAACTTTAAATGTATTTACTCCTAACTCTCAGATATGAACCATGTCTGCGAGCTATCTCATTAGCGTTTAGTGTCTCACTATTATAAATGTATGGTTTATACTTACTTTTTAATCTTAACCTGTTTTCTTGTAAATATATTTTGTTGATTTACATTTCATGTTGTCATTTTTGTTGCCACCATTATTTTGAGTTATTATTCCTTAACTTGCATTTTTTTAATCCACTCATTTTTATGGCTAAATTGCATTAGTTACCGAGTACATCTTGACTTCATTTCCTGTGTTTGTTTTGTTCACTAACAAGGTAATAGGAACAAAAAAAATAAAAATTCCAGGACAATTCAAACATTGCCAGGACATGTTTTTACTATCTTCCTTATTTTTCATGTTTTCCACTCTCTTTAATTTGAGGTGACTTGATTTTTGTCCATTTTGAAGTCCCCCCTGACAAAGCCAGAGGACTGAGACAGTCTTGGTTTGGACCATCAGGTCTGAATGTTTTTATTCTCATTAGAAATCATAAACATCTGTGATGATTCATCACTCATTTACTGTCCATGAAAACAGAGAATTATGGATTTACAATGAATTCTTTTAACTGGACTGATGTAAACGAGCATGTGTGAGCTCTGAGCTCAGTTTGTTCAAGTCTCGTCTTATTTCTTCTCTTTCTTTGGCTGAGGTTCATCACCCTCCTCAAGGTCAGCAGGTGACCTTTACAGAAGTTTCTCACCTTTATCTACTTTGTCCAAACACTCTGCTTTAGCCCTCATGTCCATCAAGGACTGAACTCTTTTCTTCCAGCCTGGTTTGCCCTCAGCTTTCTCTCCTTCAATCAGCATGTCGATGTACTCTGGTGCATAGAGAGGGCTTGGCCTCAGAGCGATCTCTCTGAGTCTGTTTAGAGCAGCAGCAGATCTCTGAATCAGCACCTCCACCTCATTCTGCACAGCAGAATATTCAGCCCTCAGCTTTACCAACAGTGCATCAACAGGTGACTTGTTCTGTTTTGCTATGTTGTACTTTTTCTTCAGATCATCTATTGTTCTTTTTTCTTTATGCTCCACAAAATCCCATCTGTACTTCTGAGCGAAATGTACAGTCCAGAAACATCTGCCTGGACACACCTTACAGTATCCACTTGATCCAAATGCAATGCATTTGTATTTGTCACTGTCATTTCCAATGGGACAATCATCATGACAGGTGAAAGTGCACTGCTGACAGTTCATAATGTAATTTACAGACTTCTTAACTTGAACTGGCTTCATGACTGTGACTTCAATCTCAAAGTTCTTGTTCCTGCTGATCTCTGCCTCAAACTCTTTGACCTTTGCAGATGTTTCATTTATTTCTTCAAGCTTAGCCAGACCAAGTTTAACCTGCAGCTGCAGCTTTTCAACTGAGTTTTCAAGCTCCTTTCTTTCTCTGAGGACCTCCTTAGTCAGGAGCAAGCTTTTGGTTTCTGTTTGATTTAAGTCACTGAAAAATCTCTCCATGCTTTTTGTGCCCATCTTCCAAAACATTGCATCAAAGTTACCCTCATCGTCATCATCATCATCACTGCCCCTGTTGTCTCCTGCAGATGATGTGTTGTCTGCAAACACAGCTGAATTATTGAATTTAAAGTACATCGGCTGCCCTTCTTTTGTTTTCGGACACGGTACTTCTGCTTTATTGATCGCCTCAAGAACTGGTGGGGTTTGACCATCTGCAAATGTCACCAGAATCCTGATGTTTTCTGCGATGTCTTTGCCAAAGATTGAGAGCACAGAATCAAACACATACTTCTGTTTTGGTGTGAGTCGAGCCAAAGAGGCCTGAGCCACAAAACACACAACATCAACTTCACTGATGCCATCACCAGAGGAGAAGAGATTCCTCAGCTGCTCTGTGATCTGGTGGTCTCTCTCAATGCCCCTTGAGTCTCCAAACCCTGGAGTGTCCACTATGGTCAGAGAGAAGGGAACTTTGAATCCCTCTTGGTGATTGATTTGGTACATGGTGACCTCAGAGGTCTGGCTTTCACCTTGGGATCTGGACTCCTCTTCAGTTAATTTAAATCTGAAACCATCCTCCCAGTTTACTCCAACAATGTAGTTGATCATCCCATTGATCAGAGTGGACTTTCCTGATCCAGTTGCTCCCAGGAGCATTATTGTACGGTTTTGTCTCAGGCTTTTCTCGCCAAAGCTAAACTTCCCAAATCCACCAATGCTCACTGAAAGTTTTTCCAGAGGCACTTTGTAAACTGATGGTGATGCAGAGTTTAATCTTTTGCTCCTTGTTTTGAGTGAACTTTTGAGAGGAGTTTTTTTTGTTGTGCAGACTTTCACAGTGATGCTCTTCTTACTTTTGCCAGATGCACCACAATCACATCTGACCCTGACAGCATATTCTGTCTCCTGCTGGAGCCCTGAAATAATCGCTTTCTCAGATTTTGTCATTTCCTGACTCCACTGGAGATCCTCCTCTTTGTCTGCTTTGTCGTCTGTTTTGGCGTACTCCACGATGTAGCTCAGGTCTCTGATCTTTCCTCCGATCTCTGCAGGTTTCTCCCAGCTGACTGAAATCTCACTTGAGTTTGACTCCACCTGAGGTTTTCCTGGAGGGCTGCATGGTAAGGTTTTGATTGGATGGCTGATTTGATTGGCAGGTCCAACACCTACAGAGGTCACTGCTCTGCACCTGAACATGTACTCTGTGTCTGGACTCAGGTCACCCACTGTGACCTCTTCAGGTTTGGATGTTTCCTGCTGTTTCCATTGTTCCTGTCCTCTGACACAGAACTCAACAGAGTAGGAGGTGATGTTCTCTGATCCAAACTGTGGTGGATCAATCTTCAGCATCACACTGTTGTAGCTGATGTCTCCTACTGTGACTGCTTTAGGCCGTGAGGGTGGCTCAAAGTTCTCAGAGACAGGGAAGCCATATTCATAAAGATAGATGCTTGAACCTTTTTGATTCTGATTTGTTATTCCGAGTGTGAAGAATCTGATGTTGTTGTTCTCCAGGTTGGCCTCTGCAAAGTCACTGAAGAGCTTTGCTTTTGTCCTCATTGATGTGGCCACCTCTCTTGAGGTGAACCACTGTCCTTTCTCCACATCCTGAAGGTGTGAACTTTGGACACTGTCGATTTCTGGTACTTGTCTTAGGTAGTTTGATAAATCTGAGAGTAAAGGCTCATCATCTCCCAGTGAAGTAAAAACAAAACACAGTGAGTGTTCTGCACTGAAAATTTCTTTATTTAGACTTGTAGCTGACACAACCTTGGTGTTTTTCAGCAGGTCAGTGATGGACTTCAAAAGCCAGATCTCCTTCTCTTTACAGTCCATCCATTCATTCAGGTTGTTGCTGCTGAAAGGAGAAGAATGTCTCTTCTCCACGATCGCTGCAAGCACTGCCTCCTCCTCTCCTCCTCCTCGGATTGATGGGAGTTTCTTTGCCAACTTTTCTTGGAAGTCCAGTTTGAACTCAGAGCACATGTTTTTAAAAGATTTGATCTTTCTGCTAATCTGTGGGAACTGCTGTGCTGTGGTGGTTTTCAAAGCATCATTGCACCTCATTTCCAGTTCGTTGAAGTCCTCCAGAACGCTCTGTGATTCTTGAACCAGGCTGTAACTTATCTGACGAACAAGTTTGGCTGCAGAAGAATCTAAAGTGGTCAATGGCAGAAGCCAGACTTTCATGGGTACTGCATTTTCTCCATTTGTCCCCAGCAGATGGGGTAGACTTTGGTACACTTCTATGGCATCCTGATAGGATGTGGGCATTTTCTGGAGGTTAAAGTCTCCAAAAAAACTGCAGGAGAACTTGTCAACATTTGCTTTGGCCTTGTCTTCCATTTTCAGCGAACCTTCACCCTCTATAGCTAAAGAAGGTATCTTTTTGATCATCACTTTCAGGTTTCCCTCAATGTCTTGTTGATCTTCTTGTTGGGAGACCTCTTGGTCAAAGACGAAGAAGGCTTGTGCCCCATATAGAACTTGAGTGACCACATGTGTTGCCAGTCCTTCATCAAAAACATATGGATGCTTCACATTTCCTCTTCCAAGATGATCCATTGACAGTTCTTTGACTTTTGTGGTGGCTTTGTATTTCAGTGTCACACGGGCTTGGTTTTTGGAAGTCTTGCGGTTGTTCAGATATTTGGCTGATCCATCAACCTCTACAAGCCCACCTAAGAAACTTGCCTTCAGTGATGCTTCAACACCAAGTGCTGAAGATTTATCCTCAATTGACTCTGAGGCAACAATGTCATACTTGTTGTAGTTCTGTGGTCTTTCTCCAATGTGTTTTTCTAGGTCACTGCGGTCCCACAGTGTAATCCCTACAAAAGAGAAGTAAAATTGTCTTAGACAAAAAAAAAAGTCCACGCAAATGACACACTTATGTCATAATTATTAGGAAGCCCTATTGTGTACCTAATACACAAATAAATCTGGATGTTTTTGTTGTGTTGCTTTTGGAATCACCACTCTTGGAGGATGTTCATTTGTTGAATTTTGTAGAAAAAAGGCAAATCACAGACATGACACAAAACTAAAGTCATTTCAAATGGCAACATTCTTGCTTTAAGACTCACTAAAAGAAAAACAAGTAAAAATGTGGTAGTCACTAACAATTACTTTTTTAGACCAAGCAGAGAGAAAAAATTTGGAATCACTCAATTCTGAGGAAAAAATTATGGAATCATGAAAAACAAAAACAAAAGAAAACTTCAACACACAACTAGTACTTTGTTGCACCACCTCTGGCTTTTCTAACAGCTTGCAGTCCCCGAGGCATGGATTTAATGAGTGACAAACAGTACTCTTCATCAATCTGGCTCCAACTTTCTTTGATTGCAGTTGCCAGATCAGCTTTGCAGGTTGGAGCCTCGTCATGGACCATTTTCTTCAACTTCCACCACAGATTTTCAATTGTATTGAGATCCTCACTATTAGTAGGCTATGACATTGACCTTATGCGTCTTTCTTCAAAGAATGTTTTCAGTTTTTGCTCTATGGCAAGATGCACTATCATCTTGAAAAATGATTTCATTATTCCCAAACATCCTTTCAATTAATTGGATAAGAAAAGTGTCCAAATGTCCATGTAAACTTGTGCATATATTGAAGATTTAATGACAGCCATCTCCCCAAAGCCCCATATCATCAATGACTGTGGAAATTTGCATGTTTTCTTCAGGCAGTTTTCTTTGTAAATCTCATCGGAATGGCAC
Organism: Scarus forsteni; assembly: GCA_036419115.1. Taxonomy (NCBI): domain Eukaryota; kingdom Metazoa; phylum Chordata; class Actinopteri; order Labriformes; family Labridae; genus Scarus; species Scarus forsteni. Next base: position 160,898 of record JAZDUH010000078.1, read on the forward strand.
CAAACAAAAGTTCCAGCATCATCACCTTGCTCAATGCAGATTCGTGATTCATCACTGAACATGACTTTCATCCAGTGATCCACAGTCCAAGATTGCTTTTCCTTAGCCCATTGTAACCTTGTTTTTTCTGTTTAGGTGTTAATGATGGTTTTCGTTTAGCTTTTTTGTATATAAATCCCATTTTCTTGAGGCGTTTTCTCACAGTTCGGTCACAGACATTGACTCCAGTTTCCTCCCATTTGTTATGATGTGCATTTTCTGTTTTCAAGACACACTGCCTTAAGTTTTCTGTCTTGACATTTTTATGTCTTCCTTGGTCTACCGAGATGCTTCCCTTTCGTCACAGTCTCAGTCTCTGCCTCAGCCTGCCACATTCCAGCTTCAGCCTAATCAGCCCAACTCAGCTCACCTACACGCCTGCTCACACCTGCACCTTATCTGCTGCAATCAAGCCACCTATTCAAACCCCAGCTCCACACACAGTCAGTGTCAGACTGTCCTCGCCTTCATGCTGAGATCTCCAGACTTGTCTACCGGATTGATCACCCGTTGTCAATAAGTTTTGCTCCTGGTTCTGCCCAATACGCCTGACCCTCAGCTTGACTGCAAGGTATCGACTGCTTCTGTTCTTCACTCACCTGTCTGCCCGAGTCCCTGATGTCGACCTCGCCTTCTGTCTCTGACGCTGAGTGTCTGCCCGTGTATCCTGACCTGTGGTGACTTTCCTGGTATCCGACCCTCCTGCCTGTCCTTGGCACTGAGTAACCGTCTGTGTATCCTGACCTGTGGTGGCTTTCCTGGTATCCGACCCCCCTGCCGAGTATCTGTCTGTGTATCCTGGCCAGTGGTGGCAGCCTGGTTCCTGGCTATCGGTTCATCCCTACATCCTAAGAACCAAGTGAGTCCAGTCCAAGTCTTCCTGAAAGCCTGTGTTGCCAAACAAGAGTGAGTAATCAGTGTGGCTGAGTGGACTGCTAATGGGATCTCTGTACAAAGGCTTGCAGGTTCGATCCCCGCTCTCACCTCTCCTGCTTGTCTACAAAGACTGTGAGTTTCCATATGCTGTGCATCTCCTGTGTGGTTGAGTAGTTACAGCACCGGACCGGCGAGACACGGCTTGCAGGTTCGATCCCTGCACTGAACTGTGTTTACTCAAGATCTGTCCAAAAGAGTCTGGTTGTTGTGAGCTACTACGCTTGTGAGTCCTTCCTGTGTACGTGTCACCTTTAACAACCTTCCCATGTTGTTTGTACTTTGTTCAGAAATTAGACACAGCTGACTGTGAACAACCAACATCTTTTGCAACATTGCATGATGATTAACCCTCTTTAAGAAGTTTGATAACACTCCTTTGTTTCAATTGACATCTCTCGTCTTGGAGCCATGATTCATGTCAATCAACTTGGTGCAACAACCTCCAGGAGTGGTGATTCTATAATTTTTGCCAGGGGTTGTATTGTGACACCAGTCACTAACAATCTGGTGCATCCTTCTCTAATGTCTATTGATCCTAGTACCAACGTGAACCTGCTCAACTCTAAATGCTGCACCCTGTCTCCACTGTGAATGTCCTAGAGGAGGAAAGGGGAAACCAGTTGACCCCCATTCAGTCTCCAGAGGTAGTTAAAGCACTACTACCTCTGGAGACAGGAGTAGTAGTGTCACATCTCTCTCACAACAGAGATGTGACATTGGAGAGAGACATCAGGACACATTGTGAGTGTCCTCAGTGCTACAAGTAAGTGCCTCTGACTTTGTGTTCATGCAAGGACATGTGGTGTATTTTCTTCCTAGCCACATTCATGAAAAAAAAAAAAAAGTTAAACCGTGGTAAAAATTTCCCATGGTAATCATTATTGTGTTCTATTAAAATTACAATTAAACCATGTTTGATCACCACACTGTGTCAATAACTCACAGTGATGCTGCTCTATAACTGAAAAAGCCTGAACTATGTATCTGTTCTCGATTAAGCAGCCTCATGGGAGGCAGGCATGCGGACATTTCCTGAGAGAAATACAAGTAGTTTATCAGTACTCTCTGTCTAAATAATGTATAAATGTTGTAAATAAGAGCATTAGTATCATTCTGGAGTGTGTCCTTGCTGTTCTTTTTGCTGTATTCTGAAATTGATCGTCTTTTTCTGTCAAAGTTAGGTGTCTTTTGGATTTCATCAACTGTAATTTGGAAATATTAGAGGAGAAAATATTGAGATCTGCCAGGGAGAGGGGAGACCAAAAGAGAGTTATGAAGGGGGCTAACTGCTCCAGGGACTATCATAAGTAAAGAAAAATAAAGCCTGGACATGGTCCAGGGAAAGGATATTTCTTGACACATTAATTGACAAAAAGAACTTTTCGAAAAAACTTTTCTATTGTTGCATCTCTAATTGACACACACATAACAGTCTGGAATTAAAGGAATGGAATTAAAGTAAAAGTCCTCAGGTGTTCATAGAGTGGAGCCTTGTTGCAGCACTTTTGCAAAGGCACTGTGAATTGGGAGAGAGTGACTAATTTATTAGAACATTTCCAACTTCGAATCTTCTTCTTATCACCGGTTAAATTACCAGTCACCTAGTGTCTGGCTTAAGAACAGATCATTTTGATGATGATTGTTGACTTAATCTACCAGTTTGCCTTCAGGTGTTTTTTGTAGTTGTTCCTGCTTCTTTGTCAAGTCTGTCACATCTCTGCTGCCTCTACACTGACCTTCACTGTGATGTGGAGCCTGCAGCTCACACAACTTAAAGGTGTATTCAGCGATGTGGGAGAAAACGAGAGGAGGGTTTGTTTATATTCGAATTTAGACCCGCCTCCCGAAAGCTGATTGACGTGCATCGTCATGGAAACGGCCGTAGAAACTGCTTAGCTAACGTAGCTAAGGAAACCTCGACTGGTTAGACAACTCGACTGCCAATATTGACAACATCACATCAACAGTACATTTTGGCAGATTAGACAATAAGATGAATGCCTGACGGCTGCTACTGTTATGTGAAGCACCACGAAGCTAATGTTGCTTAGCTTACCTATCCAGCAGACGGACGGCGACATCCGCGTTTGTTTTCAGGTCTTTCAATTGGCGGAGTTCCCTCCACCGTCGGAAAGCAACACCAATGTTGATCCGGATCTTTGCTCTTTTGGTCATAGCCCTTCTTTTACACTTTTCACTCCTCTGACCTCTTTCTTTGGGCTGTTTTCAGCCATTGCTACCGCAACTATTGTGTCTCTCTCTTACGCTAACTGCGCAGGTTACGCAAACTACAACTCCCCCCCTCCCCCTTCTGTCTGATCTGCGCATGCGTATGATCGCCCCCTGGACGTGGGGGGGTTTACTTTGTTTTGGTAACTCGGTCCGAGCCACAGTATTTACCTGCTGAAATTCAGAGCCAAGGCTGTATATTGAGACCGGATTTTATTTTTCAACATGCTGTCAGTGGGGACATCTTGTGGATGGAGAGGAGACATACAGTGAATTTCACAAATAATGCATTTGATTAGAAGATTAGAAGATCGCTGAGTACACCTTTAAGACAGTGTCACAACAGACACGCTGATCCAAAACAGGTGCATAATGGCCATCACAAAGTATATCTCCGGCCTCTAGACTATGGCTTCACTGGCACTGCAGTAATCTAAAGTGAATTCTTACCAGGAATGAGTGAATCCTCACGACAGTCATACAGCATCCCCAGGGAAAATGGCCGGCCGAGTGCTGCTACCTGGAGGGTCCTGTTGGATTCAGAGTCCATTGTTGATCTAGACCAGTGGAAAATGAATCATGTTAATATGAAATACTGATTCCTAACTGAATTATCCAGTGTTTTTACCAAAGGTTTACATAACAAATTCTTATTAACTTTTTTCCAGTTTATCAGCATGCTGTAGATCATTGCATGAAATTAGAGACAAGGAATTTTTTGTTCCCTTTCTTTTTTCGGTGCCCTGCTGGGAGCAGTTCATAAATAGACTATTACTGGTTTAGGGATGTAACGTTATGAAAATTTTTTATCATGGTTATTGTATCCAAAATTATCAAGGTTATCATTATTATCGTGACATTGTTGAAGTGTGCTAAAAATGTTCAAAAAGTACTTTTACACAGAATTGAAATCATTTAACCCCTTTCAGATTATAATCATAACACGTATTTTTTGTTGTTTTTGTCAATGTGTCAAGAAATGCCCTTCTTTCGTGAGGAATAAAAGTTAAAAAGTCAAGCAAGTATTTGTCAATATTATGTAATAAAATATTAAACTGTGTAGAAAACAACAGAAATTAACTTCAAACAGGATTTTCTTCATAAACAATTGTGAATCAACATGTTCAAAGTTTAGAGAAAGCCAGAAATAAATTTTACCTATTTTACAAACACTCCCACATTTAAGTTTGCCTACAGCATTAGTGTCTGTGTTACAGCTCATTATATTAGAGGTCTTTTTATTAATTAATTATTTTTTTGTTTAACTGATGAAAGCCCCTGAAGCAGTTAGCCAGCTTCATGGCTCTCTTCTCATCTGCCCTTCCAATGGCAGATCTCTTTGATATCTCCTTTAATATTTACAAATTACGATTGATGAGTTCCATTAAACACAAACTTTGACGGAAAAAGACTATCTATTAAGAAATGCGGCAAATATGCAGCAAAGGAACAGCAAGAAAACATTCCAGAATGATCCTAATTCTGTTAATTACAAGATGTATACGTTATTTGGACAGAAAATACTGATAACCACCTGATATTTACTCAGGTATGGTTCATTGAATCTTATCTCTCTCTCTCTCCACTTCTACAGTTTGGTCTGTTCATTTACTTGAGGAGTTACAACTAGTTTAATCATTACAGCTTTGTGTTTAGACAGGGTAACTGTCTTCTTTCAATTTCCCCTTGGCATCCTTGTAAAATCCAAAATTCAACCAGACTTCAGAGTCCGTTTTGAGAGGAAAAATCTCCACTGTAGTTCCTCTAATTTTCGCTCACAATGCAAACAATGCAAACTGAGCATGTGCGCCTGACGTGAGGCTACTCAATCGAGGACAGATACATAATTCAGGCTTTTCCAGTCAAAGAGCAGCATCACTGTACATTACTGAGGCAGTGTGATCAAACACGGTATAACCATGGTTTAGCATTTTACTGTTAACCATTGCATGCTGGTTAAAGGACTATTATCAGACCAGGTAGACTTGGGTTTACTGGTTCTGTATAGTATTGTGATATTGTAATTATTAACTGAAGGTCACAATTTTCTTCAGGGTCTTTCTTTCACCCTCACACCACACAGACAATAAAGGTGCCTTCTGGTGAGAACCAAATTTTGAACAAGGTTGCTTTGATAACATGTTGGGCTCAAAGACCTCCCCCCTCTTCTTTGTTTGTAATAAATAAAGTTATTTTAAATAACTGTTGCATGCAAAAAAACATTTCATTTGTCAATGTTTGTGCTATCATTGTGATTATATGACTGTGATACTTGCTGGAATTTTGATAGTCAGTGCTTTAACTAAATTCTTTATGCTTCACCCATCCTGAGACTTCAATATGCTTTTGTCAATTTGGTTAATTTTATTAATAACTTTTCATAATAATTAATATTAATCTTTTTCCCATTATTACTATAAAAGCACATGGCCATATTGCTCCTACTACTGCGCAACATAAATGGTGCCCCGTGTGAAGCTGTTGTTGTATTCAAGCTGTGTCACAATGGCAAAACAATAACCCAATAATAACAATTAGAGCATTTTTATCACAATTCGAATATAAAACAATGTTATAAAATATCTTAATATACCAAACATTATAGTAGTTATAATCATTCAAATAAATGTCAAGATTAAGTGATTTTACTACTTTACTCATTACCGTCTGCATAATACATTGCATGCTTCTTTGTGGTTTGAAAGTGTATTCATTTGTGTCAGTAATTGATTACACCCTAGCAGAACTCTGACAGTTTTCTTTTCATGTCTCTTCTAATGTGTGTTCCTTTCTTCTTTCTTGTGTTCGGAGCTTGAGATTTAACACATTTACAGTCACAAAGGCACAGAGCCGCCAGTCCACCTCTGCTGAGAAATTTGCCACCAAAGTGACCACACCACATCTTTGAATGCTGCTGTACCTTTGGTAAGCCACAGGTTGAAGACCACCTGTGCATCTCTAGTGTGACCAAAGACTTGAGTAGAAAGTGTTAGAGATTTATAAACCACAGGTTGAAGCCACCTGTTCATCAGTGGAATTTTATCTGCTAAAGGTACCTAATTATAGGGTCTTACTGTCTGTTGCAAAAAGCAAAATTACTTGTAGGGAGGCCCATGCCCCTGGAGCTAAGGACTCCCAGGAGGTACATAACCCAGAGATGCAGTCCGCGGTCACTGGACTGATGGCGTAATCCACTGATGATTTAAGTGACCCAAATAGCTCGACCGTTGGCCAGTGTTAAGAAGAAATTCACAAATTGGTCACATATAGTAGTAATCCGATAGGCTAACCATGCATTTACACAGGTGCTCAGTCAATTAACTCTTCTTCACAGCCTTAAAGCAGGATTGCAAGCTGCAGAGTGCATGAAGCAGCTGAAGGCTTGCAGACTAGCTTTCCAGCAAAGCAACAATTGAACCACCTCCTCAGGGGCCAGACAAAATGAGTGTCGGAGCTAGTGACAAAAGCAGAACAGGACAAAGGTGAACTCCTGCAGCTCCATGTCATGAAAAGTGAAGCAGAGCGAAAGGGTACAGAAGCCCAGGATCAAACAACGGCAGACATTAACTCTGACCCACATGCTGCCCCTGCACCTGAAGAAACAGTAACCCCCAAATTCCATACAATGCAAAGGCACCGTGATACACCGCACCCTTGAAATGTACTGCGGAGCACTTTTCCCCCATTGTAGTCTACCAGGCGAATTCCACTAGATGTGCTGCAGCACGCTAGAGCTGGCAAACGCAAAGGCACTGTAGATTCACTTCAGGTTTATTTTCTGCAAGGCCACCTCCAAACCATGTAAATTCACTGTCCATAAGAAAGCACCAGACAGGAAGCCATCATGTGGAGCATCCAGAAGTTTCAAAGTTAAACACAATCCATAGACTCTCAAATGTAAATTTTCTCAATAGTTTGTTATTTCAGATCCAGAGGCAAAAGCATCAGGTCAGCAGTTGGTCAGAGGGCAAAAGAGGCAACAGGATTAGAGGTTGACCGATTTATAGGCCGGCCGATATATCGGGCCGATATTTGGACATTTGTCTCTTTATTGGCCATCGGACGTATTTTATTTTAAAAGGCCGATTTTTGATCCGTCGTATAAAATGACGCAATTTTTGATCAGGCACATGTGCGGGCAGCTAAAGCTGCCCCTCAAGAAAGGACCCCTGAGGCACGCTGCATAACATTCAGAGCGGAGGAGAGGGGTCTGGCTGCAGAGCGGAGTGTGGGAATTCAGGCTGTGGAAAAAGCCTACACCTGTTTCATTTACGATGAATAATGGTAAGATCTGTTGAACGTTTCAACATTTTTGTGGCTCTATGGCTCTCCAGTCTGCAGCATGTTGTTTACTTCAAATGCTACTTTGTGATAAGTTTTAGCAGTAAGAGATTAGCGTGGTCTAAGTTGACTTTACTTGTGCGTGTTCAACCGCGTTGGTGAAAACACATCAGTACTGTACTGTTAACAACAGAACAAAGTAAATACGAGGAAATGGCGAGAGTACAAAAAAAGAGTAAAGAATCAATCATGGGGCTTTTGTGAAACATGTATTAGCGACCCCCAAATTCCTCCACGTAAATGCATGACCGGAGTTATGTTTTTATCATTTACGGTCTACGTAGAAATGCATTTACGTTATGCTACATATTTTCCTTTGAGGAATAAAGTGCCCACTGCCCACTAAGTAAGAAAGACAGACACACAGACAAATAACACGTAGGTGTAGTAGTATTATAATCGGTTCATTATATTTGAAATTGCTCGTTTATGCACCCTTTAAGGCCTGATTTACTAAGCCAGGTGCTAAACTATGTGCTACATCCAATTAACAAATGTGATTTTAAAGCCTGTTATATCAGATTTATCAAACTAAACCATTTTTTATTTGCAGTGCAAATTATATGTATAGATTAGTTTACACTGTGGCTTTTTTGTCTTGTTTATAAGAGACAAAAATCTTAACTGCACTTGAATTTTTGCTTACACCAACCCTGCATTTACCACGTTAACCCTTATTAAATCAGACCCATAGAGAACACATTTTATGTAGATTGTGTAGTATGTGATACATGATGTGATATAGTAATCAGTTATACAATTATGCTTTAGTTTTTCTAATAAGTTGAAAAGATATTTTCAAATCAATCAATTGTTACCATTTATTTTTCTTTCTTTTTTTTTGCAGGCTGCACAAAAGCAGAATTCGATATGGGACCACTTCACCCAGCAAACACCAGGAAAACTTTTAACACTAACTTTTAACGCTATATTTAACAAAGCATTATTTGTTTTGAAAGCTGAATAAATTTTCAGAGGACTGGACATGAGTTGTTGTAATAGATTTCTTTTAGTTGCTCAGAAATTGCTGCGTTTCACATATATATATATATATATATATATATATATATATATATATATTAAAAAATCGGCCTTAATATCAAATTGGAAAAATCGGCTATGCATATCGGCATCGGCTGCCCAAATTTGGGAAGCATCGGCATCGGCCCCCAAAAAACCCATATCGGTCGACCTCTAAACAGGATACCATGGACGTTAGTGCGTCACACCCAGAGAGCACACTACAGCCTGTCTGTGAATGCTCCATTACCCCTGTTGAGAGAAGAGGAATTCCAGCTTTATCAGAAAGAGGATATCATCTTCTAATCTTGGGCAACAGGTGACAGGGGCTTTAAACCCTCATCAGCTGGCAAGCCACCCACAGTGTGTGATCCATGATCCATGCTCCTCCACTCCACAGCAAACCTGCAAACCTCAGTTCACTCAGTATACGCAGCTCTCCACAGGGAAAAGGGCTTGCACACAGATCAGCTACAGTCTCTCATGAGAGACAAGGCCCCAAGAATTGGGAAGTATCTGAAGGAGGTTGAAATCTGCTTCCTGGACTTTCTCCATGCGTCTGCCCAGGACAAGCTCCAACTTATCTGGAAGACTACATCCAGAGGTATCCATGTTTTCATGGAAACCCTTTCCCCAGAGGTCGGAAACTGTTACTCACCACTCTGCCAAGCCCTGCGCCAGGAACACTCCCAGTTAGCTGGAAAGGCTTCAGCCACTCTTGGTTCTCTTGGCATCATGCAGACAGAGCATGGACTGGTTGTGCAGGATATACATTAGCAGAGGGACTCTGCTGTTGCATGTACTGCTTTCTGATACTGGTTCCAACTTCAGCAGACTTTCTGGTCATAGCTACATGCCTCAACACACTGAGTTTCTACCGTGTGACTGTCTGATTACCTATTTGCATTAATCAGCAATGGAACAGGTGTACCTTATGGTTGTCACTGGTGTGTGTAGTTATGGGAGAGAATCAAAAATTCTGCAAAATCTTCAAGTTTGCCTCATAAAAAATGTAAATCTAAACCAACCAGTGATCGTAACAAGCTGCAATGTGTTGTTTGTATGGAGGGATAAAACGTACAAATCTGGAATAAAAAAAAAAAAAAAACAGGCCAAAAGAGACATGAAATACATACCAAGAGTCAGGTGGGTCTTCTTAGCCTCAGGTTTGGAGGTTTGGAGTTCCCAAACTTATTCAAATTTGTTCTCCCCTCTGGGATCCAAGCTTAAAAATATAATATGCAATGTTAGAACATATATACCATAAATTAAGAAGCAAACATCATGGTTTTTCTATCCTCTCATTAGACTATGTTTTATCTAGGGCTGGGTTAAAAAAATCGATTTAATCGATTTAAATCGATTTTTCTTTGACTGGTTCATAATCGATCCATAAAATCCAAAGATCAATCTTGTAACTTGGGTAGTTTTTAAAATACAAGTTTGACAAAAAACAAGTAATATGCAGAATATGCATTAATGCATATCATTAAAATATGATTAATGTAACTGCTTTGGGTTTAGTTCTTCATGTAAAAACAACTTTTAATGATGGACCAGGTCAAAAGGTCACTTTTTAAATTTACAGCACTATTTTACTAAGATATCTCAAACTGAATAAATATCGAATTGAATCTTGAATCGAATCAATTTGAGACCTTGTAATATCGAATCAAATCGATCCAGAAAATCTGAATCGATATCCAGCCCTAGTTTTATCTAATATTCCAGTAACAGGTTTTTCAATTATGTGAACTAATTTTCTAACGCACTGTTCCCAGCAATTTTTTTAATTAATCTGTGTGATGTGGTGTATTGTTTCAATCTGTGTAATATCAAATAACTATTTTTTAAGATTTTATCAAAACCAATGCTGTTAACAATCCTGCTAATCAATCCTATTCTTTAACGTTTCCCTTATCGATTCCTGCAGATTTTCCATGTGAGCAAATGTTGTTCTGATTTTCAGTGGCACCAATGTCAAACACGTCACAGTATAGATATCTGCTTCTGCAAATAGCTGGTGTGGCCACTCACTTACGGTTGTGTAGTAGGTGCAATTAAAATAAAGTCACAATGCTGACGCATCTGAACCCTGTCTGTGGATGGAATTGATAAGGGAATTAATAAGCAAAAAAATTATTGATACTGAGTCGTTGATGCAGCTATTAACGATTCTCAAAAGGAATTGGTTTTCGATTCCCATCCTATATGTATATATAGGTATATGGTATATATATATATATATATATATATATATATATATATATATATATATATATATATATATATATATATATATATATATATATATATATATATATATATATATATATATATATATATATATATATATATATATATATATATATATATATATATATATATATACATATGTGTGTGTGTATATAAATATGTATATACACACACATACATATATGCATTTAATAAATAGATACAAATTGCGAAAAAGACATGGAAACTACTTTGAAGAAAAAGGAAAAAACAAAATTTTTTATGTAACACACTGTATCTATCAGGAAATGACTGAAGAAGCAGAAGCTGATACATCAACAAAGACAAGATTTTCAGAAATAAATGAAGAGTATAAATGTGTACTCACAGGAGAAGTAGATGCAGTCGTCTGTAGCTGTGCTGTGGTTTCACTCCATTATATAGCCTCTGAGAAAGAAACACCCCTCATGTTTATTGATCCACATGAGGCGGTGCTTTGGAGAAACAGGCTGATTTCCCAGAAGTGATGTGGCCTGCAGAGTGCCCTGAAAATCTGAAAATGTGGCAGGTTTATTTTTTTGGAAAATGTGACGTTGGCACCAAAGTCTGAACAAAACTGAGAACATTTAAATCGACATGGTCTATTTTTCTGGATGAAATCTGTGTATAAAATCATCCTGTTTCTTACGTGAAACATGATAGTGAACTCATCCAAAGGTCAGAACACAAATAGGCTTTCATAGGGAAGAGCATTTCTCTTTCACTTTCAGATACAAAGAGTGTGTTCATCAGACTATTTATCTCCTCTTTCACTTTCAATGTGAAAGTATTCAGACAAACTCATGACCAGGAACAGATCCAAGTCGGGGGGGGGGGGGGGGACCATGAGATTCTCTTCTTTTGGTACCACACGGTATGTTTTTATGCAGACAGAGGAGGCTGTAAACAGTTAAAACAAGCTGGAGCACCTGTAGGAATTATTAGAGCCAACTTTCAGGGCTTGATCAACTTCCACTGCTGCAGAACAGCTTTAAATTGTTGATCCATTTCTTGTTCCCTGATAGAAGCTCTTTTCAAGTCAAGCTGAAATGTACACAATTTGCAGGTTTGAGTAAACCTTATCTTTTCAGCTTTGGCAGGTGAGCACTTGCCTCTGTGACATTTTGATGTATTCATTGGACTTTCATAACTTGAGTTGCAAAAAGTAATTGGAAAAGTGTGGTTTTCAAAAACTTTTGACTGTGGCATTGAAGTATGTGTGAGGTATATACTGTATATAACATACAAATGTAAATACTGGACAACTATACAGAAACACTAACCAGGACAAAATGTAAAGCGGTCTAAAAGCTTTAAACACGGTCATGCTGCAAACAGATTTTCAACACTGTGCTGTCAGAAAATCTGAAAACTTGTCAGTTTTTTTTTTTTAATAATGTGACATGTTTGGCACCAAAGTCCAAACAACATTGAGAACATTTAAGTTGATATGGTTATTTTATTAACAAAATCTGTGTATAAAATCATCCTGTTTCTTACAGTGCACTTGAATCAGTGTGTGAAACATGATAGTGAACTCATCCAAAGGTCAGAACACAAAAAGGCTTTCATAGGGAAGAGCATTTCTCTTTCACTTCCAGATACAAAGAGTGTTTTCATCAGACTACTTATGTCCTCTTTCACTTTCAATGTGAATAGATCCAAGAAGAGTCTTAATTTAGATATTTCACTCGTAATAAATAACATTAATCCAGCAGGGGCTTATATGACTGTTAAATGCAGCTCACTGTCATGAACTAAATGCTGGAGCCTCATCAGTTCAATCAGGAGACAGACTAGAGCTCAGAGACTACAAGAGTCCCTCGTTTTTCATTTTCTTTTTACATTTTTTGGTGATTATTTTGAAATACAATTGTGTGTTTTTGCTGTCAAGAGCAGGACAAATACCGAAAATCACTTTGTGTTCTCTTAATAACTTTTAACAAATATGTATAAAGTGTAATAAATAAATAAATATATAATACTTCAGCACGTTGCAACAGAGGATTACATTCTTTTGCTCCATGAGGTTTCCAGTAAATCATATTTTTATGAAAAATACTGGTTACAACAATTGGCAAAACAGTTAAACCATATGACCATGCTGCTTTTGAAGAAGAAACTGGCACTAAAATTCAAGCATGACAGTCAACAAAGTCAAATGAACAAGAAATAAAACCCCCAAAATATAAATAGGGTCTTTTCTTTTAATTAATTAAAGAATTAGTAAATGGCCCTTGCTTCAAGATCTGCATTCACTTGTGTCTTGTCACTTTTTCTCTGCTTGATAACATTAACTATTGGGGACAAAGAGGCTTTTTAATGTTAAAATAATCATCAAACAATCAAAAGTTCATTGTTCATCCACTATTGATACAATTATGAATTAATTATGTTATTTTTTATCGGGCTTAAAATTAAAAACGAATGGAATACAAATATATATTAATTATGTATTTAATAATAAAGCAAAAATAATAAAGCCATGCAGAATAATGTTTCTATTCTAACCTACTAAAGATTTGATAATGAAGTTAGAGAAATCACCTGCTGACATGACTTTTCACACCTATCACCAAGTGACAGTTGGGCAGAAGTTTCTGCAAAACATGTAAAGGTATTTGAAAAGTACACGTCTGAGACAAAAGAAAACTATTTCGTGTCATAATGAAGGATTCCTCTGTAAGCGTGTGGGTTTGATGTGAAAATTTAAAATGTATTTTTTGAAATAAATACTGTTTTTAGTGTAACTTTAAATTAGAAATGGTTTTCTAAGGTCATACCATTTGACATATAACCCGAAGCACACCTGTCCATATCCTAAAAATGTCTAATTATCAAGATTTCAAAAAGAGTTAGCCTTGGCATGCAACAGTCTGGTTAATCGGAGTCCTTCTTTGTAAAATTATTTCCTGCAACATGATCGTCTGACAAAAATGAACAAATGACTTCTTGAATGTTGGCTACACCACAATGGCAATTTTAAAGTCCACTTATTCCCTAAATTATTTATAATGTTGAGCACAATGGTGTTCCACTAATTCTAGTCATTGTTGAACAACATAAATGCAGAATTATGCCAAATTACTTTCTAATGTGTTTTATTGAGAATTCAACCATTTTGAACAAGTTGAAAAATGTTGGTCCCAAGTTTTTATGGTTACACCAAATAGACATTCTAATCTCGATCCCTTAAAAGTCTCTAAAATTGAAAATAAAATTAAAAAATTTGAACTAGATCTTCAGAAAAAAGAATGTATTCAAGTAAACTGTGAATTAATTTTAAAATTTTAGACTTTTTAATAGGGCTGTCACTTTAGTGCATTCATTAGATTAATTTTCTGCAAATTAATGCATTATAAAAATTAATGTCAAGATTAATCATAGCACACAAACATTTTAATATTGTCCAGCCGGAGGACCCGTACATGGCAGTGGCACATGTCACTTCACACATGCGTCTCTAGTCAAACCAAACAAAGCCCAGGTGACAACAGGAATGGCATATTTAAGACTTAGTCTGATTTTATTTTTGAATTTATTTATCTATATTTGTACTACATTCTTTAATAATGCATCAGACTTAATTGGTTTGCTGGATGTCCTCGACCTTTTTCTTATTTTGAATTTGATTTATGAAACACACTTAAAGTGTAATTTGAGTTGTCTGATTGAGCTTAGAATTTTCTGGACAAGTTGCCCTGACTTTGGTTTTATTTAGTCACCAATAAAAATGTGGATTTACAAATCTTCACTTCTTAGTGTATTCATTTGATTAGTCCTGCACTACAATTTTATAATATCCTAGAATTCAAATTCTTTATTTGGGTACCTTAAGCAGATTAAAATGTGATTAATTAGATTAATTAATTATAAATCTGGTAATTAATCAGATTAATTGTTTTAATCTTCTGACAGCACTACTTTTTAAATGTAACTCAATCATGGGAACACAGAAAATTGAGACATGTTATTGACCCAATTACAGATAAAAACATTTTTTACCATGATTTATTTTGGTAAGTCTGATGTTAATCATTAATGAAGCTGGCAGCAGGTAATCAATCTGATATTTAAGGGTTAAAAATCCTGAAAATGAGTGAATATTTGAAAGTTTTGAGCAAAGCTGTTTATACTTGTCTGGTCGATGTTTTATAGCTCCTATTATTCATTCCCGTCACTTTAACTGCTGCTTCAGTGTTAAGGTGTATCAACTAGTATTGTAGTTTATCTATGGCAGTTATTCTACCTGGTTAGTGCTAATGTTAATTATTTTATTTTTATTTTAAGAAACATTTTAATTTCCACTGTAAGAATTGCTTATTTTGATTGTCCTTGTGGTTTATGCTGGAAATCCCCATTGCTGCTGCTATTATTATTATTATTATTATTACTTGTATTTTTTTTGTTGTATAGAACCTGTGTTTTTATCTTTCTTTACTCTTATCTAATCTGCACATCTTTTCTGTACTGTGGTGTTACCTGCTGCTGGAATCTGAATTTCCTGAGGGAACCCTCCCAAGGGATTAATAAAGTTCCTATCTATCTATCTATCTATTTATTTGTCCAAACAGCACAATGTACACATGATACTAAATAATCTAAACAAAATTTACCTTCATTTCAGATTGAGCACCCGGGCTGATGTCAACATTTCTAGAGTGATCCAGTTCTTCTCCTGGGACATCTGGATTTTGATCAGCTGCAACAGTCCACTAGAAGATCCCTTTTCATAAATCACTGCAGTTGAGCCCTTAAAATTACAAGAAAAGCTGTTAGTGATCAAGTCACACCTGTCCACTCATACACTTTATTCACATTATAATAAATCAATGTGTCTCTCTATCCAGTATTTACAGTTGTTACCATCAGGAGCTGTCAGATCGTCAGAACAAAAGGGCAGCACAGGCTCGTCGGTCTATATTTGGTCAAGAAGAACTGAAGTTCTGGTACTGTAAAATCATTTCCATGTGCTGTAAAAACTGTGTTGTAGGAGACGGTGTTTGAGCTTGGCACCTTGGCACCTGCAGGGAGGTTAATGGAAAGGTAGAGGATCATGATCTATCTGCCATGTGGTGAATCCTGTTGTCTCTGAATACTCACTCTGATGGACAGTAAATGTCTCACACTGAGTTGTGCACTTCATTCCTGTGAACTGTTACAAAGAAATAAAGTGATTAAAAATAATTTGTCATCAGTTTTAGTTATTCATAGAACTCTGCTTGACTGTAGCATTGTCCCAGTAAGTATCTATAAATCATTTTTTAACTATTCTGTGGCACTCATCTTTTAGAAATACAAACTAAATCCTACATAAGATAAAATTAGAAATACTTTTATTAATCCCACAGGGAGGAAATTCCAAAATTTACAGCAGCAGCAGGATAAAGAGAAATGTCAGAAGAAACTTACAAATAAACAATAACATAAGTATAAATAAAATTAAAAAAAAAGATGAAATAGGAATTAAAGAACATATAGTATGTGGTAATTGCAGTGGTTACATACATGTTTGGTATTTTACATCGGTTAATGTAAATTTAGACCATGAGGTCTAAGGTCATGTCTCGAGTTAACACAGTCACAACCACAGACAGAAAAAAGGAAAAAAAATGTAAATTAACTTACTTTAATGTGTTGAAGTGAATCTTCAGGACTCAAATGTCCAAGAAACTGCGATACGAAGTGTGAAGACGTCACACGGTCATCTTCCCACGTACGAAAATATAATATACAACTTTTCTAACTCCTTGAACATGAGCACAAACGGGCCCGTGCCATCAATGCTTTTTATAAACAACTTTTTATTACACTACTCATACAAAAATGTGAATTCAATACTTCATCTATATATATTACTTAATTCCCTGGTAATATATTAAATTATATTATATTACATTAGATTATGTTAGATCGTACTTTATTAATCCCTTTCGGAAAAACTCCCTCAGAAAAATTAAGAATCAGCAGCAACTGATTATGAAAGATAAAAAGATACATGAAAAAAATAAATAAACAAAGCTGATGCTAATAAAACTATTAATAAATTCACATTAATATGAATAAAATACAATGTAGTAGTGTAGTAAATGTATGTAGTACATAGTAAGTGGTATTTACAGTGGTTACATACAAGTTTGGGATCTTATATGGGATTTTACATCTGTTAATGTAAACATAGACACTGAGGGGTAAAGTCATGTCTCTAATTAACACATACGAACATAAATATATGCTTATAATATACAATTTTTTTAACTCATTGAACCCGAGTACAAATGGCCCTGCGCCATTAATGCTTTTTACAAACAACTTCTTGGTACATTACTTAAAAACAAATGTGAATTCAATACTTCATCTATAAATAATACTTAATTTCTATACATATAACATGTGCACACACACAGAAAACAAGATGACAGATCAACACAATACATCCATAAATTTCAGACTGTCATTACCATTATCCACATGTAAGCTGCTGCATGGTTGAAAATATAAATGCTGAAAATTTACAGATTTATCGATGGAAGAGCCTGTCAGGCTTTAACAAGAACATGTTCAGGCCTGCATTTTCTAAAATAAGACTAAAAAAAACCTTAGAGTTTCATGTTATTTAAAAGTAAAAACAGCTCAGTTTTTAGTGATAATGTAAACAAATCTGCCTTCATTTGATTTACACAACCAATATTTTATGACATGCACTTTGTAAGAGGGAAATGACATTTGCTTTAGTTTTGTATATATTTTAAAAATATGCAAGCCACAACTTTGTTATTTTTGTGTCATTTGGGCTTTTTCTTTTTGGGGAAAGGGTCAAAATCAACTAAGATGTCAGCCAAGTTTTGTGGGAAAAAGCAGTGATTTTATCTTCAGGCCATAATGCTCAAATTTAACCTCACAGATTGACACACATACTTTTAATAATGTTCTGGCACAAAATTAGAGCTTAAATTAGAGCCTCCTTTGCTTTCTGTAAACACCTTCTTTATGTTGCTGAGGTAGGTTATTTTTTTCTGTTTAATATCGTGATCAACAATGTACATGAAGTGTGATTTCATTAGGACAGGGAATCACCAGCAGCCCAGTTTTACTGTAATTCTTGATATTAAATAGTTATAGTATTGCAATATATTTTGCACTGCAGTTTTAAACATTCGTCTTTCTACACATATATCTAGAAAGAAAATAAACAGAGAAAACTAAAGTGTCATAAGTCACTTTTCTCTGTATATTCCTGTCACTTCAGTGTTTAAATCAAACTCACAGCCTGCTGTCCTCTACAGAGCGTTAATGCAGCCGCTCTCCTCTGTTAGCTTCACTGCTGCTGTTGATGGACTAATCCTTCACACATGGATCATTTCAGGGCTCCAGCATGTAAAAACACTCTTGTTGGCAGCTCTGTGGTGAGCTTAGTGGGAGATTGAGACATTTTCTCACATCCCTCTGAACTGTGAGGCAGCTCTGACGAGCTCAGCGTGTAAAATGTCGGCTGGTTTATCAGTAGCGTTAGCTTAGCATTAGCATTACCGTTACTGCCGTCGCTGTCCCTGGATGGTGTGGCGTCACCTGAGCATTAAGTCCACTCTGTCTTACTCTTACCTGTCCCCGTGTGTCATGTCCACCTCTCATGTCCCCGTCAAAGTCCAAACTAAGTCCACACAGAGGACGCAGATGGCGCGCTCTTCCCTTCGCGCTCAGCCGGGCCGCCATCTTCCAACGTCTGACGTTCGTCCACACTGGACGTCACCCCTCTGACCTGCTCAGCAGCACCACCGTGTGGACGTAACGAGTAACTGACCCTCCGTCAGGCCCCGCCTTTCCAGGAAGTGATGTTTCACCAAGCCACGCCCTCCCTGGTTACTAGATAAAATTAGATAGTACTTTATTCATCCCTTTGGGAAAAACTCTCTCAGGAAAATTAAGAACCAGTAGCAATTAATTATTAAAGACAAAAAGATATATGAAAAAATAGATGTCAATAAAACTATTAATAAATATATATATGAATATGAACTGTTGCTAAATTGAACTCTCCTGCCTTCAGACTTTTTACCATTAAAATCAATAGAAACATACTTTATTGATCCACCTGAGGCAACATATAACAAAATTAGGAATAAATTATTAGGGCTGTCACTTTAGTGCATTCATTAGATTAATTAATTAATTACACAAAAATTAATCACAGATTAATCATAGCACACAAACATTTTAATATTGTCCAGCTGGAGGACCCGTACATGGCAGTGGCACGTCACTTCACACATGCGTCTCTAATCAAACCAAACAAAGCCCAGGTGACAACAGGAATGGCATATTTAAGACTTAGTCTGATTTTATGTTTGAATTTATTTATCTATATTTGTACTACATTCTTTAATAATCCATCAGGCCTGATTGTTTTGCTGGATGTCCTCGACCTTTTTCTTATTTTGAATTTGATTTATGAAACACACTTAAAGTGTAATTTGAGTTGCCTGATTGAGCTTAGAATTTTCTGGACAAGTTGCCCTGACTTTGGTTTTATTTAGTCACCAATAAAAATGTGGATTCACAAATCTTCACTTCTTAGTGTATTCATTTGATTAGTCATCCACTACAATTTTATAATATCCTAGAATTCAAATTCTTTATTTGGGTACTTTCAGCAGATATGAGATTAAAATGCGATTAATTAGATTAATTAATTATAAATCCGGTAATAAATTAGATTACTTTTTTTAATCGTCTGACAGCACTATAAATTGTGTAACATTAAAATTAAGTAATTTAGTAATGTTGACGTTGCTTGAACATCATGTTGTTACTACTAAGAATATGTCTTCTTACCTGAAAGCATTTATGTTCTGAAAGATTAATGAGTTGAAATAGCAGTCTTATTGTTCGGAGAGATTAATGAACATATATTAGCAGTTTTTTTTTTTCAAATATTGGGATTGGGACAAGGAACAAATTATTAGATTTTGGGAGTGATTAGGATTGTCGTCTGGATCCTGGAATTTTCTAAAACGACATTGCAAGATGGGACCATTTTCAGCATTTGTGCATATTATTCCACCAAAAATAGTCAGGGCATTTGGGAAAAAAAATACAGGACAAGTTTCCAACAGGTTCTACAACACATCAAAGACTGATCTGGATTCTCTGATCCAGAACAAGAGAATTTATTTAATTGCATGTTTTCATGGTCAAGGAATCCAAATATTTAATGAAAAAAAGGTGTGGTGAAAATCACAATATGGGTGAGGACTGTGGTGCTGGTGGAGGTGGCTCAGAGAGCTGTTTTACATTTTACTTCCAAGTTAGTGGCTTCTCCCAATCAATCAATAAATCAGTTAATAAATTAATCAATCTTTATTTGAATGATGACACCTCATGACAACAACATCTCAGGACACTCCACCTCAAACCCTTCATTTATAAATACACACATCTGCATCGGTCCATCATCTGTGCCGCTTATTGGAGCTGGAGCCCATCCCAGCTGACATAGAACGAGAGGTGAACCACCCTGAACCAGCCGCAGCCAATCACAAGGCCACATAGAGAGACAGATAACCATTCAGGCTCACACTGGTGTACCACAAGGGTCAATACTGGGGCCACTCCTTTTCATTTTGTACATTAATGATATTTGTAAGGTATCAAGAAATATGAAATTTGTACTTTTCGCAGATGATACCAACATGATATGTTCTGGTGAGGATGTACAGCAGCTTTTGAAAGAAATCATACAGGAATTGAACAAATTGTAAGATTGGTTTGACTCAAACAAATTGTCATAAATTTGAACAAAACAAAAATTTTGCTTTTTGGTAGACGTAAAATAGACCTTCAGGTTCGAATAACAATTGATAATGTAACCATTGAAAGAGTGGATCATACTACATTTTTAGGTGTGATTATTGCTTATTAAAACCCCATATTGGCCATGTTTGCTCCAAGATTGCAAAGAGTGTGGGTGTCATGAGGTAATCTAGGTCTATACTCAATCAACAGTATTGCCTTATCTGAGTTACTGTGTGGAAGTTTGGGGTAATACTTACAAAACCAACTTGTTGCCTCTATACATTTTCCAAAAAAGAACTATAAGAACAGTATTTAATGCAAGGATCCATGATCACACCAATCTCCTCTTTTTAAAGGCATCTGCATTAAAATTTTTTGACTTGGTCAAATTCAAAACTGCACAAATTATTTATAAAGCATTCTTCCAAACACATGTCAGAATCTATTTCAGGAGAGGGTCAGTTGTAGAAAATATAAGGGTGAGATCAACTGGTCATTTTATGGAACAATTTAGACAGTGAGGTTAAACTCAGCAAAAATGTCAATCAATTCAAAAGGAAGTTTAGAAAAGGAGTGTTTGAAATTTATAACAGGGAGGAGAAGGATTGAAAAGAAATGATGTAAACTGATGGGATGATTGTGGGGATGAGGGGTTTTGGAGAGCGACTTTGTGTTTTGTGAATTGTGGCATCAGTGCTGTTATTGTGTTGTGGGGCTGGAAATATATAAGCTCTGCTTCTTCTAGCTCCTTTTCAAACCGCAATTGTTGTTGTGTTGTTGCATTTTTTGTCTGTTGGCTTGATGGTTGTCCTGGTGTCCTGTGATTGCTTTTATTTATGTTGTCTGTTTTTGTATGAGAAATAATTTGTTTGGTTTGAAATATCTATCTATCTATCTATCTATCTATCTATCTATCTATCTATCTATCTATCTATCTATCTATCTATCTATCTATCTATCTATCTATCTATCTATCTATCACTCATAACCCTCCTGTCCTTATTTTGGAGAATTCAAACAGTCCTTATAATGACTGAAATACTTCTGGGTCATTTCTTCAGCAAATGTACCCAATGAGAGACACCTGAGGGCCTCTCACAGTTCAGTCTCTGTCCACATGGTGGCAGCACAGCATGACGTTTGGAGATCATCAGCTGAGTTAACTCCATGATCGTCTCTGTAATCCACACAAACAGAAAAGCCCTCGCTGCTGATTCATTAACAGGGTTCCTACAGCTCAGGCCAAGTTCAATTCAAGACCTTTTGAAATAAAATTTAAGACCAAGTCGACAACGAAAACACCACATGAATTACCTGGGTTAGAGGCATTTTTAACCTGATGTTTATTTTAGATAAAAGACCATTTTTTGCCTTCTTTTTAACCACATTTTTACAACTTTATGCCTACTTTGCCCCCAATCATCTTTTATTGGCCACTGTTAGAACCATTTTTGGAATTTTTACATGGTTTCTGAAATTTAAAATTACATTTAATTCCCAATTTTGCTGCCATAATCTTTATTCCTGAGCCACTTTTGGATTTTTTTGCAATTTCATACCTATTTTGCACCTATTTATTAACCATTTTCCACTTTCATTCCATTTTTGCCCAATTTTTGCAATATCATCCATCTTTTTTTTTTTTTTTACCTCTATTCACACACTTGGTCCCACTTTTGGACGATTTTTACCTTTTTTTAACCTGTTTTTACAACTTTCAACCTGTTTTGTCCACATTCATCTTTTTTTGGCCACTGTCGAACCATTTTTGGAATTTTTACATGTTTTTTGAAATTTAAAATTACATTTAATTCCCAATTTTGCTGCCATAATCAATCTTCCAAAGCTACTTCTGGATTTTTTGCCAAATTTTCCCCATTTTTTTTCTCTCTCCAGGCACTGTAGGTAGAATCAAGACATGCATCTGCTCTGTAAGTTCCTGGTGCAACCACATCACCGTTTTGTTAGTTCTGCTAATGTGATTACAGGATGTTGCCATGACAGTAAATCTGTGAATTATTCTTGAAAATAGATAAATGTTCCTTATTTTTTTTTAGTTCAATCTAACATAAATCTTACTAATGTGGTCAAATTTTTAAGATTTTTGAAAATTGGATTTAAGACATTTTAATGCCAATTAAGGCCTTATTTTTAGAATTATGAATTCGATGCCTTTTAAGACTTTTCAAGGATCCGCGGGAACCCTGAAAAAACATATCTCACATTAGATTTGATTCCTTCTTGATGAAACATTAAATGCAGATTGTTTGATGAACACATGCATGTAAATACGTCTTCATGTGCAGGAGCTTTTGCAGCTTCCAGCTCTCTTCATCCCTCACGTCCATCAGAGGGAGTCATGTTAACCAAAATATAATCATGAAAATTAGGATCATTCCCACTGAGCAGCAGGAGTCCTTGAGGCAGCTGGTGGTGTTTTTGTCAGAAAAAAACTTAAATATCAAAGATCATCAGAGCTTTTTTGTCCTGCAGTCATGCAGATGAGGCAGCACAGTTGTTTCTTCATATTCCTTTGTCTCATTTTCTTCTTCGTCCAACATTGTAGTAAAACAAAACCACAAAACTCCTCTTCCGCTTGGGCTCAGAGGCACGTTCTCCTCGTGTTTCCATGTTCTTAGGATCTAAATGTTCTCCCAAATATCAGTTTATGTGGTCCTAGAGTCAGCAGTCGATGCTCCGCATCCCGTGGATCTGATCACAAAGCTCTGACTCCTCTGGACTCAGTGGGACATGGATGACCCAGTCAGGCTCCTGTAACGGAGAGCATGTTAAAATATTAGCAGCAGAGCTTCACAATCACTAATTCACTAAAAAACACTAATATGTTGCTGACTGCATTTATACCAGTTAGATGGTCAAGGTCACATAATAAACAAAACAAGCTTTTTAACACTTTAACCTGTTCAGTCCCTTTTTTAAGCCTTCTGTTCAAAAAATGACAGACTCATGAAGAAAAGAGTTTGTATTCTGCAACATTAAGGTCTATTTGAAGTATTTTTGGTGTCATGATAAAAGTAACATTTGAGAGATTTGTCCAGATGTGGAATTATCAGTATATGTGTTACAGAGGAAATGAAAATAGAAGTCAGAATAGTTTGAAATTTTCATCCTATAAAAAAATGAATAAAAAATGACCATGATTTTTAACTTGTTTGAAGCAAAAATAAAAACATTTTAAAAATGCATTCCTTTGGGATTGGATAATTCATGCATGAAAGGGATAAAAAAAAGTTTTAATTTGATTCTATTGGGCTGACAGTGAAAACAGTGACTGACCAGCGACTGCGGCAGTGCCTCCTTCTGGGAGTACGTCTGACAAGCATCCGTACGGCAGTGAACGACGGACCAGAACACGGCGAACAGGAGCCCCGCGCTGATGATTACTGTCACTGTCACCGTGGTCGGCTTCTTCCACGAAGCATCCGGACCTGTGAGGGTAAATCACGGAGACAGTTTCATATTTCATGTTCTCATGCTTCCTGTCTTTTCTGTTGCATTTTGAAGTCCCTGTTTTCATGATGTGAGTCCTACCCTCCCCTCTGTGTGGCCCCTGATTGTGATTTACCTGTGATGGACACACACTGAGCGTCGGTGCTGCTGCTGTGGATCTGTGTGTTGAGTGATGTCTGAGCTCTGACGCAGTACTCTGATCCCTCCTGCAGGGCGGCGACGTGCAGCACCGTCTGCTCTGAGGGCATCGTGAACACGTCAGCCTGAGAAAGAGAGAAGATTTGTCTGCAGACTTTATGTGACCAAAGTGAGTTTTAGGATGATACAGAGAGCATGAACTATACTGCCAAAAGTATTCGCTCACCTGCCTTGACTGGCATATGAGCTTAAGTGACATCCAATTCCTAATCCATAGGGTTCAATCTGATGTCGGTCCACCCTTTGCAGCTAGAACAGCTTCAACTCTTCTGGGAAGGCTGTCCACAAGGTTTAGGAGTGTTTATGGGAATTTTTGACCATTCTTCCAGAAGAGCATTTGAGAGCTCACACACTGATGTTGGACGAGAAGGTCTGCCTCTCAGTCTCTGCTCGAATTCCCATAGGTGATATATCGGGTTGAGATAAGGACTCTGTGCAGGCCAGACTCAGTAATGTTGGAAGAGGAAGGGGCCAGCTCCAAACTGTTCCCACAAAGTTGGAGCATGGAATTGTCCAAAATGTCTTGGTGTGCTGAAGCATTCAGAGTTCCTTTGACTGGAACTAAGGGGCCAAGCCCAGCTCCCGAAAAACACCCCCACACCATAATCCCCCCTCCACCAAACTTTACACTTGGCACAATGCAGTCCAACAAGTATGGTTCTCCTGGCAACCTCCAAACCCAGACTGGTCCATCAGATTGTCAGATGGAGAGGCGTGATTGGTCACTCCAGAGAACGCATCTCCACTGCTCTAGAGTCCAGTGGCGGCGTGCTTTACACCACTGTATCCACGCTTTGCATTGCACTTGGTGATGTGAGACTTGGATGCAGCTGCTCGGCCATGGAAACCCATCCATGAAGCTCTCTGCACTGTTCTTGAGCTAATCTGAAGGCCACATGAAGTTTGGAGGTCTGTAGAGATTGACTCTGCAGAAAGTTGGCAACCTCTTCTCACTATGCGCCTCAGCATCTGCTGACCCCGCTCCGTCAGTTTACGTGGCCTACCACTTGGTGGCTGAGTTGCTGTGGTTCCCAAACACTTCCACGTTCTTATAATCCAGCTGACAGTTGACTGTGGAATATTTAGGAGTGAGGAAATGTCACCACTGGATTTGTTGCTCAGGTGGCATCCTATCACAGTTCCACCCTGGAATTCACTGAGCTCCTGAGAGCGACCCATTCTTTCACTAATGTTTGTTAAAGCAGTCTGCATGCCTAGGTGATGATTTTATACACTGGAACAGCTGATTCTGATTATTAGGATGGGTGAGCGAATACTTTTGGCAGTGTAGTGTATGTTGGTAAATGTGGTGTACACTGACCTGCTGCTCCTCTCCTCTTCTCCACACTGTCACAGTGACGACAGCAGTCAGGGGAAGCCTCTCAAACGCCACGTGAAGGGCGTCACCGACTACAGTCACCTTCATCTGCGGGACTGTCAGGACGGCTGTGAGCACAAAACACTCAATCATGGATCTGTGTTCAACACCACAAACAGGGCAGCAGGCATGTGTGGATGACAGGAAAACTTTAACACCCTGACTTTAATGATCCAGTGTGGGTGAAAACATCCCACATTCAGACTCAAAACAAGAGCAAACTTTATTTAAAGCTGATGGTAACAGCCAAATCAGACATTTGGTCATTTTCAGCAGCTTGTAAGTAACCATCATTTCAAAACCACAAAAGCACTTCAAGCTCAAAAAGCAGAGAGCATGGAAAGCCTTTTAAAAATGCTGATATTGGTGATATCAACCATGGTTTAGCACTACTAACACTCAATTTTGGTCAACTAATGAATGAGTAGACTTCACCCGAGAAGCAAAAGAGTGTCAAATACTTCTAGTAGACTAAAAAATGTGCACTACTACTACTACTAAGACTTGTATGCTAATATAAGGAAAAGCAAATCCAGGCTCCCCATTGGCTTTTGCAATATTAAAACCAATTAATTTGATTATAATCCCTCTTACTTTTTTGCATTAGGTCTACTTTTAGCGAATCTTTGACTTTACTTGTGCTACAAGTGGACTCAAAACAGTCTACTAGCATTACTAGTGAGATATTGCAAGTTTACTAGAGCTAGTAAACAATGATGTAAAGCACTTTGAGCTGCAATTGGATTTGTATGAACCGTGCTTTATAAATAAACTTTGATTGATTGACTTTGTAATGCATTAATCCCAACACTGGTCATCAGTACAAAGTTTGTTCTTTAATTTCTGAAAGTGTTTGGAGATGAGATGTTCTGAAACCTCGCTCCTGCTCGGCTCTTACTGTCTCTGCGGTTGAAGCTGCGCTCCACTTCCTTCCAGGGTGACCGCTCTGACCCGCACGCCGCTCTGACCCGCAGGTTGTAGTCGGAGTCTGAGCCCAGGTCGAAGCTCAGGTCGCAGTGTGTGTGTGGGGTCAGCTGACACTCATGGGCGTCCACCCAGCTGCCGTTCAGCACCGACAGCTCGAACTCTCTGAGGGAACAGACAGACGCACAGGGCTTCAGTGTGATGGTGTTTGTTTGAGGAGCTGTGGTGTAATCTGCGTTCATGAATCATGTTGAGTCAATTGAAACTGATCCAAGGAAATATCTGACTCCATCTTTCTGAGGCACACCCTGCACCTGTGCATACCTGCCTTCACACTCAGGCTGCAGTCAGACAAGCTGTAGAAGCTAGAAAACTACAAAAGTCCTGAGACATTTAGGGCTCTAATCTTTTAGACCAGTCAGACCAGCTGTCACCGTTACAGCAACTAGAGAGCGGACGGGCTTTTGGGAGGCCACAAAGCACGGCACCGTGTGGGCCAGCTCCTGGGACTGATGTAATCTGTTTCTTTGTCATTAATAGGAGTACAAAATTAAGTGACAGACATTTAAACACAGCAGCAGGCTAATACATTCATTATGCTTGTTATCAGCCTGCATTTCTCGTCTGTCATTGCTGAATAGTAGAACCTTTGGTGATATATCCTCTCACGGTATCTCATCCTCTTTGCGATAATATACTCCATCTTTTTAGATCACATTTAAAATAAAGATTAAAACAGAGAAATATGGGCAATTACAGGTAAAGACAGTGAGTGGTGAATTCCAATTCCTCCCTTAACCCTCAATCTTAATCCTCATTCTCAACCCTCAGTCTCTGACACTCAAAACCAAGTGTTCAGGGCTATCTCGTGACTTACAAATGGGACTCCCCTTAAATGCAGTTACGTCTTCAGACTGTGGGGGCAGCACTCTGCCAAAGCTGCATTCAGTCTGCGAATTTTAAAAAATAAAGAGAAAAGAAGAAGTCATTTCTGTCATCCATAGTCCTTTCTTTTAGAAAAGACCGCTATGTTTATCTTAGTAACATTAGCTAAATACAGTAGGATATATTCGTCAGTCCTCCGTTGCTATACAGTGTGCAGGGCCCATTCATATTCTACGTGTGTTCGTCCGTTTCGTCCGTTGGCCCGTAATCGTTAGATGTGCTGTATTTGCATGCAAAATACGGACGAAATGTTCCATCCATCTCCTCTTCCGTAACTTTAGGTTATGAATGAAGCTGTGCACTGAAACCGGGACTGCCAGTCCAGCTGGCAAACATCGTCAAATAAAATGAATGTTATGCAACAATGAGGTCAATAATCAATGAAGAGGGCTTAAATAAGATGATACAATTGTTTTCGTAATATATTTCTATTTCATATTGACGAAAATACTTATATTTGTAGCTTGTTTATCGCTGCTTTGGACGCCATCTTGGTTGCGGTGAAGCTGGTGAAAATACGCAATGCATTCTGGGTAGCCCTTACTCCCAAGAGTGGTGCCAGAAAATCTCAATTTGAGGGGCCGTTCAGCCCTCAAACTTGTCCCTCAACTTAACATTCTGAGAATCGGGACAGCACTGGCACTTTGTGGGATTGCGCATTTTTGAGATTGAGGGTTAAGGGAGGAATTGGAATTCACCCTTCCTCTCTTTGTTTCTATGTCTTTTTTCTCACTCTTCTTTGAATTTCATGAGATGAAAGAAGCCAGATATATACTCAGTATTGAACGATGAGGCTGTTTATTGTTGACTTGTAAGATGTGCATCAATCTTCCAGCTGCTTCAGGTTAAGTTTCCATTACAACAAACGGCTTTAATCCCACATAAGATATGACGGGACAGTTAATATAGACACAAATGTATATGCTGGTTTAGACGTTTACATTAAATAGTGATTGCTGTGATTGTTTATTGCATTAAAATGTGCCTGACACTCTGGAGACCTGCCTCTGAGGCTTTGTTGACATGTCGCACATGTGCGCCTGTCACCAAATTACAGCTGCGGAGGGTGCACTTCGCCTGCACTGAGAATAGACCAGGTTGGAGCTGGCGAGCTTTCAGCGCACCTTCCCCACCGTTTTTTGGCACAAAATTGTCACTGCGCCAACCGGAATCTGTCGCCACCTCCCCCTGGTGAGCCGTCGACTCCCCCTGGTGCGCTGTCACACCCATGTCGGCGCAGATGGTCTACCAAATTGTCAAATTGGCAGCACACGGCGGTGCGCCGGATGAAATGAACATTGCGTGGGGTGCCCTAGGCTCTGCGCACTCTGTGCTGCTCCATGAAATTAGGGCCCTTAGACTTAACAGCAAAACTTGAGACCATCTAACTAATAGCAGCTTTTCACGAAAATCGCATTTTTCATCATGGGGGATCCAGACGATGATCCGGATCAACACTAAAATTGAATCAGTTCTTCCTTTTCCCATCTTGGACATGTCCTGAAAATTTCATCAAAATCCATCCACAACTTTTTGAGTTATTTTGATCACAGATAGACAGACGGACAAACAAACTCTCCTGAAAACATAACCTCCTTGGTGGAGGTAATTATATTTTGAACAGATGCCTTTTGTTTAATTCCTTATTCAAGCAACTTGACGTCTTACTGAATCTGGAAGCAGCTTGCTGAAGGATAGATTTAGTGAAACAAGTAAATGTCCATAAAATTCAACATACAGATTTTTTGTATCTCATTTGATACATTAGGTGTTTTTGGTAGCTGATAATCCATTTGAGGACATTTTTATCTTTTATCTGATTGTATTCAGATGATTTTTTTTGTAATTTGTTGATCATATTGAGTAAAAAGGGGTATTATACAAGTATGTATCAAATATGATACAATTGGCTCTATAGGGTTAAGATTGTACTGTAAAATGATGGACTAAAAATGAGTAAACAACTTTTATAACAACCTAAATTATCCATCTTGTCTGAAAATAAGGTTTGAAATCTTAGAAAGCATCAAATAACTTGCAGTATTTACAAAGATTTAGTTTACATTCAGCAGAGACAAATGTGATTCTAGTCCCTTTGTCTCTGCCTGGATGGCATATCTGGATGTATTTGTGTATCTAAAAATAGATTTATTATCTATATTTGTACATGTGTTTGTATAAGGCTATCTCTAAAATGCAGAGTATTCATCCTGCTCTGTTGTAAAGTGTCTTGAAAAAAACCCTGCCGTAAACTGGTGCTGTACAAACAAAGATTGATTTGTTGAACCTGCAGACAGAAGGACATTCCTGCAGTGCTTTTGGTTTGGCTGAGAAATCAGAAGACTGAGCAGGTTACATCACTGTTACCGCCATGTTTACAGCTAAACAACCACCGGAACATTCCCAGGAGTCAAAACAGCAAAGTTTCTGGCTGCCAGCTTCTGTTCTTCAGACACACCTGCAGATTTCTTTATTAATAAAGGTGTGGCGTTAAATTCTGTGTCATTAGGGTTTGCGCTTGTCAATAGATGAAAGAAGAAAAGCTGCAGGTGTGACGTGTATCCACTTTGCCTGTCAAATGTGACACTGATGGTGTTTACGTATGACACATTTAGACGGGACAGGTCATGCATATTAATCCTAGAAAGCCAATTGTATCATATTTGATATATGCTTTTATAATACCTCTTTCTGCTCAATATGATCAACAAATTACAAAAAACATCTGAATACAATCAGATAAATGATAAAAATGTCCTCAAATGCTCTAATCTACAGTCTTGGGCTTTAAAAGGTTAAGGTGTCCATTTGTGGCTCAGGATGGATAAACTCTAACCAGTGCATTTATCTTTTACAACTACTTCAACTTCTCGCTCACACAAATGGGTAATAAACCAATAACATGGCAGCAACTCAGTTCATTTAGGCATGTGGATATGACATTTTCTTTAGATATCTCAAAAAGTAGTGGACAGAAAGATCTCCAGTATGACTTTGATTTTCATTTACCAAATCAAATGTTGGAGTTCAACTGTAGAGGACATTATTTTAATGTGAGGGGAAAGCACACAGATCTCAACGCATGCGTCAAGCAGCCCGTGTGTTGATACTTTACTTTCAAATAATCACATACAAGAACAAGAACAACAATGGGCCTCATGCAAGAGCTGTTCGTACGAACAAACGTACGTAAGTGTTGCATATGAATGATTTAGGAGAATTTCCCATTCAGCATTTTTTTCGTATTTGGAATTTTCTTTCAAGTACAAACATATATCACGAGTGGTCCAGACTTGTCCTGAAAATAACAACAAATGAGTCTGCTCTTTTCAAATCAAGTGCCTTACACACTGATTATACATTTAACTAATTTTAAGGGTTTTTAATAAAACATAGCATAGGATGAAATAAATCAAGGATCTCAAACTAGAGAATACATTAAAATCTATTAACTGAAGGTTTATAAGTACGCACAGGTGGCATTCATCATGTTTCTGCTGGTCATTTAGACACTTTTCTAAAGATAGAAGTGTTTGTTTCATCTGACGGAGCATGTTTGTACGAACGCAACATAAGAATAAAAGGTAAGAAAAATTTAGGATGAGAATACGAAAATGTTCTTGCATGAGGCCCAATGCTCTTGTCCAGCAGGGTAAGTTGATATATATATTGTAAGGTAATTGTAAGGTAAATCTTGCTCACAAACACACAAACAAAGGGACAAAAAAATAAACAAACACCAGCAGAAAAAAAACCTCCTTAGCAGAGGTAATGAAGAAGCTCTGAAGGTCCAACATGGGATGAGAGGGTGTACCTAATAAAGTGACCAGGGGTGAAGTTTAAGAAATAGATGCACCCTCTTTTTGACCTGTCCATGAAGGTGATATTTAATTTGGATTTCAGTAAGAGTGAGACTCACCCCTGAAACTGAACGGAGTAGAGGACTGCAGTGTCGCAGGGAGCCTGCAGGGGGAGCCACTTCAGGATGTGTCTCATGTTGACAGAGTCCATGGAAACTCCACTGGGGGCAGGCAGTGTCCAAACATCAGCTGAAACAGTCGAGTCACACTTTAATGCACATCTACTGAGGTCGACGTCCTCATACTTCAGCTGATTTATGCCCCGAGTCAACATAAAAGTTTATCTATATCTCAACGTTAAAGTCTTTCTTCTGCCCTCTAGTTCAGACACAGGCACATTAACACAACGATTTAAGTCCTTTTCGACCTAAATTCAAGTAAATATATTTCAAAGACAAGACATTTAATATTCACGCTGATGTACTTCATTGTTTTGTTTGCAAGTATTCACTCAGTTTGAAATTGATGCCTGCAAAACATGAAAAAAAAGCTGCAACGTCTCCTTAAAACAACACTCAGTAAGCTCTTGAGAAGTGACTAAAATAAATCCTGAAGCTTTGTGGGTTAAATTCTTTCACATTTTTGCTTGATGTTTGGCTTCATAATGATTCATACATGTTCAGTGGAGGCAGGCGTGGACTGCAGCAGGTCAGTCTAGTCCCTGCTATATTGTAACTCGAGTAGAATGTGTTTTCATCAGAACTAAAATTGGAAGAGTAATCTTCGTCAGATAGTAAAGCTCTAGTGTGCCAACAACCTTTAATAGTAAAACAACATTTTTTCTTACTTGTACTAATAGAAAACTTAAAATATGTCAGTAGTAGTACTATTAGACTGTTTTAATCTACTAGTACAGCCAAACGATTCACTTATAATACTGGAAGACCTAATGCAAACGAAGCAGGAGGAATTATTAAATAATAGAGTCACTTTTTAACATTTGTTTTATATTTTTCTTTTGTCCATCCTCTATCTACCCTAATTTTCCATCATCCTGATGTGATGTCGTCAACCATCATCTCTCATCTCTTTATCCATGTTTCTAAACATCTACTGTATTTCTTATCTTATCACAGGCTGCAAGAACTAAAATCTAAGGAAGTTTATTCATCCAATTTCAACTCTATAAATCTCACATCTTATTGTGAGCCAAAAATACCTGACATGTCAAGCCACACATCGTATTTCAGTACTTAATAACCAACAAAAGAAAACATCAAATGCTTGTATAAGTCAAAATATCTGCCAATGTGGAAAGAGAAGTTTAATTTTTATGATGTCTCAGAAGTAAAACGTGCTGTTTTAAGAAGCTCTTTTTTTTACCTGATATGAAGACCCTTAAGAAGTAATATTTGCTTGTTCCATTGACAGATATTTCTAATATATCTAAGTTAATCAGTGCTTTATTTTTGTTTAATTTTTTTCTTTTAAATTATCAGAATCAGCTTCATTCGACAAATATTTCCAGGAATACAAGGAATGTGACTCCAGTTTAAACTGAAATTATCATAATATATAAAAAATACCTTTTACATGTTTACACACTAACCTGTTTCCTATTATACTTCAGTCCTCTCTTGGAAACTATTTTCTCTCCTTTTGTTTTTATTTAACCTCTGAGCCTTTTGTTTGACTCTTTTTGACTCTGTTGACCTGATTGTTGATTTATTGTCTCCAGAGTTTTACCTTTTTCAGCTTTTGTTTGGTCCGTTAAAGCACTTTGTAAGCATTTGTTTTAAAGGTGCTATGTAAATAGATTTATTCTTATTATTAACCAGGACACATATCTCAATCTCCTCTATCAACCCTCATCTTTCCATTTGAATGATGTGATGTCGTCAACTATCATGGGTCATCTTTATATCTATGTATCTATAAATCTATATTTAGTCCTATAACATCCTCATCATTTAATATAAAAAGAAATACCTTTTATACTGATGTAACACTTTCATGCATCTTGTCCACCACAGTAAACAGACATTTAAATAGATTTTATACCGTCTAGGTTGCAGTATCATGCCCAACTACGAGGTGGTGAACTCCCAAACCCTTGTCTCAAGTTTCATAAAAAATATTAACGTTCCACTTTTTTACCATATTGTGATATTGCATCATAAATCCAAACGAGCTGACGAAAGGATAATACAACATTATACATGTATTCAGATTATACAGAATGTTGCATTTTTATTTTAAATGTTGGTGTAATTCACAAGTAAATAGTTTGATTAAATAGCAATAGAACTGTTCATACTCTTCTTGACTGATTTTAATAAAGCATAACTCCCTCAAAATATAACATTCGAAAAAATGAGCATGGTTTTTAACTTGTTTGGAAGTAAAAACAAACATTGAAAAAGTGTTCCTATGTGATTAAATAATTCATGCTTGAAAGGGTTAACCTGTTTCAGCGTGGTGGATTCCTATAGTACTTCAGTCCTCTCCTGTTGACTATTTTCTCTCCTTTTGATTTTATTAATAAATCTCTGAGCCTTTTGTTTGAATCTTTTTGACTCTGTTGACTTGATTGTTGATTTATTGTCTCCAGAGTTTTGCCTTTTTCTACTATTTTTGTCTGTTAAAGCACTTTAAGCATCTGTTTTAAAGGTGCTGTATTAATAAAAGTATTCTTATTATTAACCAGGACTCATATCTCAATCTCCTCTATCTACCCTCATCTTTCCATCTTAATGATGTGATGTTGTCAACTATCATCGGTCATCTCTTTATCAATGTATATACATAAATCTATATTTTGTCTTATTATATCTTTATCATTTAATATAAAAGACTTACCTTCTATACTAATGACCCGTTTGTTGACTTATTGTCTCCAGAGTCTTGCCTTTTTCTACTTTTGTTTTGTCTGTTGAAAGCACTTTGTTAGCATCCATTTTAAAGGTGCTGTTTAAAAAAAGTTATTATTCTTATTAATGACCGGGATACATAACTCAACCTCCTCCATAAACCTCATCTTTCCATCTTAATGATGTGATGTCGTCAACTATCATTGGTCATCTCTTTATCTATGTATCTATAAATCTATATTTTGTCTTATCACATCCTTATCATTTGATTTAGAAAGAAATAACTTCTATACTAATGACCTGATTTTTGATTTATTGTCTCCAGAGTATTGCCTTTTTCTGCCTTTGTTTTGTCTGTTAAAGCACCTTGTAATTATCTGTTTTATAGGTGCTGTATTAATAAATTTATTACTATTATTAACCAGGACACAGGTGTATATCAGGTCCATGTTGGCAGCATGAGCCTGAGAGAATGTTTTGTTTGACACACTCACTGCGGGTCACTTTCAGCTAAGTTCACCTACATTTGTTTCTGCTTCCTCTTTGTCCTCATAAGGGCGTAGAAAAGCCTGATCTAACAATCACCCAAGCTTGGAGCTTTCAAGCCTCCTGGGAGGAGAATGTGACACCACACGAGCAGGTAAAAGCAGCTCTCCTGTATCTTAACCCCTTTGACTCCTCTGATCCTGAAGCATAACTCACAGTTGGTGAGGCCCAGCAGCAGCACCGTCATCATCACCACCTGAAGGCTCAAGCTCATGGCCGGAGAGTTCGCCACAGGGACCGACAGGTGAAGAAGTCCGTTCACGTCGGGCCGTCCATGTCCAAATTCTTCCATCAGCTTCAGAGTTTAATCCAGAGAGCCTCCTGTGAGCCCTGCAGACAGGGCCGGATACTCCGGTCTGTTTTTCTGCACAGCATGTCTTCAGATCTATCAGCTTATCCCAGATCTTCCACCATCGGTTCCTCAGGTAGATCTAATCCAAACTCTAACTAAACACAGTAAGCAGCTGTAAACCCAAAGAGGTCAAGTCCACGTTAGCGAGTGCACAGAAAAGCTGGTGTGTCCGGATGCTGATGCTGATTTGGAGCTGCGCAGCCGGTCGGACTTGTTGTTTTCTCCCTCAGGCCATCAGCTGACAGACTCAGAAACACACCCAACGAGCTCTGAAAAACGGTGCAGGTGTCATCGATCTGTAGGTATTCTCGTCTGAAGCTCTGCTATAAGGTGGTGTTTAGAGAAAGACTTCCCGACTCCCCGCTTTAAGAAAACTGGAATGAACACGCGTGTAATTAAAGCCTCTGATGTGAGGTTTGAGTGAGGTGGAGGAGGCCTGAGGTGTTTTTCTGTGGGGGCATGATCGTCAAGTCAAATTAACTTCTAATGCACGTATGAAAACAACCCTGGTCGACCAAAGTGCTGCACATGGGTTCAATATAATTGTACACTTAAAGATGCTATGAGGAGTTTCTAAGTAATTACAAAAAAGTCTCACTTTTAGATATATGCCTGATGGAAATACACACTTTAAGATGAGTTTTATAGCATCAAAATAGGTTATCTTAGGCCCCATCCACATGAAGACAAAACGCTTAACAGTTTCCGAAACGATCGTCATAAAGGACGTATATGCGTCTCAGAAAACGTGTGCGTCTATATGAATGCACTCAATCCGCATCAAAATGCTGTAAAATACATGCCAGACCTCTAGGGGCGCTGTAACGATATGACGGAAACAAGCAGAAACAGACGAAAAAACAGCGGGCATGCGCGCTTGCGGCAAAAGTTGTAAACAGAGATTGTGATAAAGTGATCATAAAGTGCCGTAATGTGTCCTCGATGATTGTTCAACTCGGTGGTGACTGAGAAGGAGATTTTGCTGCAACAGGGATAGTAGGGTCACTAGCTTCATCAACACATATGCTTCATGTACACCGCCATTGTTGTTGTCGTTGCCGCGTGTGGTGCATGCGTGTCAATGACGATATGAAACTATGACGTAAGCGTATCTGAAAAGTTGAGGAGAGCCAGTAATCACGGAGCTGCGTATACGGCATTTCAAAATCTTTCCACTCTGGAACCTGGTTTCAAAAATGATCGTTTACAGACCCCCAAAACGCCGTCTTCGTATGGATGATACGCAGATTCGGCAAAAAATGTATGCGATTAGACCTCAGTTTGGCTACATGTGGATGGGGCCTAAGAATGCAATTCCTTAGCTTCACGGTCGGGTCGGACAGAGCTGGACTGGCCTGGATACTCGGGAACAATTAAAACTAGAGCAAATTTATATTATTCAGACACGTCTTAGAGCACCAGGCTGTAAGTAGCGATATATAGCCGGCTACAATACTAAGATACTAAGTTTTCCAAATATTGCTTGTTGTCACCCATCAAAAACTCCCGCTATGTAACTAGAAAGAGATACATTGGCTGTGTTCGAAATGGCGTACTACTCATCCTAACCCCGCCCCCATATTGAGTATGCAGTGCGTTCACACTGTACAGTCTGCAAATTTTGTGAATGCAACAAATGCCTGGATGTATACTCAATCGGCTTCGATTTCTGAGTATGTAGCGGAGCTTGTTTCACGTACTGCTTCTGCCCCACAATGCATTGTGCACTTCTGACTTGGAAGACGAAATACAAAATGGAGACAGATCACCACGGTTACACAGGTGTTTGTGTGAATTTTCTTTTTCCATTGCTGCTCGGTTTGTGTCATGCAGCTGTTGATAATGAAAACACTTCGTAATAACTTGGAAATGTGAAGGGGGGGGCTGCTGCTGCCCGGTGTTTACGGTACGTAGACGGAAACACCGACCAAGGGGACGCTTCGGTCCCTGAAAACGGCGAGACAAAATTAAGAACAGTCGCTGTTTCAAACAACTGGGCTCATAATCGTGATTTAAATACTTACTCTCATGCTAGAAAATATATTATTACTGAATGAATTTGTAGTTTTTCTGGAATGCAGTCGTTTTCTGTTGCTTGTGGTCGGACTATCTTAATTTTCCGGCCCTGCTTCCCGGCCGGCACGAAATGCATTCTGGGTATTCAGTATGCATCTGTGTGTAAACGCTCGGGCAGCCGCGGCATACTCAGATCATCTTTGAGTATTCAGTATGCAGTATGTACTGATTGAGAAGGTAAGTAGACAGTAGGCAGTATGCCATTTCGAACACAGCCATTGTCTGACCAGTCAGTAGCCGACAGTCGGTGACGTCATCTTTTGGTATCAACTTAGCTCACTTGGAACCAGAGCGGAGTTGATACTAAAACTAGCTTGTTTTAGGAGGAAACAGGCTAGTGGAAACACGCTGCAAGTAGAGTAGGACCGAGTAGAGTAGGGCCAAGGCGTGCTAGTGGAAAAGGGCTGTTAGTTAACAAAACATAAACACTGAGTATCTCAATTTAACAAAAGCACTTGCACTCTAAGAAACTATTACTCTAAAGAGTAAGGCTTATGTACAACATTTAAAACTTTGCAAAAAGGAAGATAAAATAAAGTAGAAAACCAGGCTGATAAAAATAAGCCCAAAAGAAACGACCACAAGAATATTTAGTTTCATCTATATCACAAATCAGTTTCACAGCTACATTTTATTTATCTGAATCTTAATTTACTTTTCAAACATCATTTTGTTTGGATGTGGGACAGCCTTTTCTTTTCCTTTACAGAAGTGAACGGAGACCTACTTTTATTTATAACTCTGTTATCTCTAAACAGTCTAACCTTGATTTTTATAACCAAACAGACATAGTCAGGCTTTAATCTAGGCTTCATGTTGACCCTCTGCAGTTTTATTACGGTAAAAACAGATACAGCTGCATGACAACCCAATTTAAATCTGGCTATAAGGATTTCTTTGCCTTCCAAAGCTTAAAACTGATTTTGTAGCTTTTCTCACTTTGTTAGCCAGGCGGCAGATATTGCTGTGGTGGAAGTTATCATTTCCCCCGTTACATGAAGCTTGGATCAGGGATGCTCTCCACTTCAGTAAGTTGGAGAGGATTAAACACACACTGAGAGGATCCACCACTAAATTCTTCAGAACTTGGCAGCCATTCTTTGATCTTATTAACGTTATGTAGTTCCTGGGTAGCTTATGATGGAGGCTGCTCCTCAGTCCACTTAAGGTGGCTTTTTTACAGCCTTTTTTCTTTTCCTTTTTTCTTGCCACTGTTGTCTTTTCAGTAGCTATTCATGTGGTTTTAATTACGGGGGGTTCTGGGACTATATATCTGTAACTTTTTGTGTCTAAGCCCTCTGAGTGCCTGGAACTGATTGCTATCATTAGTTATAATGATACCCTAAAGGTGCGTTCACACCGGACGCTACTTGCACTACCTCGGCGATCACTCTCCATTCAAAGTCAATGTACAGTCGCAATGGGGCGGGGCTAACCCTCCTGCGATGCGACAGCCGCGTACAAGACGATCACTTCACTCATCGCGCGTTGTCAAAGTTTAAAAAAGTTGATCTATTCAGTGTGCAGCATCAGCCAATCAGCAGTGTGTGTACGTGAGACGGTACCCTAAACAGACAGTTATTGATCCGGACTACAGGGCAAATGAGTTACCTCTAGGCGGGACTAATGTCAGTGAGGACATTAGTTCCGCCTAGACGGACCGCGGTAAACTCACAGATGATGCTGCTGCAGGTCATCAGCTGCAGTGTTTTGTGGTTGATAAGTGAGTGAAAAGGATACAAGTGGGATAATGTCCGCTCATACATCCTATTATGTGATATATGATATGATCGCGGTGAAACTCGAGCGGACGTGACGTCACAGAGCGACGAGCGACGGACCAAAATGAGGTATTTTTGGACATGCGACTCTACGCTAGTGGGCGACGCGATTTTGGTAGCTGGGTCGCTTGCGGTGTGAACGAAGCATCAGGAAAACCACGTTTTGTTTCAATTTTTGTTGATTTTGTTTTGTTAGCTGTTCTCAGTAAGTGTATAAGTCTTTCTTGTTCAGTATTTTGGCTCAAATAAGCACTTTAAAAAAAAAATACCAATGTTTGATCTGCTAGATAAGAGTATGTGCATTTCCTCTTCTGGCTTCTTAATGTCTTACTTTTTATTATTATCATTATCATTATCATATTCTCAATTTGTATTTTATTTTTATTATCATGATCACTATTTATTATCACTTATTTATTTTATTTTGTTATTATTACTATTATTTATAATCATTATTATTAGTTTATTCATTCTTTATCCTTGTGGCTATTTTAAGTATCTGTATGTGTTTTTATTATGTCACTATATATTACTACAATAGCTGGGATAAAATGACTTTTACCCCCCCCCCCCCTTTTTTATTTTATATATTATTTTTATTTTATTTTATTTTTTTTATTTTTATTATTTATTATGTATTCATTTATTTGTTTTTTAATCATAACTGTTTTACTTAACTCTTTTAACTGTAGTTTATTATTTCTTTTGTGCATGTATTGTGTATGTGTAAGTGTATGTTTGTATGTGTTTATATGTATGTATGTATGTATATGTGTGTGTGTGTATGTATGTATGTGTACATGTGTATGTATATGTGTGTGTGTGTGTGTGTATATATATATATATATATATATATATATATATATATATATATATATATATACATATACATATATATATACATATATTATTTTGTTTTCACTTAAGCTTATTATTTTCCTTTAAATATTTTATTACTTCTTTATTTATTTTCTGTTTCTGTCAAACTTTATGCAGATATGGCCTCTTTTTTTTGGGGGGGGGGGGGTGATTTTATATAAGTATATGTCTACGGATATGTATGTTTATAGATATGCATCCCTTTATTCTTCACAATGCTATGATTTGTCAATGTTAAAATGCATGCATTCATTGTAACAAATGGTAAAATAATGGTAATTATGTGCCAAAAATTCAATAAAAAAGAAAGTTGAAAAAAAAAATGGATTTCTTTTAGGTGGAAGCATCATTTTAGCCCCTGTTATTTAGTAAAAGTTGCATTTGTGTTTGTAGCGGGACAAACTAGTTTGAGTAACTTCTGAGTTTATATTGGTGGTAGAGTCGTCAGGGCTCAACAATCCCAAGAAAAAATAACCTGCAGCCGGCAATATTTATGAGCAACTTTTCCAAAAAACAAAAAGAAGAAGCCTAATGTCGCTTATAATACACAGACCTGGCAACCTACATCCACAGCTCCCTCAGCTGTAAGATGTAATACTGCCACTTGGTCTGTGTTAAATCAGTCATTAGGTTTGCTCATTTAAAAAGACAGAACAGTCTCAGTGTTCAGTCTGTTCATCCTTTTTCACCCCCACTTCCTGTTTTTCACCCCCGGTGTGTAAACAGGCCCATCACCATGGGACAGGCCTCTTAGTGACCTGTTTGTGTCGACGCAGGACTTTGGACTGTAATGATGGTCAAATATTAACTGACACGACCATAAAGCTATAAAACACACACATCCTGATCAGACTCTCACCTGAAACCTTCTCAGGTTAGTCACCACAGAAACCAAAACATGTCTGAAACTTCAGTATAATCAAACATTTTAATCCTTTATGTTTTTGTTTGATAGTTTTAAGGTAATAAACAAAAAAATCTGAAAATATGTCCAATAAGCTTCAATATTACATGAGAATGTACTGCAAAATTAAGAAAAAAATCACATTTGTTCACGTTAAGCATAAGCAAACACTTCAGATTATTCCAACTAAACAAAGAATAAAATACAAAAATAAAGAAATAAAACAAACAAAACCAGACAAACAACTGTGGCAACAGTGATCTAGATTCAGGCCTGTTTTATGAGTGTAATTTCTGCCACGTGACATTTCATTTATTGTTTCTTTTTCATTCATTATGTGCAGTGGTTTGGTTTCAGTCACTTTTAATTAAAAAGTTATTCTTAAATCTCTGTAAATATTCATCTGATGTGCAGGAACATTCATGAAAGATGAACTTGTGTGTCTCAGTAAAGATCACGTTCTAAAATTCTGTTTATTTCCTCTTTAACTCTTTAACTTCCAGCTCAACTGTTTGACAGGTCATTAAATTCAGGAATATTTAATGTGTAAATGAACATAGTACTGTTCGTTTTTTGTTTCTGTCAGTGTTTTATGAAACAGAAAAAGCTGCAAACAAACCAGAAGAACTGAAATTTTATTTGTGGGATTTAGAGGTTTAAAAAGCTAAATGTTACTTTTATTAATACCATAATTATTATTTAACATTTACATTTAGTTCAGTTTAATCACACACATCATCATCCAGAAGATACAATACAATACTTGGATTATACAACAAGTATCTATTCCCCCTTTTTTTTATATACAATCAGTTGTGTGAAAGGGGTCTCCCCAAGGAAACTATTTAAAGCTTTTAATTTATTTAAAACACCATTTACTAATATGATGACATGTACATAGAGTACAGGCCAAAAGTTTGGACACATCTTCTCATTCAATGTGTTTTCTTTATTTTCATCACTACTTACATTGTAGATTCTCACTGAAGGTATCCAAACTATGAATGAACACACGTGGAATTATGTACTTAACAAAAAAGTGTGAAATAAATGAAAACATGTCTTATATTCTAGTTTCTTTAAAGTGTCCACCCTTTGCTCTGATTACTGCTTTGCACACTCTTCATTCTCTTTATGAGCTTCAACAGGTAGTCACCTGAAATGGTTTTCTCTTCTCAGGTGTGCCTTTCCAGGGTTAATTAATGGACTTTCTTGCCTTATTAATGGGGTTGGACTGTCATTTGTGTTGTGCAGAAGTCAGGCTGATGCACAGCCCACAGCCCTATTAGACAACTGTTAGAATTAATATTATGGCAAGAACCAATCAGCTAAGTTAAGAGAAAAAAGTGGCCATCATTACTTTAAGAAATGAAGGTCAGTCAATCTGAAAAATTGCAGAAACTTTGAATGTGTCCCCAAGGGCAGTTGCAAAAACCATCAAAGGCTACAACAAAACTGGCTCACATGAGCCCGCTTGAGGAAAGTAAGACCAAGAGTCACCTGTGCTGCTTAGAAAGAGTTCATCTGAGTCACCAGCCTCAGAAATCACAAGTTAACAGCAGCTCAGATTAGAGACCAGATGAATACCACACAGAGCCCCAGCAGCAGACACATCTCTACAACAACTGTGAAGAGGAGGCTGCATGAATCAGGCCTTCATGGACAAATAGTTGCTAGGAAACCACTGCTGAGGAGAGGCAACAAGCATGAGAGATGTGTTTGGGTCAAGAAAACACAAGGAATGGATAGATAAAGATAGATAAAATACTTTATTAATCCCCGAAGGGAAATTCATGTACAACCCCAAAACCAGTGAAGTTGGCACGTTGTCTAAATCTTAAATAAAACAAGAATATAATGATTTGCAAATCCTTTTCAACTTATATTCAATTGAATACACAACAAAGACAAGATACTTAATGTTCAAACTGAGAAACTTTATTTTCTTTTGCAAATAATCATCAACTTAGAATTTAATGGCAGCAACACGTTGCAAAAAAGTTGTCACAGGGGCATTTTTACCACTGTGTTACATCGCCTTTCCTTTTAACAACACTCAGTAAACGTTTGGGAACTGAGGAGACCAATTTTTGAAGCTTTTCGGTTGGAATTCTTTCCCATTCTTGCTTGATGTACAGCTTAAGTTGTTCAACAGTCCGGGGTCTCCGTTGGTGAATTTACGCTTCATAATGTGCCACACATTTTCAATGGGGGACAGGTCTGGACTACAGGCAGGCCAGTCTAGTACCTGCACTCTTTTACTACGAAGCCACGCTGTTGTAACACGTGCAGAATGTGGCTTGGCATTGTCTTGCTGAAATAAGCAGGGGCGTCCATGAAAAAGACGTTGCTTGGATGGCAACATATGTTGCTCCAAAACCTGTATGTACCTTTCAGCATTAATGGTGCCTTCACAGATGTGTAAGTTAC
Organism: Scarus forsteni; assembly: GCA_036419115.1. Classification (NCBI taxonomy): domain Eukaryota; kingdom Metazoa; phylum Chordata; class Actinopteri; order Labriformes; family Labridae; genus Scarus; species Scarus forsteni. The sequence continues at coordinate 204,083 of JAZDUH010000078.1, forward strand.
CCATGCCTTGGGCACTAATACACCCCCATACCATCACAGATGCTGGCTTTTGAACTTTGCGCCTATAACAGTCCGGATGGTTCTGTTCCTCTTTGGTCTGGAGGACACGACGACCACAGTTTCCAAAAACAATTGTAAATGTGGACTGGTCAGACCACAGAACACTTTTCCACTTTGCATCAGTCCATCTTAGATGAGCTCGGGCCCAGCGAAGCCGGCGGTGTTTCTGGGTGTTGTTGATAAATGGCTTTGGCTTTGCATAGTAGAGTTTTAACTTGCACTTACAGATGTAGACGAACTGTAGTTACTGACAGTGGTTTTCTGAAGTGTTCCTGAGCCCATGTGCTGATATCCTTTACACAGTGATGCCGGTTTTTGATGCAGTACCGCCTGAGGGATCGAAGGTCACAGGCATTCAATGTTGGTTTTGGGCCTTGCTGCTTACGTGCAGTAATTTCTCCAGATTCTCTGAACCTTTTGATGATATTACGGACCGTAGATGATGAAATCCCTAAATTCCTTGCAATAGCTGGTTGAGAAATGTTGTTCTTAGACTGTTGGACAATTTGCTCACACATTTGTTCACAAAGTGGTGACCCTCGCCCCATCCTTGTTTGTGAATGACTGAGCATTTCAGGGAAGCTGCTTTTATACCCAATCATGGCACCCACCTGTTCCCAATGAGCCTGTTCACCTGTGGGATGTTCCAAATAAGTGTTTGATGAGCATTCCTCAACTTTCTCAGTCTTTTTTGCCACTTATGCCAGCTTTTTTGAAACATGTTGCAGGCATCAAATTCCAAATGAGCTAATATTTGCAAAAAAATTATAAAGTTTACCAGTTCAAACATTAAGTATCTTGTCTTTGTTGTGTATTCAATTGAATATAGGCTGAAAGGAATTTGCAAATCATTGTATTCTGTTTTTATTTATGATTTACACAACGTGCCAACTTCACTGGTTTTGGGTTTGTAGTTTGGCAACAAGAATAAAGAATAAAATAAAGATTGAGTAACAAAGTAAACAACAAAAGTAAAACAATAACAATACTAATTATATATATAATATTGGTAATTCTATGTACAAAAACAATAGTGGGCTCATCTTCCATAGATTAAAGCATTAAAAACTCTGATGGCTGCAGGGTAGAACATGGATGAATGGACATTAGACCAGTGGAAATCTGTGCTTTGGTCTGATGAGTCCAAATTTGAGATCTTTGGTTCCAACCGCTGTATTGGTGCCATGCAGAAAAGGTGAGCAGATGGATTTTCCACGCCTGGTTCCCATTGTGGAGCATGGAGTCTATGGTGTGATGGTGTGGGGCTGCTTTGCTGGTGACACTGTTGTGGATTTATTCAAAACTGAAGGCATACTGAACCAGCATGACTACCACAGCAGCATGCAGCGACATGATATCCCATACGGTTTGCATGTAGTTGGACCATCATTTATTTTTCAACAGGACAATGACCTCAAACACACTTCCAGGCTATGTAAGGGCTATTTGACCAAGACGGTGTGTGATGGAGTGCTACTCCAGATGACTGGCCTCCACAGTCACCGAACCTGAGCCCAATCGAGATGGTTTGGGGTGAGCTGGACCGCAGAGTGAAGGCAAAAGGGCCAACAAGTGCTCAGCATCTCTGGGAGCTCCTTTAAGACTGTTGGAAACCATTTCAGGTGACTACCTGTTGAAGCTCATAAAGAGAATGAAGAGTGTGCAAAGCAGTAATCAGAGCAAAGGGTGGATACTTTGAAGAAACTAGAATATAAGACATGGTTTCATTTATTTCACACTTTTTTGTTAAGTACATAATTCCACATGTGTTCATTCATAGTTTTGATACCTTAAGTGAGAATCTACAATGTAAATAGTGATGAAAATAAAGAAAACACATTGAATGAGAAGGTTTGTCCAAACTTTTGGCCTGTACTGTATATAAAGTTTGCTATTCATCAAAAACATTTGTGTTGTTCAAAGTCAATATCATCTACTTTTAGTTATTTTTGCCATCTTTTACTGACATTTCTGCCTTTTCTAGCTGATTTTTGATACTTTATTGTTTTTTTTGTTCAACACCACCCTGATAGAATATATTACAAACAAAACAACTAATAATCATAGTATCATAATATCATCATAATGGATAAATAATACAATTCCAAATTCATTATACACACATGGCAGTGCAGCAACTTTCCATATATATCCTTAAATTGGGTTGATAAATTGTATCATTGAAATAAAGTATGAAGTTTTTGTGTCATCACACAATCAACTCTTGGTTTTTAAAACCTTTCAATCCCACGCCAAGAATATATCAGGGTTTTTTTGGTTTGTTTGTGTTTTTTTTTGGTCCTCAAAGTGTTGATGGAACCAAACAGTGACTGGATTTGTTCTGTTTTTTAAAATCTCAAATACCTCTGAATTTAACGATTACCTCTGCCAAACAGTTGAGCTGGTAGTTAAAGGGTTAACTGAAGAGTGGTGAAGAATTGTTTTTTTTTTATTGGATCATTATAATATTTTTATAAAGATTAACTGATCATAAGGTCTGAAGTGCAAAAACGACGAGACTTACATGTTAAATTACTTTAAAAAAAGTCTTCACAAATCTCACTTTGTTACTTTTTAAGCTCAAACTTAATTGACATAAGCACAAAGCTGTTATTAACTTCTATGGACCGACAACAACAATCGATTTCAAAGATCCACCGGTCAGACACAAAATGAAAAATGGACTCAAACATTTGTCTGCATGAACAGAAACCATTAGCTGTGCCATACTCATCAGCCCGATGATTTCTGATCATCAAAACAAGGCACTGGACCACTTTTGTTATTGGCTGGCTGTTTTTTAATTTACTTGTGTGAAGTTTGTCATGATTGATTTTCTCCTTTACAGCCACAACAGTTTGGTTTAAATTAGTTTAATGTAAGATTACATCATCTGAGTAGATAATTTATTTTTATTTTAATAATATTAAAATATGATTTTAATTGTATTATTATTAATAATAATAATTTATTTAATATTTATTTTATTTATTTTTTATTTAACCATTGTGGATGAATGTATATGTTTGTGGGTTGCAGATATGTATGTGTACAGATGTATGTCCGTGAATGTACAAATATGCATTTATATTGTCTTTTATTTTATTTATATATACTATATAATATTGTGGGCATGTATGTGTATGAGCATATTTGTTTGGGTATATCTGGAGATTTTTATTTTATTTGTATTTTTTGTCATTACTTTTATTAATATTATAATTATTTAATAAATTGTTTCCTTTATTCATGGCCTGATAAGTTTAGTTATAATGATGGATCTCTGTGTCTGTGCAGCGGACATAGCTGCTATGGCTGTACATGTTATGTTATACTGATGCTAAAATTGAAAATAAAACTTTAATCATAAAAAAGATTGCATCGTCTGCATACATCACTATCCTACCTTCTTCTCATTCCATCTGTATTCTGTTTATATTTTGGTCAAATAATCATTTTAAACTGTGTTCATGCAACAATGACCACATTAATCATGAAGGACGTACAAACCAGTGCTAATTTTGACACAACTGTTTAATTTATTTCTATTCTTTTGCACAACTGTCTTTTCATTTCGTCATAATTTAATCTCTAAATTGTTTTAATTTCAGTCTAGTTTTAGTCGACTAAAATCTGAAGTGTAAAGGTAAGGCATTTTTATGTTTCCTTGAATTCCTGAAGTCCTGTTTTCCTCTGTGATAAAATCAAACATCTACTAAGCCTTTATTGAATGTTAGTAAAGTCTGAATGTCTAAATGAACAGAAACAAATGTTCCTTTGTGTGAAATGCAGTCTCCTTTATTTAGGCTACCTGGCAGAGCATCTCAGTTACAATACCAGAACTGACAACAAACAGTGAACCTGCTCTACATAAATATGTCAATTCATAAAGAGAGCAGCTCTGATTGGATCGCTCCACAACTTATCCCACCACCACCAAGCTAAGGCAGCTGTGATTGGATGTCCCTCTGAACTCATCCAACCTTTAACACAACCAAAGTAGCTGTGATTGGCAGGGCTGTAAACAACCCAAAAAATTGTTGGTCGACTAAAACACAGCAATTGTCAACCAAAAATCGACCAATTGCGGGGGGGGGGGCATCAGCGGAGCGCGGCTCAGCTGGGTAAAACTTATATTGGCACCTGCTTCTGTTTTAGCCAGGTTTTTGTTTTGTGTCCCTTTTTAAAATGTTCACTACAACAGACACTTTATTTTCTGCTGGAACTTTGAAGGCATCGGCAACTCCATACAGTCCTGCAGCGATGTTTGTGCGCCTCTCCTTTTTTTCTCTCGACACAAGACTCTTTGCTTTCCAGTCTTCATCAATGAAATGGGCTGCCACTTTCATATAGAACTCCATTTGAAGAGACGTACACATCTGTTATCTTTATCTATTAACTCGGAAATGTTCTCTTTTTGAGTGCCTCGTATTTTGACGTTAATGGATGCATAACTGTCTGGCGCGCTGGAACTGAATATCCAGGTTCCAATGTTTTTCTTGGCCTTCCACGACACCAATAGGCCTCATATCCTCAGAAATAAAATTGGCAATTCCTTCTGTGATGTCGTTTTTGCATTTGAGTGTTTATATGAGGCATAATATCCAGCACGGACTGGGTGAGGGATGCCGCTGTTGCAGCGGGCAACGGGCAACGGGCAGGTGCGCATGCAGCTATAAAACAAATAAATGATTATTAGACTAGAATATTGAAATGTTCTTAAATAAAATTGAAATGAATGGTAAATACATTAAAATGGTGTTCTGAGACACGATGGGGGTGCTCAGAAAATACCCCCATTTCACTTGATACGTTTCTCCTGACGAAATGAACTGAAAAAAATAAATTGACAAATTTGGTCGACCGATCAGAATTTTGGTCGACTGAGCACGCATCGACCAATTAGTCGACCAGTCGACTTGGACTTTACAGCCCTAGTGATTTTAATATGTATCTACCAAATTAGCTCTGATTGGATTAAGTCTGTCAGACATTTTAGTCTAGTTTTTATTTGTTGATGAAAATGTTAATTTAGTTTGAGTTTATGTCCTTGTGCTCTTGTTTTTATTAGTTACTGTCTTGTTGTCGTCAAGGGAAAAATGGTTGTTGATGAAACTATGACAAAAATAATGAGTCAACAACATGAACAGTGGTACACATGAGCATTTAAATAAAGTCAAAAGCATGTGAGGTTGTGAGCAAATGGAGGAATGACGTCATTGTTTTGATCACTTCCTCGCTCCCTTTGACGAGTCATCCACCTGACAGCGCGGGACAAAGCCTCACTTCCTTATTTGGCCATAAAAATGTTTTATTGTTCCTCTACTTCCTGCTGTAGTTCCTGACTTCTCCTCCTCTCCTGATTCAGCTACAGCTTTCTGGTTTGTGGGAGGGAACCTGACAAAGGTGAACAGGCCTTCATCATGTTCCCGCTGTGGTTCAAGTTCCTGTAACACATGATCAATATGGAGCAGGACAATAAAATCAAAGGTTTATCTCAGTTTCACTGCAATAACTGCTGCTGCTTTAGTTTCTGTTCGTTAGTTTTAATCTTCGTTTTGGTCTAAAGCAGCTCATTTGTTTCTCTCCCTGAAGAAAATATTTTTCAGATTTATAGACAAACTTTTGAAAGGGGATTTTAAAAAAATCTTTGAACTTTGTCGCCTCCGAATATGCTCTATTGGGTTGAGATCTGATGACTGTGGAGGCCACTGCAGTACAGAGAAGACACCAGTGTGAGATGATCTGAGCTTTGACACATGGAGCTGGTGTTAAAGGGACAGTTCAGTATTTTTGAAGTGGGGTTGTATGATCTCCATATGGTCACTAAGGACAGTAGATACTGTAGAAAGTTCTCTCCTCTCCACCAGAAAGCCACAGACTGTGACCATCGGTGACGAAGAAAAGACGCTAATAGAAAAGTACTGTACTGAATTTAAAGGCTATTTTCTCCGCCTACAAGAACTCAAATCAAAAAGTAATACCACAGTTTAAGAGTACGCTACATGTACATTTTTTAAAGTGCATTAATCTTTCGGAAATATAAAGTTTATCCGGACCTAAGCCGACTCACGCCGTGTGTCCCTCTGCTAAATCACTCCGCCGTAGTTAGCTAGCTGCTTTGAATGGCTGTTTTAGACTAATTAAAAGCACATTCTAAGATAAATATTGCTGAGATGGGTTTTTGTGATGCTTCCCTTGATGTAGAAACAGATGTGCATCATGGAGAACTCAGCTTTCACCGTATTCCTCTGCGTAACGAGGGCATTCGGTTACACAGTATAGTGAATGCATCTCTGTTACCTGACAGATTGTTATGATCAACAAACAGCCTCCTCCACTCTGCTTATTTGTCTCTGACAGATCATTATTACTTACTTTGAGCAGAAACTGTCATCAGGTCCTTCAGGTCTGGGACATTTTTCCAGTTTGTTCCCGACACGGCAGATAAGCTAACTAGCTAGTGAGATAACTATGCTAGTGTTAGCATAATAGCTCCTTGGAGCCCTACGTCATCATTAGCAGACTCATCCAGGGGAGACTTCAGCGTAGCAGGGGACTTTAATCAGCCTCTTTAAATAAGTTTGTGAAATATATGCACATTATTTTTTATTTTGCAGGAATTTGCCTCAGCTTAACACACTGTTTTATTTTGTACTTGTAGCTGCAGAAAAGTAAAATTAAAGATGCCTATGAAAAGAATGTTACCTTAAGTGTTAACAACAATCCTGTTAACAATTTTTTTAAATTTGTTCTCTCTTTACTATAATCTTCTATAACAAATACTAAAGGACAATGTATTAATGTATTGTGTGTGTATATGTATTTGTATTAATAGGTCATCTTTATTTTTTTCTGACAAATATTGGTATCGGCATTAGCCTCAAAAAATCCTTATCGGTCTGGCCCTAGTTTATACTTTTGTTCAGTGTAATAACAAAACATCTGAATACAATCAGATACATGATAAAAGGTCATTTTTACAGAAGCTAGCTGTAGATATTATGGTAAAATACTGCTATGTTTACAAAAATCAGTTACAGTGTAGGTTTGTCTGGGATGATGATCATGATGACCTCAACATTCATAAGATTCTGCTTTCATGGCCTTTCGTTCTCAGCGCGGATGCAAGAACTCAGTGAGAAATCCCACTGGCCTCTCGTCACGGGATCCCACCTCAAAGATCTCATAATAAATTACCAGGCCCAGTTAAACCTCCTGGATTATTGATGTTAGCTTACTGAAGATCTCTGAAAATCCTGAAACACAGAGACTTCTGGGTATTATTTAGGTCACCAAAGGTGTGGCTCATGACTCCGACAGTCATCATCATCATCAATACTGAGTAGAAGGTGATGGGGAACTACAGGGAGCGGCTCATGGCGATTTTATGGCCCCTGTTAGAGTAAAGTCCTTCTGCTCGAGCCTCAGACGTTAGATAACAAGAAGCAAGAGAAGGAGAGGGAGCAGAGCCTCGTCCACTATAACCTGGTTTTAGATTTCAGACAGAAGCTCTAAGAAACCACACATCTAAAGCCAAACCTTCGCCTAACCGTTGGATTTCTGCATCTGTTTCTGGACTCGTTGCCATCATGTCGACGGCTGTGGAAGCAACCGGGTTCATTATGTCCATCCTGGGGTGGGTGCTGGCCGGAGCCTGTCTGGTCAACGACTACTGGAAGATTTCCACCGTGTCGGGCAGCGTCATCATCTCCCAGAGGCAGTTTGAGAACTTGTGGCACGCCTGTGCCGAGAACAGCGGTGGCATCGCCGAGTGTCGAGACTTCGAGTCCCTGCTGGCCCTCCCCAGTAAGAAAAGACGAATTAACTCAGAATTTTATTGGAAAAGTTTGGGGCACTATCAGATACGGAGGAGTGTTAGGGCCATTTAAGATGGAAAAGTATTTTTTAATAGTTTGAGATTGAAGTCGAAGTGACGAGAATAAAGTCGTAATTTTGTGATAAAAGTCAAATGATGAGATTCAAGTTAAAAATGTTTCGAAAAAAGTCCACATACAATGTAATTCATCTTTCTCTCGACATGTCTGCTTTTTTCCACGACATTTCTACTTTTATCACAAAACTCTATATCGACTTTATTCTCCTCATTTCAACTTTAATCTTGAAATTTCTACTTAAACTCTTCCGTGGCCCGTAAACTCTTTCGTAATGAGAGGATCAAATCAAATTTAGACTTAAGTACAGATAATATAGAATTTAGGGGCCTGTGCAGAACTATTATGTGAAAGTCTTTGCTCAATTGTTTTTTAAATATCTAATCTCCAACAAATGTTAACGACGTAAGAATATGACCCAGAAAAAATCTGACGTACTTGTGTAACAGGCATGAAATTAGATTTTTCTCCAATTTTGAACTGACTGAATCAAAATTCGACATCAAAATGTGATCGTTAGACATTTTCCATGAAGGATTGATGGAAAAGTTTATCGTCAACTGCAAATAATCTACAATATTTCAACAGTGTTAAATTTTAAAGGTAGAAAAGACTTTAGTGGCCCTTAAAGATTCACTGAAAAATGTAACGTTGAAAAGTCCTGCATTTAAAAGATGTTAATCTACTTGAGGCAGAAAATGAAAAATAAATAAATTTAATTTAAATATTAAATATTTATACAATGACATTTAAAAGTTCAACAAATGCTATGAAAAAAGCTCTATATCACCAATCTGAGCTTCATGGACTGTTAAATAAAAGTAAGGCCCTTAAAATTTGATTTTTCGCCACTTCTCTATAAAAGATTCATCAAGTAAACGTAACTTTTATTCCAGGAAAAAGCCAATGTTCTTTAACTATCTTAACCAGAATTACTTAAGTTAAGATGTCATTTGCCAAATTTGATGAAAAACTAACAACAAAACAAATGATGGTGCTTAATATCTGACCATTCGTCATTTCTCTAGAAAGGAGCAATTGAAAAAAAAAATTAAACCTCTTTTTTTTTTCCCTCAAGGGGCATTAGACAGTAGCTAACCCACTAATCCTATCTTCATAGACTAGCAAATTCTCTGAACCTTGTAAAAGCATTTACTGAAACTCCAAGTGTCCTGAACTTTTATTGTTTTTTATTGTTATCATGTGGGAGTGTTACGTGACAAATGAAAAAAGTCACTGAGGTCAAACCATTTTATTAAGGAAGTCAAAAAGCTGCTCAGAAAACAGCTATGTTGTTCTTTCTGTTGTTTAAACTGAAGTGTTGTGGATTTGTTTTTTAGTTTTTAAAGGTTTAATTGTTTCGGGAAAAACCCTCCAAAGTAGTGAGACATGTATGACAGAAAATAGGCCATCAATCAGTTACACAACGTGGCAATAATTCAGAATAACCCGGCCAAAGGTTGGTCTGCTTTATGATCACACGTATCCCGCCTAAAATAAATTAAGGTCACGTAAATGCTTTTTTAATATATTTCATGTGAAACATCACAAAATCAGAGTTAACTTTGTAATCCAACTTATTTACTTTCTAACCCTGGGATTTCTCATATTTCCAATCACTTATTTGAGCTTTAAGTCGATGATGTGTTCACCTCGGGCGCCATTTCGTGTCGTTTGTCACTGGTGGTAAAATGGAGGGAAACTGGTCCGGTCAAATAAAGGAGGGAAGTTGTGTTAATAGCTTTGAGGGCTTATGAACTTTTGCTTATCAAACCTGAACAAATATTAACTACTGCAGGACGAGTGTTACTGCCAGACATCAGCAGAGAAGTTCAAGAGGGATTTTTCCAGAATCCATGTGCAATAAAAGGCCAAAATGCTGAATAAAGGGGCTGAAATTAGGCAGGAAAAGTTCACATGAAAATGAGAAAAAAAGTAATATTTTAAAGGTATATAACCCTATATTTATAACCCTTTAACTCCCAGCTCAACTGTTTGGCAGAGGTAAAAAAAAATCCTGGAATATTTAGTGCTTTAAAAAATCATTATTTTTTTGTAAATGTTTTAAGATAAAGAAAAAAATGCAAACAAACCAAAACAACTGATATTTTCTTTGTGTAGGAATGAAAAAGCTTAAAGTTATTATTGATATCTTCATTATTATTTGAAATATTTCAACATATTTATTCATTTAATATCTTATTCATTTGTTAGTCAAAGTTTTTTTTTTTACCTTTTTTTTTTTTAACAATCCTTTCTGCTTAATTGACTTTGTCCCAAATATTTGTGCATTTTTATGTCATCACATAATCATCTGTTAGCTTTTAAAACCTTTAAATCCCAAACCAAGAAAATGCCTGGCTTTTGTTTTATTTGTGTTTTTTTTCTGTTCCATGTTAAAAGTATCAAACAATGACTTGATTTGTTTTGTTTTTTAAAACATCAAATAGGACTGAGTTTATATTCCAGTTGAGCTGGAAATTAAAGAGTTAAAGAGACTGTGAGGAGTTTTTAAGTAATTACAAAAAAGTCTCACTTTTAGAGTTATGCCTGATCGAAATACGCACTTATCGATGAGTTTTATAGCTATATATAGCATCTTAATAGGTTATCTATAAATGCTATTCTTTAGCCTTCCAGTCGGGTCGGTCAGAGCTGGACTGGCCTAGATACTCAACTTCGGGGATCCAGACAATTAAAACTAGACCAAATTTATATTATTTTATTATTTATATTACACGTCTTAGAGCACCGGGCTGTATGTAGCGATATATAGCCGGCTACAACTACGATAATAACTTTTCCCCGCATTGCTTGTCGTCACACATCAAAAACTACCGCTACGTAACTAGAAAGAGATACATTACCTCGTCGCTTTGCATCCTGTGAGTTGTTGAAAAAGAACTTGTTAAGCAATGCAGAGTTCCGACAAAGATCCATGCTGCATTCACCATTACAAACAAACACACTTTGCTTCACGTCTCCGGTGCGTTCAAGTTGTAGTCAGAAGTAGGAATTTCTGGGTTCCATTTGGGAAACTAAAACTGCAACATCCCACGAAGTCTGAATTTCCTACTGGGAACTCGGTGAAACCTCGCCACCCCGAGGTGTCAATCGAAGATGGATGCCCCCAGTGTGAACAGTTATTTAGCTCCTGTAATAATCCATTTATTTGCACTTCTGACTGGGGTGTGTCGCTCTAGATCAGCTGTATACATAGTATTGCTAGATTTATATTTACAAAAATGCTGCCATAGTGATAATCACATTCTTCATACAACAACGCAGGGCGTGCTAACAACAGCTAACAATAGCCTGGTAGATCGGCATGTTTTTTTCTGACTTCAACTGGAACGCTGATAAGTTGGAGATGATGTCACTCCCATTTCCGAGGTTACAGGAACGCAGCATTACGCCGGCGATAAATTCTCCTCATAGCACCTTTAAGTCAAAATATTGAGGATAATATCAACATGCAGTTTTAAAAAACTGACAAAAAAATTGTTTTTCAAGGAAAAACAATTTTGTGAAAATAGTTGAAATGTTTCAAAAAAGTTAAGATACAAGTTTCGGTTTTCAAGTTAAACAGAAGGAAAGGACTTTATACTTTTCAGGCATATTTACAGCTTTTCAGATTTAATTTTAACTTATCTTGCGTCAAATTGATGTCCGACGCATAAAGCTTTTCTTCTGTGGATTTTGCTGCCATTTTTTCATTTTTGGTTCAATTTTGGTGGTGATCAAAATCTGGATGCAGATTCAGGAAGTGAAAGTTGAAAAGGATTTACTCACATGGACAGTTTTCCACACTTTTCAAACTTAAATATGAACGTCAGAAATGCTCAGGTGAAGGCTTACGCTCTAGTTTCATTTTACTACCCAAAAGTCCACTCCTGTCAGCTGAGAACAGAACATTAAAGGTGCGTTCACACTGCAAGCGACCCAGCTACCAAAATCGCGTAGCCCACTGACCTATCGTCGCGCGTCCATAAATACCTCATTTTGGTCCGTTGCACGTCTGCTTGTGTTTCACCGCAATCATATCATATATAATAGGATGTATAAGCGGACATTATTCCAGCTGTATCCTTTTCACTCACTTATCAAACACAAAACACTGCAGCTGATGCCCTGCAGCAGCATCATCTGTGAGTTTCCTGCGGTCCGTCTAGGCGGAACTAATGTCCTCACTGACAGTAGTTCCGCCTAGACGGAACTCATCCGCCCTGTTGTCTGGATGAATAACTGTCTGTCTCGGTTACAGTCACACATACACACACCGCTGGTTGGCTGTTGCCGCACAGCCACACACGACATCACCTGAATAGATCAACTTTTTCTTAACTTTGACATCGCGCGACGAGTGAAGTGATCTTTGACCATGTTGACCATGTCCATCCCTTTATGACCACGTCTTTGTCCAATAAACCTTCAGAGATAAATAGAGGTATAAAAAAATATTAATATAGCTATACGTCGGGACATATTGACCTCTGATATAATATCGATATTTCAAATTTTAATGATGATTTTTTTTTGTAAAAATAAAAAATAATATTTTATCAGAGCTGGAAATAAAAGTCAAGTACAAGTAGTTGGATCATCAAGTCAATGTTCACTTCACTGGAAATACAAGTTAAGTTGTATTTATTTTATTTAAAAGAATACCTTCTGCACTTTCTTTTCGTCATACTTTTTGTCTCCGTGTTCTATTCTCCGTATTCACATACACAACTAAGTTTTGTGTATGCATGTAACACTGCATTTGACATATTTCAAAACAAAAAAATTGGAGAAGTTGTTTTCAATCAAACAGTTTTGACCTGATTTGCACTTTCAGTTTTAGGTAATATTGTTAACTGTAGAATATCGCAATATATAACACTATATCGTGATATTACTGTATCGAGACCCAAATATTGTGATCCTAGCGTGAGGTTCTTGCCAATACTCACCCCTAGAGATAAATAAATCTGTTTACTTTAAGAGCTGTAGACACTTAAATTTGGTCTTAAATGTGTGGTGTCTCCCTCTCTGCAGCTCACGTGCAGGCGGAGCGCGCCCTGATGATCATCTCCATGCTGCTCGGCCTCGGCTGCATGATCGTGTCTCTGCTCGGCCTGAAGTGCATCAAGATCGGCTCGGCAACCGACCAATCGAAGGCCAAGCTCGCTGTGGTTGGAGGCATCATGAGCGCCCTGGGTGGTAAGTTTGAGTCATCTTCTGCAGGACAGCCGGGCGGCCTGAAGTTTCAGCTTCTGCTCAGTAAACTGTTAGGTGTGCGTGTCTCAGAGGAGGCTATTAACTGTGAAAATGGCCTAAATATGAAAGAATATGAGGGCTCTGTTAGCATTCAGGTCATCGGATTATCTTCAACAACAGTCTCTCTTCAAAGGTCTTTAGGTAAAACCAGGAGACCTGCTTAATCTGGATTTTAAACCTCTAAATGAGAATGTTTGGTGCTATTTTCAGTTTGAAATGGAAATCAAATCTTTAAATCAGAGATGATGTTGAAAATGAAAAAACTCTATGATGTAAGGACCTCAAACGTTGAGGGAACCAGGCACGCATTGTTTAAAAAGTAAATGCACCAGAGTTGCCAGGTTTGCTTATTATCAGCGACTTTAGGCTTCTTTTATTTCTTTGTAAAGTTGCTTGTAAATATTGGCAGTTGCAGGAAATGTTCACTCTCCTATCAAAACAAACTCAATTCAGAAGGTACACAAACTGTTTTGTCCCACTCCAACAAAAATGTAAATTTTACTAAATAAAAGAGGCAGAAATTATATTTGCACCAAAAAGTGGACAAACTGCCTACTGCAGTTGTGGTTTGCTTTATTGTTAGGAGCTGGAAGATAATCAGAAGGATTCACACAGACAGAAGAGCCCCAAGAAGAAACTTCACGTTTAGAAACAAGCCCAAAAAACTGTGACCCGGGGCTGTGATTTACGAGATTTGCGCCGCATTAAAAAAGGAACTATGTTTAGTTACCAAAATTTCAGTAGTAGTGCATTACTTTACTTTTTAACCAAAAAGTAGTTACATTACTGTAACGCGTTACACACAACACTGAATATAACCTATCACCAGTGCACACTGATTTAAAGGGAATTAGAGCTGACACTCTGATTGGTTGGATTTATATCATGTTCAAAACGCACCCATCAATAATCAAGACACATACTCCGTCCTCTCTTCACGCTGCGCCTGGCTTTGCGTCAGGAACTGCGCCATCAAAACAGCAACATATAACCCTGAACCGCTGTGCGCTATGTGCTTTTAGACAAAACACTTCACTTGGTCAAAACTGAGCCTCAAGCCTGATCAATGTTTTGTTTTGTGTTTGCAGGTCTGTGCTGCATGATCGCCGTTTCGTGGTATGCCTTCCAAGTTGTGGAGGACTTTAACAACCCGTTCACCGGCGGGGTGAAGTGAGTAAAAACCTGAAGGCGCAGTCGTAACGAGTTTTTCTTTCATGCACTGTAACTTCTTTTTGTATTGTAACAATATTTGACTGTAATATTTACCTGTGAAAAATTGATACAATAAATTACTTTAAATGCCAAAAGACTAAGAAAACATTCAGATATTTGCAAAATTAACACTATTTAACCATAAAATTTACAGTCACCTATTTTTTATTCCCCAGGAAAACTGACCAATAGCAGGCAAGAGTTCTGTTAGTTAATGTGAACAGCAAAGATGTTCCCTGGGTCAATTTGACCGGTGCATGTTTATTTATCCAAAAGATGTCCAAAACCAAAAAAATCCTCCCAAGCAATTCCTTACTAACTCAATTACTAACAATCCTATCAATTTTTAGTGCAATGGTGTTCCTATGTCTCACTGTTGCAAAAGAATAAAAAAAGAAATAGTCTGACATTTCTGACACCCTTTCACCTTCACTTTGACTGCTGGGTCAAATTGACCTGAACAGTATCTATATGGTATAAACACGCAGGGGATGGTTGCAAATATGTGAGATGAACCAATTTCATTTTGTATGTTGATTACACTAATTAAGGCAAGCAGAAGAAGTTTCATTCTAAAAAAATATTTAAAACTATTTGTCCTAGATCTTCAAACTTCAAATGGGTCAATTTGACCCATAACATAACAGGAGGGTTAAGTATTTTATTTGATAAAATTGATGGTGGGGAGGTTCAAAGTTATATATCTCTTATAAATGATCAGTGAACTATGTAGTTAAAGATATAGCCATGTGAATATGGACACAGCAACTTACCTGTAATTTAAAATTCATAAAAAAAGATGTGGAAGAAAATAGGGAAACCTTGAATAAAAATACAGTAGTGAACTGCATAATAGAAAGACTAATGCTATAAATTAAAAAAGACTGACGCTACTGCAAAGACATTTACATTAACTTAGTGGCATCTTGTTGCCAGTAAGTAATTTAAAATGTACAATAGCCTTTTAACACGGTGCCAGAGCTGGTATTTAAGATATCGTCTGTTTGCAGGTTCGAGCTGGGCACTGGTCTCTACCTTGGATGGGCCGGAGGCTGCTTGTCGATATTTGGAGGAGCTCTGCTCTGCACCGCCTGCAGGAGGGCATCATCTCAAAAACCACAGTACTGAATCCATCCATAATTCTTTAACTTTGCTCCAGTCTGAAATGTTTCTGTCTGATTAAACAAACTATTAAAGTTTTGTCAAGTGTAGTGTGTAGAAGTTGGCAGCATTTCACCAAACAGAAACGGTGAATATGGGATTTAATGTTTCTATTTGTATGTTAAGTCCGTTAAAATATGCGTACAATTATCCTCATAAAAGTTTTGTTTTCTTTTTATTAGAGAAGAGCAAAAACATGATTTCCCATAAGAAAGCCTGAAGTGACGTTCTTTTCTTCTTTTTCAAAGGAGATATCGAGTCCATTTCTGATAAAACTGCAGATCTGTCTGCATCCATGGAGATCACTTTAACACGCCGCTGTTGCTTTCAAACATACAGTCACTTCCCGTTGTTGTGATATCTGTAGCTCCGCCTCTGTCCCCTGATTGGACTGTTAAAGCTGGAGAGTTTTTATGCATTGGGCTTCTTGTGCTTCAGTTTTTGGGGGGTGGAGAACAATCTTTAGATCTGCCACAATGACCTAATAAATTAGATGAATTAGATTCATTATAGATCATTATGATACAATTTTTTAATCTGACAGCACTGTCTATGTACTGCAGGTCTCCCCTATGTGGAGGCTGACATAACGATCAGCCATGGTGCCTACGGGACAAAAGGACAAATTTTTGAATACAAGTCTATAAAAGTTTACAAAACCAATAATCATCATCTTAACTGACCTATAATCTATCAACATAATAGTTACAAATATGAATGAAAAACCCCTCACCTGGTAACTGTTGTAAATGATGCCCTGTTCACGATCCTTTATGGTCTTCACTGGCTTTCACTTAGTGATGTGATGGTTTAGTAACAGACGGGCTCATTTCAACATCTAACCACTAGATGTCACTAAAATGCCAATTTCTACACACTGCATCTTAAAACTAAAAGACCTCTTTGTGATTAACTTGATTTTTAATCCATGTATCTCTTGTTTCAGATTTTACCCCAGCAAGGGCAAAAAAGTCTACACAGCTACAGCCAAGTCAGAATCAGATAGAGCTTACGTCTAAACCCTCCTGGTCATCATCTGTTTTTGGGACATTTTCTAAGTTTCACCTGCACTGCCAGTTTAACCTGATTTACTGTCACTGATACAGCGAAGTGATAGCCCTTCTTTACCTGGTTTGAGTCTCCAAAATGTGATAATTAAGAAGTGTTCACATCTGTACTTGTACTTTATGAAGCTCCATGACTGATGTTTAACAAGCTGTGGCCTCTTTTCTGTCCTTTTAAAGTATTTTGCTTGTTTTTTAAGACTTTTGAGGTTTTATTTTAATCACAAGAATGAAAAAGATTGGAAGATAATTGCTGCTGATTCATCTTAATAAAGTTTTTATTGAAAAAAATACTGTGTATTATATGCAGTGTATATAAAAGATAAGGTAAAAAAGATTAATCCTGTCCTGTCCCACTCCCATCCCGCTCCCACTCAGAATTACTCCCACTCCTGTACCGTTACTGTTTGAATAAAACCAAATATGTTGAAAAAATGTTGCATTTTTTATTTTAGGTAAAAGTGTGGTGCATATAAAAGGCCTTGCCTTTAAGTTTCACATGACTGACATTTGGTAGGTGTAAACAAAGTGGCTGCAGTCGAATAGTCGCCTCCTAAGCCCTTTCCTATCTACTTTTCCTTAACCATGATGGAAAATGTCATGAGGTTAAGGAAAGGAGACATCAGAAGGACTTAGGAAAGGAAAACTGCCATGCAGAGAGAATCCAACTACACTTTCACTACGTCATCATGTGGCGGCGGATGTTACTGCTGCGTTTAAACTACAATTCCCGAAGGTGGACCACAAAAGACACATCATGCATCATGACAATGTTATTCCTTTTAGACAATTTGAACATTAACAACCTGGTAAAAATGACGTCTGCATAACCGATGTTGAAGTGAGGATGTAAATAAATCTGTCCTCTCATTATCAACATGAACACCAATCAGTGCATGAAAATAAATGAACTGAATGTAAGAAAGGCACAAACTGTTAAGTCTCTAATCGAATAGAGTACAAATGATAAATATTGAACCAAGTTTAAAACAGAATCAACATCAAATGTCTCATATCCTGCTCTCTTCAGAGAATCAGACTGCTGGAAAGTTAAGGCAGGTTTTGGTAAACTTTAGAAAGGATGAACAGCAGTGGTTACCATGGATGTATTATAAGAACTGGATAGCATGGCTCTGCCCTCCACCATGTAACAGATTTGAAGCCATAATATCCCCTGTCAGAGCACCACCATTGTGCAGCCAGTAGAGAATTTGGACCATATTTGGACGCAGCTGTCGTAAACGGTCGCAACACTCCGCAGCATAAACCGTACACAATCATTGTGAAGCTGCCGTAAACCGCGGTTATTTTTAAACTCTAATAACTAATAAAAAATAAACTTTTCAGAAAAAAGAGGCCCAATAATACTTTCATATCACCACAGCATACGGATGGGAGAAATATTTCTATGAGGTGTATTAATTTTTTAAAGTTTCACTACGGCCCGTTCAGATGAATGGGGGAGACGGAGAGTTGACCTATACTGCAGCCAGTCACCAGGGGGAGCAGTTTTCGTGGCTGCTTCAATTTAAGCCCAGCGACATGGCGTCCATGTTTTTTACAGTCTATGGTGGTTACTCACATTGTCTGTGCGATTTGTTCGTATTGAATTTGGAAGCAGTTGATAACACACTGTTTATAAAAGCTGTTGCCACGGGGGATTGTGGGACAGAATAATCTCTTCTCCTTCAGTAAAAGATGGTCCAGTGTATCCTATGGTAAAGGAAGCATTAAGCCACCTTTCCTAAGCATTTAAACTATACAAACAGCTCTAATCACGAACTACTTCTGGATCATTTCACTCCGTTAGGAACCCTCCTAAGCAAAAAGGATGATTCGACCGCAGCCAATATGTCGCCGGCAGCCACTTCGAGTTGCTTTTCACTTCCGGTGGTGACAGGAAGTCAAACCACTTTTTGTGCTGCTAGCGCGGTCAAGAGTGTTGGCTCTCACTTAGAGATGTCTACAAAAATGGACGCATCTGTTCATCTGGTTGTTTAACACGGCTGAAAATGATCATCTATTAATGTCGTTCCCAATCCTGACCGTTGCCTTATTTTCCCGTCCCGCCCTGATCACTGGATTAATTAAAAAATGACTTCCACCCCGTGGGATTCCGGCAGGAATCAAGTGACCCCCAGGAACTCCTGAAAAATGTCAGCCTCTAATCTAGTTCTTCTTTAAAAAAATCCTGCATGTAAACCTGGCTATACAGTGATAATGTTCAAAATTAAAGTAGAGTAATGCTACTGTAAAGACATTTACAGTAACTTACTGGCATCTTGTTGCCAGTAACTCACTGTAAAATTTACAACAACATTTTTACAGTGTACTTATGAAGAAAAAATAAATAAAATAAGTAAAGTGAGACAATGGACAAGGCCAAGGAGTTCAGATTTTTAACATTAAACATACTGAGAATATGAATGTAATATGACAGAGCTGTTAAACTTTTAACATCTTTCCTTTGTAGAGTTTTGACCTGAATAAAGGTAAAAAAAAAAAAAAAAAGGATCTAAATTGTAATCTCAGTCATATGTTTTCTTATGTCCAGAGTTGCACGGCTATTGGAATGGATACTTCAAAACTATATCCACAGTGCTTAGTTTCAATTTATAACCATGTTTTCAAGAAGCTATCTTTGGTGTTCACACTGAAACAACTCTAAATGCTTCAAATGTAAAGCAGGAACAAATTATTGCATTTACATCATTTATAAATGTACAACACTGTTGCATTGGGATTTTCCTAAGAGTCCGTCTTTCTCCCAATGGCTTTGGGAAGTAATATTTTTCTTAAATTGGAAAAAATAAAAGGGATTTGCAAATCATTGTATTCTGTTTTTATTTATGATTTACACAACCAACTTCACCGGTTTTGGGTTTTGTACTATGTTGAGTTGAGGGATTATATGGTAATATATTTGTTTCAAATTACCAATTGTCACAACAATTGAAATTATATATGTATTGTCAATTTATGACAGGGATCATCAACTACATTTATACAAGGGCCATTTTTGTCCTTGGCATATGCTCCAGGGGCCAGATTTAAGAAAACACTTATAACAAGTAAAAGCAATTATAAAAAAGTGTTTTGGTGCACCAGCTGCATGTTGAGGGTATCAAATGATGAAAAGCTGTCCTTAAAACAAAAACATTTTTTACTCTGCACATTTTATCATGTTTAGTAATAGAGACTAAAAGGGCAAACAACAGCTTAGAAAAGAAAATATAAAATATAAAGGTTAAAATATTAAAAATATTAAAATATATAAAATATTTAAGGTTGAAGTTGTTTTGAAGTCTGTAAAAAGTCTGAATTCTGGAAGGAATTTTTATACTCCTGACATTAGTTTTAGTATTGTGTAGGCCTGTGCTCAAAATATCGATACGGCAAAACATCGTATCGCTCTCCTTTGGGATACGTGTATCGATACGGATTTTACAGAATCGATACGGCCTAAATATTTTGACAGTTGTTATGAATACACTTTGGGTAATGTTAACAGTGGCACAGTTCAAGGTAGAAGACGAGCTACATAATGAAGCATATGTTCTAAATTTGAACTTAGGTCTATCATCTTTGAGGATCTGAATTTATGTCTCTCAAGCTGTAGAACCACTTAAAACTCATCCTTGTTCTTTTTCTTCTTATAAGAAAAAACTAAACTTGTCAAGAGTTTTGCTTAAAGCATAGTCAATGTTCACAATTTACGAGTATCGGGATACGTATCGTATCGTGGCCTTAGTATCGGGGTACGAATCGGGATCGTGGCCTTAGTATCGGGATACGAATCGGGATCGTGGCCTTAGTATCGGGATACGTATCGGGATCGTGGCCTTAGTATCGGGATACGTATCGGGATCGTGGCCTTCGTATCGAGATACGTATCGGGATCGTGGCCTTAGTATCGGGGTACTATTGGGATCGTGGCCTTAGTATCGGGATACGTATCGGGATCGTGGCCTTAGTATCGGGGTACGTATCGGGATCGTGGCCTTAGTATCGGGATACGTATCGGGATCGTGGCCTTAGTATCGGGGTACGTATCGGGATCGTGGCCTTAGTATCGAGATACGTATGGGGATCGTGGCCTTAGTATCGGGATCGTGAAGTTGCTGGAAATACTCAGCCCTAGTATTGTGGAGGGAAAACTCAGAATCCTGAGATTAAATTTATAACTTTGCAGAAAAAAATCAGAACTCAGAAAATTAACAGAAATTTAAGCAGAAATCATGAGGAGAAAAGCAAGAATTTTGAGAATTAATCTATACTTAACATTGCATATATTGTTAATTTTTCACAGTCAAAGAAAAAAGCTAAACCTCCTTTAAAACTTCCTTTGCAGTGGCCCAAATCCTGTTCTCTAAAATAATGGTCAGGGGGCCAGATGGAAAGCACTGAGGGACCTGATGTGGCCCGCGGGCCGCCAGTTGGTGATCACTGATTTAGGGTTATTTAACGTGCATTTGTAACTTTTATTATTATATATGTTTTATGTATGAATATATGTATATGCATGCATGTACAAACCCAAAACCAGTGAAGTTGGCATGTTGTGTAAATTGTAAATAAAAACAGAATACAATGATTTGCAAATCCTTTTCAACTTATATTCAATTGAATACACAGCAAAGACAAGATATTTAATGTTCGAACTAAGAAACTTTATTTTCTTTTGCAAATAATCATCAACTTAGAATTTAATGGCAGCAACACGCTGCAAAAAAGTTGTCACAGGGGCATTTTTACCACTGTGTTACATCGCCTTTCCTTTTAACAACACTCAGTAAACGTTTGGGAACTGAGGAGACCAATTTTTGAAGCTTTTCAGGTGGAATTCTTTCCCATTCTTGCTTGATGTACAGCTTAAGTTGTTCAACAGTCCGGGGTCTCCGTTGGTGAATTTACACTTCATAATGTGCCACACATTTTCAATGGGGGACAGGTCTGGACTACAGGCAGGCCAGTCTAGTACCTGCACTCTTTTACGACGAAGCCACGCTGTTGTAACACATGCAGAATGTGGCTTGGCATTGTCTTGCTGAAATAAGCAGGGGCGTCCATGAAAAAGACGTTGCTTGGATGGCAACATATGTTGCTCCAAAACCTGTATGTACCTTTCAGCATTAATGGTGCCTTCACAGATGTGTAAGTTACCCATGCCTTGGGCACTAATACACCCCCATACCATCACAGATGCTGGCATTTGAACTTTAAGCCTATAACAGTCCGGATGGTTCTTTTCCTCTTTGGTTCGGAGGACACGACGACCACAGTTTCCAAAAACAATTGTAAATGTGGACTGGTCAGACCACAGAACACTTTTCCACTTTGCATCAGTCCATCTTAGATGAGCTCGGGCCCAGCGAAGCCGGTGGTGTTTCTGGGTGTTGTTGATAAATGGCCTTGGCTTTGCATAGTAGAGTTTTAACTTGAACTTACAGATGTAGACGAACTGTAGTTACTGACAGTGGTTTTCTGAAGTGTTCCTGAGCCCATGTGGTGATATCCTTTACACAGTGATGCCGGTTTTTGATGCAGTACCACCTGAGGGATCGAAGGTCACGGGCATTCAATGTTGGTTTTGGGCCTTGCCGCTTACGTGCAGTAATTTCTCCAGATTCTCTGAACCTTTTGATGATATTACGGACCGTAGATGATGAAATCCCTAAATTCCTTGCAATAGCTGGTTGAGAAATGTTCTTAAACTGTTGGACAATTTGCTCACACATTTGTTCACAAAGTGGTGACCCTCGCCCCATCCTTGTTTGTGAATGACTGAGCATTTCAGGGAAGCTGCTTTTATACCCAATCATGACACCCACCTGTTCCCAATGAGCCTGTTCACCTGTGGGATGTTCCAAATAAGTGTTTGGTGAGCATTCCTCAACTTTCTCAGTCTTTTTTGACACTTGTGCCAGCTTTTTTGTAACATGTTGCAGGCATCAAATTCCAAATGAGCTAATATTTGCAAAAAATAACAAAGTTTACCAGTTCGAACATTAAATATCTTGTCTTTGCTGTGTATTCAATTGAATATAGGTTGAAAGGGATTTGGAAATCATTGTATTCTGTTTTTATTTACAATTTACACAACATGCCAACTTCACTGGTTTTAGGTTTGTATATATATCTGTATATACTTTTAAATATATTTATTACTGCACCTCATCATTTTTAATAGCACAAGGATGCTGCTGATAGCTGTTTTTGTATATGTTTGGATGTCATGCCCAAATATTCTAAACAAAAGTTTAGAAGTAAAAAAATAAAAATCCCTATATTCTGTTTTTGTTCACAGCTTCATTGGAATCATGATGCAAACAGCTCCATGCCTCATTGTTTCTAATTTAAGGGCACAGTTTGAGCCTCCTGGATGCATCATGTGTAGAATAAAGTGGACGGCACATGCCTGTGTCTGCACGTGTCTTCATATGTTCCTGCTGTCATGCGTGTGAGTGTGTGTGTGAGTAATCCTCTGTAATAATGATGATTAATGTGGTGCAGGGCGGTAATCCGCAGGTGTGTGTGTGTGTGTGTGTCTGTGTGTGTGTGTTTACCTGCTGACCTGCAGAACAGCAGATTACAGCCTCTCCATCCACCTATAGACCTACTGCCACTATGCATTAGAATAAACACACCGGCCACTTCATTAGGGACGTCTGTTTCACTTCCTTCTAATCAGCCAATCACATGGCAGTGTACGAAGGCAAGAGACTTGGAATGTGCCAGAGTTGCTGCCATGTGATTTGCTGATTATTCATCTGTGTTGCAGTTCAACAGGTGTGCCTAATAAAGTGGCCGGTGAGTGTATTAAGTGTGCTTTACATCCTGATTGTCTCCCTCTCTGTAATCTGGGGCTGTTGTGCTGACTGAAGCGTCCTCGGCTTCAATCCTCTCTCGGAATAATTCTCTGGATGTTTTTGGACGAGGGGGAAAAGTTCACGGCGGCCTCTCCTGATTGGTCGATGGAGCTGAGGGGGTCTGGTGACTGACAGCTTGGTTCACATATAGAGCTTCACCCAGCGAGCACACACCCTCCATCAGCCTCTTCAACCAGGTGAGTCTCTTTAAATCTTCTACTATACACTCCAAAAACTCAGATTTAGACGAGTGTGTTTGTCTGTTTCCCAGACAGAAATATCTTAAACACTTTAGGATGCACGATATCATTGTTAGATATCAGTATTGTCCCATATCAGCCTAAAAAGTTAAGTATCATATGGGCCAATATTTTAATTTTTGCAGATATTTACAGCCAATACATTGATAACAATATCCACAAATTATAAACTGATGCACCTTCTCATCACTGCTTTGGTACATTTAAATATCGAGGGTTTAATTTTATTAAAATAAGAAACTGTTTTTCTAGTTCTAGTATGCTGTAACACTGATAGAAACAAGTCCATTTTATTAAGCACAGAGCTCGTGCTCTTGGCCTTAAACATCGGAATCAATGATGATGAATCAAAAAAAAAATTTGACATATTGCACATCAGCAAAAACCCAATATTGTGCATCCCTATAAACACTTATTCTAATCCAGATTCACTTAAAAAGGTGATTTAAGTATCTTACTTTAAGGAATAAAAGGCAAAAAAAGCACTGAATTGCTTTTAATAATTAGAAAATATCTGCTGATACAACAAGAAGTGAGGGTCTGAAATTATGTTTCATTTCCACTCTGGATAGAAAACTTTAAATCAAGACAATCTTTTAATTAAATTTGTTCTATTAGAGTATTATTTTACTTATTACAGGCAAATAAGGCCCTATTTTATTTTATATATATTAAAATAAGATCTTAATTCCGACATTTTAAATTGTAGATTAGATAAATAAAATGAGAGTTGTTGTCTTGGAAATGGACAAACTTTTTTTTTTCAGTGCAGGGTTTATTTTTAATTGGACAAAATTAGTAAATTAAATTGAAGCTAGATTTAAAAAAAAATAAAAAATAAAAAAGCAAAGCTGTCATCAGTTACATCTTCATAATCAATAAATTTGCTTAAGTGTTAAAATAGTCCGACTTCCATGTTGAAAATTGATTAAATTCCACTCTCAGTGAGATTCTTCTCTCATGTTTTCTTTAAATTAAAATATTATTTTAGAATCAGAAGGACTTTATTAATTCCAAGGGGAAATTAGGTTGTTTCAGTCGCTCTTCTACACAGTATAGCAGTCAGAAATATCAGATGAAGACATCAGAACAGATAGGAACATTAGTTTAACTAAAGCAAAGTCAAAATAACAACAAAATAATTACAACTAAAAATGAAAATAAATGAAAAGAGCATGAAAATAAAGTAAGGAGGTTGGAAGATTCAGAGCTTTTAAACAATATCAACCACCTTAAAAAGGAAAATAAGTAAAATTAAAGCCGCATTGGGCCCTCGCCCCCCACGCGCCCGTTGGGCCCTGCTGCTACCGCCGCATATTGCTTCCGCCACATGCTGCTGTTGCGAAGCATTGGAACCTCCGTCAGCGCAACAGTCCTTAGCCATATTGTGATGTGTAACATAAATATTAGTCCTACCTTTTTTTCATCTAAATATTTAGATTCTTTGACCATGAAAACATACCATTGGCAACTAGATTCATAATGATATCTATTTTAGTTCTGTAGTTATTCACAGTTATTCCGTCATGGCGTCCAGACGCTGATCTGGATCAACAACAAAATCGAATCAGTTCTTCCTTTTTCCATGCTGAACATTTCCTGAAAATGTGATCCAAATCCACCCATTACTTTTTGAGTTATTTTGTTCACAGGCTGACAGACAGACTTACAGACAGACAGACAGATGGATGGAGAGACTTACTGATAGACGGACAGACAACAACTCTCCCAAAAACATAACCTTCTTGGCAGGGAACCAAAAAGAAAAAGTGCAGAGTCGAACTGTGATCATGTGTGTTGAATTTGGGGAAGACTGGTTCCTTTATAACATGCATATTGTATGTAATTAATGTAATTTCTAGAGCTTGGTGCGATTGCAGTAACAGAGAATTAAGCTTATAGATGTGTTAGGAGATGGACCTTGATCATGCTTGTGAATTTTGAAGCAGATTGGACCTTAAATGAAGGAGTTACAGTGATTTCCAGGTTCATGGCGATCAGTGAAGTTTGAGGCTTCGCCATCGCCACACCATTTTACCTCAGGACACGACCTCAACACTGATGCTTCATTTATGTCCTAAACTGAAACCTTAGGACATAAATGATCTCATTGTTTAACATAACATTTGCACATTTGATTTTAATGATAGAGTAAAACATCAGACTTCCTGTTACCAGCAGGGGGTGCTATATTTGAGAGTGACATAAAGCATATAGATATACTCAGGCATGGACAGTGAATATGTGTACATGTTTAGGTCCAGATCTTACATTTTACAAGAGAGTTATTAAGGTTTATCTGTTTTCCAAAAATGGTCAACTTTGGGCGTCCTTCCTGGCCACGCCCATTGACCTACAAAATATCTTTTAATAACTTTTCATCGTCAATGTGTCTAGTATACACAAACCATTGATGTTGCGGACCTACACTCTTTTCTTTATGTCATTTTCAAGCAGAAGGCTTAAAAAAGCGGCCCCGCCCACAACATTACCTTATTTGCACAAAATAAAAGTGATTGACAGGCCAATCGACCAATCACCTTTCAGATATGCATCTGCCCTTCCCAAACTCTTTCTTTTGGCTCTTTCTCTTAAGGACTAGTGAGATAAATTCAACTGTCAGTCCGGCAAGTCATGTTATTTTTAACAGAAGTGGTTAAAAATATACTTAGACAGAGCTAATTCACTACATGGAGGTGCTGAACAAATACAGTGAGAGGAAAAAGTAAGTACACCCTTTGTAATTTTGTACATTTCTGCCTAAATTGGTCATAAAATGTGGTCTGATCTAAACTCAAATCACAAGAATGAGTAAACAGTGTCTGCTTAAACTAATGCCACCCAAACAATTACATGTTATCATTATTTTATTGGCCATAAGATGTAAACATTCACAAGACAGGGAGGAATAAGTAAGTACACCCTTGGATTCAATAGCTGGTTGACCCTCCTTTGGCAGCAATAACTTCAACTAGACTGTGGCTGCAGATTAGGCACGCACAACGATCAGGATGAATCTTGCACCATTCCTCTTCACAAAACTGCTGCAGTTCTGCAAGATTCTTGGGATGTCTGGTGTGAACAGCTTTCTTGAGGTCATGCCACAGCATCTCACTTGGGTTTAGGTCAGGACTTTGACTGGGCCATTCCAGAACATTTATTTTATCCTTCTGAAACCATTCTAAAGTTGATTTGCTTCTGTGCTTTGGGTCGTTGTCCTGTTGCAGCACCCATCCTCTTTTGAGCTTCAACTGTTTGACAGATTGTCTCAGGTTTTTCTGCAAAATATCTTGGTAAACTTGTGAGTTCATTTTTCCATTGATGATGGCGAGCTGTCCAGGCCCTGAGGCAGCAAAGCAGCCCCACACCATGATGCTCCCCCCACCATACTTAACAGTGGGAATAAGGTTTTGATGATGGTGTGCTGTTCCATTTTTCCTCCACACATGACGTTGTGTGTTCCCACCAAACAATTCAACTTTGGTTTCATCACTCCACAGAATATTTTCACAGTTGCCCTGTGAAGCATCTAAATGCTTTATTGCAAACTTCAAATGTGCAGCAATGTTCTTTTCAGACAGCAATGGCTTCCTGCGTGGTGTTCTCCCATGAAACCCATTTTTGTGTAATGTTTTACGTATTGTAGATGTGTCAACAGAGGTGTTGGCATGTTCCAGTGATTTCTGTAAGTCTTTCGCTGACACTCTAGGGTTCTTTTTTACCTCATTGAGGATCCTGCGCCGTGCCCTTGGAGTCATCTTTACAGGGCGACCACTCCTTGGAAGAGAAGCAACAGTGCTGAACTGTCTCCATTTGTAGACAATTTTTCTCACCGTGGATTTGTGAACATCAAGACTTTTAGAGATGGTTTTGTAACCTTTTCCAGCTTTATACAAATCAACCATTCTTGATCTTAGGCCTTCAGAGAGTTCTTTTGAGCGAGGCATGGTGCACATCAGACAGTGCCCCTCATCAAGAGACAACTCTTAACTGGTGTGTGTTTTCCAGTGGGCAGGGCAGCTTTAAGCCACACCTCAGTAATTGAACTTCAGGTTGGCTCACACCTGACTCATAAATTTGACTAACTAGCTCTTGGAGGATCCTTAGCCAGGGGGATGTACTTACCTTTTCCTCCCTGTCTTGTGAATGTTTACATCTTATGGCCAATAAAATAATGATAACATGTAATTGTTTGGGTGGCATTAGTTTAAGCAGACACTGTTTACTCATTCTTGTGATTTGAGCTAAGATCAGACCACATTTTATGACCAATTTAGGCAGAAATGTACAAAATTACAAAGGGTGTACTTACATTTTCCTCCCACTGTATCACAGTTTTTAAAGTTTAATTACACTTGATGACAAAAAGCACAAACTCTCCTGAAGGATTGACTCTGGTAGTGCTGATTTGTCCCTGTGAACTCATTTCAGCTTCTCATCAGCAGTAAGGATTTTTTTTTTTTTGCAAAGATTAATGATAGTAGAAAAATGCTGAAATTGCTATTTGCCTTTGCCTACCTTTAAATTTTACTTTGTTGGATTTGTAAAGATGTATACATATGTACATTTTCCATTTAAGTTGAATATAAACATTAATTCATTCGTAAATCTTAAAAATAGTAAAAATAATTTTACTTTTTCTTTCCATTTTTATCCAATACAGCAAACACAGAAGGAGAAATTAGATTTTACCTCACTGATTTTTGAGTCTTAATTTATTCACATCCTGTTATTTGCTTATTTACTATTGTGTGTATTGGGCAGTAAGGTGGTGCAGCAGGTAGCGCAGGCCTCGCAGCACTAAGGTTGGATGTTCTCCCGTACATGTGTAGGTTCTTTCCAGGCATTCTTGCTTCCTCCAACAGACCAAAAACATGCTTGTTTGGTTGATTGGTGACTCCAAATTGCCCGTAGGAATGAGTGTGAGCATGAATGGTTGTGCCTCTTTATGTTGCCCCATTGGTTGGCTGGCTGCTCGCCTGGTGTTCATCAAATTAGATTAAATGCTTAAATTAAATGCAGCTGCTGCTGCATAAAAGCCAATAAAAGACTTCACTGTGAGTGCTAATGTGTGTTGAATATTATTTATGTTTTGACAAATCAATTTTGCATAATTCTACCCATCTTATTTACTTTGTTTTATGACCTTTCTTTATAATTTTTTTCTAATTATATGCTGATTATTTTTGTACCAGTTTACCAAGTCAGTTTTTTTTTTTTTTTGGATCAAATTTGTATAAATTTTCTTGAACAAGACCAACAAATTACCAGAACATTAACACAACAAAGAAACAACAACAAACATGACAAAATGAACAATGAGATAAATCCCTACCCCACCCACCCAGGTCAAAAATAATAATAATAATAATAAAAAAAAAAAAAAAAAATAATAATAATAGTTATAAATTAAATATTAAAATAAATATTAAAATAAAATAGAAATATAAAAATAAATAAATAAATTAAAACAAATAGATAAATAAATAAATAAATACAATTAGATGCAATGCCACCAGGATTATGCATTCCCCCACTGATCCCCTTCCTACCAGTACATCCACTCAGATTTCTTATATGTGCAAATGTACTTTGCAATAAGTCTGATTCTTTTAATGTTTTTGTCATTTGGATGAAAAACAGTGAGAAGAGAAAACCTCATGTTTGCAGATATTTCTTTTTTCGTAGACACGACGAGTCGCTGCCTTCAGTCTTCACCAACATGAGTCCAAAGAACGTCGTTTTCAAGAAGATCTGCAAAGACAAGTCGGTGAGTGGACGCTTCCACTGAATTAGATCAGTGAGAGGGTTTTAAAATCTATATAAAGCTACAGTGCAACGAGGAAACATAAAAGTTGTGTTATGGAAGACAAAATAAATCAAGGACAAAAAAAAAAAAGGGAAAATAAAACTCGAAACCAAAATTTCAATGTTTGATCTAGATTTTTATGAAAGTTAAAAATAAATGTAAAAACTTTTTTTTTCAGTTTTTCTGTTCAAGTCTGTAATTATTTTAATAAAATATTTTATTTTCACTTTTACACTGAAATATATTTTAACATGCAATGCGTCTTCTCTTCAGTTGTGGGAATAGTATTTTCAGAATCAAATTTTTCTTTTTTTTTCACTTTTAGATCTTGGTTTTTCAGTTTCAAACTTTTGGGCGTGTTCTGGGGGGGGGGGGGGGGGCGTGGCCCTCGATTGAGAGAGGCGTTGGATTTTGAGTGACAGCAGAACTAGGAATGGGTACCTTTCACATTTGAACCGATACCATACCGATGCCCGGTACCTGGGAATCAGTATCGGTACTCAGCGGTACCAATTTTCGGTACTTTGAGTGTGTTTATTGGGTAGTAAATATTAATTTGTTTAATATTAAGATCTCAAATGTTTTCAATATAAATGTATTTCTCAGTATATAAAATTTGAAAGATATATATCAAAACAACATTCAACTGTTTTATTGTAACACTGTAGTTGTTCCAAAATTTCTTCAACATAAAAACCAGTAACTAAAATAAACTAAAATGTTTAGGTACCTAAACATGGCACCTTTTGATCTTACGTGAATCGATACTTGGTAGTACCTACAGAATTCGGTCTATACCTCTTAAAGTTCTTAATTCGGTACCCATCTCTAAGCAGAACAAAGATGATGTTATCCGTGTCTTGATACCTGTAAATAAAATGTTTATTTTTTACATGCAATTCAAGATCATTGTCCAAATTTGCCTGTAAAAGATATTTTTGTCCTGATTGTCACTTTGTTTACGAGAATCAGGACAATTTAGTGTCCCTGAAGGCAACGTCATCTGCTGATAATTTGCCCCAAAAATGTTTGAAACTGAAAAAAACTAAAATCTGAAAGTGAAAAAAAAAGAAACATGGAAACCAAAAAGTTACAGTTTGAGAAAATATTAATCCCTCAACTGAAAAAAGCACACATTACATGTTTAAAATAGAGATTTAAATCAAAATTTAGAGATTGAAGTCAAAATGATGCGATAAAAGTTAAAATGTCAACAATAGTTGAAACTACGGAGCCCCTTAGGTGCCACGGAGAAAAGAATATATAACTCGTGCGCACGAGATACTTACTTGTGCACACGATATATTAAAGGGTGCGCACGACATATTAAAACGTGCGCTCAAAATACATATGCATGCGCACGTTTTAGCTAAAACGTGCACTCGAATCGAAATAAAGCTATCTACCACGTTTTGACTTGTCCTTGTCCGCTACGGCTTCCCGTAGTGACGTCAGATATTTACAAAACTACATAATGGAGAGAAGAAGTGAGCTGTTAACTTTCACTTCCACCTCGGACTGTCATATAATGACATTCATGAAGCTCTTGCCATGAGAGATGGAATAATCTTATGTAGTAGAACTTTGCTGCTTATACTAAAAGACATCAGGCTCAGCTGGTGTACCGTATTAAATTAACTGGTGACTGTCCGGGTAGATGTGAGGGGGGCGTGTCTGAAGGACCCTTTTGTTTACTATCCAAACACCTCCCGAATCCATATTATACACAAAAATGAGCTCTTTACACCTAATTACTTAGTGGTGGAAATGATTTCATGACATTTAGCAAGACAACAAAAGATTTTGAAGAATTACAGACTTACTTGACAGCGTAAATATACGGAAGGTAATATATAGGTAACTATCTCAGATGCCTGATCCAAATGACAAATTTTCGACTGTGTCAACTGGTGATCGCCTCGAAACCCGCATTTTACCGTCACTTTGGCGTGTCAACAAACAGTTCGTTCATGTTCAATGTCTAATGGAGTCGGGAGGACTTGAAAAAAGGTAAAGAGAAGCAGGCTTTTTACGATGTGGAGGAAAAATGATGTTCAGTATGTGAAATAAATATAAATAAATATTTCTTGTGCACGCCTTTAGCTAAAACGTGCGCACGAATAAGTATTTCGAGCGCACGAGTTCTATATTTTCTTCCTGAAATTTAAAAAAAAAGTCGCAAGTGGAGAATAAAAAATCGACATACAATGTATTCTAACTTTATCCTCAACATTTCGACTTTACTGCCGTCATTTCAACTTTTATGTCTAAATTTCGACCTCAATTTAGACTTCTGCAGAATTATTTTCTCCATCTAACATGGCCCTAATTCTTTTCTGTATGAATATAATCTGCAGAGGAGTGATGTATTAATATAGCAGTCATCTGATGCTGGTCTCCTCTCCATCCCGCGGACCAAACTCAAGTCGTTCGGCGACAGAGCCTTTTAGTTCCACCCTCTGGAACTCTCTCCCCGCAGAAACCTGCAACTCTCCCACCCTGGACTGTTTCAGATCACTTCTCAAAACTCACGTGTTCTCCCTGGCCTTCCCTGTTTAAATGTTCAGCTTAGGTCTTGTTGTTGATGCTTATTTTTTTGTCCCCTTACTGTGGAAAGTGACCTTTGGTTCCTTGAAAGGCGCTATATAAATTTAAGTTATTATTATTATTATTACTAAAACACTAAAAGGCTAGTATTAAAGTCTCCGCTCTGCCTCAGGTCGGGGTCTACATGGGAAAGCGGGACTTCGTGGACCGTGTGGACTCTGTGGATCCAGTAGGTGAGTGCGACCCACAGTCTGTCTCTTCACTTTAAAGTCTTGAACCCTGGAGACGAAACAGAAAGGGGATCAACTGTCCCGCCTCACAAAGAAGGAAGAGCACCACAATGTGAATATAACACTCTGACTTAAGAGCTTTTTTGAGTTTACGTAACCGCGTATAGACTGTTTACTCCTTTTCAGCTGTTAGGAAATGACTTCATTAAATGAAAAACATATTAAACTTTAAGGATTTATCAAGCAGCTGCTGCATGATAAGTAAATAAGGTTAATTAATACAATAATGCACAATGACATTAAATACATAATCTGTTAGTTCTGAAGGAACAACAGAAAAATCGTATCAAAAATATTACTTTACTCTCATAATTTTGATTTTAATTTCAGATTTTATATATGCCCTTTGAATTGATCAAGTTTTCTGAATACTCATCTAAATCTCAGAATTCAATATTCAAATTTCCGACTTTGATCTCATAATTCTCATTATATTTTCATCTTTTTTACTTATTTTTCTTTTGTATTTCTGTCTGCATGAATGTTCACTTTAATCTCCAAATTCTAATTACATTTTCAGATTTCTAAAATATTATCAGTGATGAACCCACCTTCATCGCCGACTTTATTCAAAGGATTCTGCATTCATCTCAGAATTTTGATTTTGATTTCAGCATTTTTTTTTAAACCTTCATGATAATTTCCTTTTTAAATACTCTCTCTAATCGCAGAATTCTTATGTAATTCTCAAATTTCTGAAGTCTGTCTAATCTTTCGGGATCAATCTCAGCATTCTGATTTTAATTTCATCATTTTTAGTTTTTAGATTTTTCAGCTTTCACATCAGATTGTTTTTTGACACCAATTTTAATCTCAGAAGGTAAACTTAATTTTACATTTCTAATATATTTCTAACAATTTCACTTCTAATTACATTGGTTGGATTTTTTTTTTCATGGCTGCCTCCATCTCAGAATTCTGATTTTAATCTCATTTTATATCAGATTTCTGGATTTTATGTCAGAATTCCTTTTTGAACTTGAGTTTTAATCCTGAATTCTGACTTTAATCTTAGTATTCTGATTTTTTTTTTTTTTTTTTTTTTTTGATGTGGACCTAACAATTTCATTGGACAATCCAGGTGCATTGTTTTAAGTGATTTAGCACGGGTGCTAATTTACATCACTTGTCCACAGGAGGCTTTTACGAAATGATAAAATTAATAAATGAAGAAGGGAAAGAAAAAGTACAATGTACAATAAAATATGACAGTTAAAAAGAAGCAGTTTTCAAATTAAATACATACATAAAATGTAAAGCCAGGGCAACATGATCAGTCGTCAACCAATTAAAATTATTCATACAAACACTGTTTTGATTTCAGCCATTTTTTAAGTCCTTTGTTAAAAGCGTTCTTATTTGTCTCCAGTTTTAATGTCAGCTTTTTGATATTTTCAACACTTACTTTAACCTCAGAATTTTCATTTATTTCCCATTTTTCTGAAGTCTTCCTCATCATTTGACTTTAACTCAGCCTTCTGATTTTAATTTCAGCATTTTTAATATTTAGATTTTTTTGCTATCACATCAGAATTGTCTTTTAAACGCTCATTTTGATCTCACAAGTTCAACTTAATTTTTTGATTTCTTATATATTTCTACTAACTTTACTCATGATTCTGATTTTAATCCAAATATTAAATTAGTTTGAAAATGTCTGTTTTTTATTAACTGATTTCAATTTCAGAATTCTGATTTAGGATTTAATATTTGTATTTGAGGGCGGCACGGTGGCGCAGCTGGTAGAGCGCGTGCCTCACAGCAAGAAGGTTCCCGGTTCGATTCCGGGTCGGGAGGGCCTTTCTGTGTGAAGTTTGCATGTTCTTCCCGTGCATGCGTGGGTTCTCTCCGGGTACTCCGGCTTCCTCCCACAGACCAAAAACATGCTCATTAGGTTAATTGGTAACTCTAAATTGTCCTTAGGTATGAGTGTGAGCGTGAATGGTTGTCTGTGTCTCTATGTGGCCCTGCGATCGACTGGCGACCGATTCAGGGTGTACCCCGCCTCTCGCCCGATGATAGCTGGGATAGGCTCCAGCCCCCCCGCAACCCCGAAAGGGATAGCCGGGTATAGAAAATGGATGGATGGATATTTGTATTTGATTTTTGGATTTCATGTCAGAATAACCTTTTGAACTCCAGTTTTGATCCTGAATTCTGACTTTAATCTCAGTATACTGATTTTAATGTTAGTTTTTTTAATTATATTCAGTTTAATCTTAGAATTCTTATTTAAATCTTAAATTTATGAAGTGTTTCTCATTCATCTTTATTCTCATTATTCTGATTTTAATTTCAGCATTTTTAATATTTAGATTTTTTTGTCTTTTGAACACTCATTTTGATCTCAGAAGTTCAACTTAATTTTTCAGTTTCTTTTATATTTTCATTATTCACACATAATTCTGATTATAATCTAAATATTAAATTAGTTCAGAATTTCAGTTTCAAATGGTTGACTTCAATCTCACAATTCTGATTTAATGTCAGCATTTTAGAATTATATCAGAACTTTGGATTTCATGTCAGAAGTCCTCTTTGAACTCTAATTTTAATCCTGAATTCTGATTTTAATTTTAGTATTCTGATTTTATTGTCAGCTTTTTGATATTTTCACGCACACTTTAATCTCAATATTCTTATTTAAGTAGAATTTATGAGATCTTTCTCACATTTCGACTATAATCACAATTTTTTCTTTATTTCAGTATTTTTTTTTTTTTGTTGTTAGAAAAACTTCCCTGTAGACTTTGGCTGATTGAAATGGTTTGACTATACAAAAACAGACAGACATAAAAGAATGTGGTCCACTTATCTTGTTCTTTATTTTTTGTGTGTTTTCCTACATCGTAATTTCATTTTAAGGACTGATTTAATATGACAATCACTTTTGGATTTTTCATGCTAAAATGAAAATAAAATCAAGACACTTAAAAACAGGCTGTGTAATAATATCAGACAGTAGATCATAAATGTTGATTTCTGTGCATCTTAATCAGTTTTAATATAAAATATATTTGAGCCTTAGATTCAAATGGATTCATTATTAATTATGGGTTTAATATTTGACTGACTGTTCTTCCTCTCCTCCTCCAGATGGCGTCATCATCATCGATCCAGAGGCTCTGCAGGGCCGTAAAGGTCAGTCTGTAACAGAACATTTGGACGAATAATTCAGACTTTCTTCACATTAAACTGAAGGTCGTCCGTCTGAACACGTCCCGTCAGCATCCATGTGTTTGATAAAATTATAGAAATAAATTAAAAAAGCAAAATCCTGAATTTAAGGCTCATTCAGACATTTAACTTATAACAGGATATAATTAGAATATAATGGGAGCTGTGCGTGTTGATGGTTAAAGATTATTTTTATTTTAAATATTTTATATAAAACACTCTGGCCTTTTAACTGAGTAACTGTTTAGCTGAATGTCTATGAAAATCAGCCAATCATAGGCTGCAACTCAACGCATTAAGGCATGAGTGGTGAAGAAAGGAGATTTAGAGACTTGAACGTGTCAGGTTTTGCTGCTGATCTACTGGGATTTTCACACACAGATATCTCTACAGATCATAGAGGATGGTCCAAAAAGAGAAAATATCCAGTGAGCAGCAGCTCTCTGGGTAAAAGAGGAGAATGAAAGGAGTGTTTGGAGATGATCGAGAGCCAGCAGGAACTTAAATTACCACACAGCACCTGCAGTGTTGAAGCAGATGGGCTGCAGCCAAGAAAGGCCACACCTTGTGTCACTCCTGTCTGCTAAGAATGATCAGCTTGCACCTTCAGTGTCTCCTGGTCTGATGGGTGTGGATTTCTACCCCACATTGAGGGTTTGGGGTCATGAAGGCATGGATCAGCGGTTCAACTCAGAATACCTCCACAGTCACCAGATCTCAATCCAGCTTTGGGATGTGGTGGAGCAGGAGATTCTGATCATGGGTGTTCAGTGGATAAATCTGCAGCAGCTGCTTGAATTAGGGAACTCCAACCTGGTGCTAGAAGTGTACCTAATATAGTGGCCAGCAACCTGAGAATTTAATGAGTCAAAAGTAAATATTATTCTGTTGAGTACTTCCTTTAAAGTCCACCTGCGCTCAGAGTTTCATCACCTCATTGTTTAAACTTCCTCCTCAGTCCGGTCATTGTGCTTTGTCTCCTAAAGACGGAACAAACTGTCGATTCATCCGAGCTCACGTTCAATTTTAGAGAGGAAGTGAGAGTGAAGGTTTGACATCGAGATTCACGTGACGTGTTTATTTTGGCTGTCAGGGGCGCATTTACTCATATGGGGGCCCAAGGCAAACCCAGTCATTGGGACCCTTCATATCCCTGTACTGTGCTGATTAAAGTTTATTTTTATTTATTTTTTCAAACATTCTTTTTTATTGAATTTTTGGCACATAATTACCAGAGTTTTATAATTTGCTACAATGAATGCGTGCATTTTCACTTTGACAAATCATATCATATCATATCATAATGAGGAGTAAAGGTATGCATATCTTTAAACATAAATATCTGTTGACATACTGTATGGTATATAAGACCCCCAGAAAAAATATTAACAAAACATAAAGTTTAAAAAACAAAAAATAAATGAATTAAAATAAAGGAAAAAAAGTTCAGTAAAAATGGTTATGATAAAAAAAAAAAAAGGTTATGATAGTGATTTTATCCTCGCTAGTAATATAAAGTGATATCATAATAAGAACACACACTGATACTTAAAATAGCCACAAGAATAAAGGATAATTAAACTAATGGTAAAATATATATATATATATATATATATATATATATATATATATATATATATATATATAACGGCCATTAGCTATTGTTTACCCTTTAACCCTATAAAGCCAATTGTATCATATTTGATACATACTTTCTTAATACCTCGATTATCAGTTGCCAAAAATGGCTAATGTATCAAATGAGATATGAAAAGTCTATATGCTGAATTTTATGGACATTTTGAATTTTTTAGGATTTTAGCAGAAAGTGAAACAAACATTTCAGCACCAAAAAATTTGAATTTTCTGGCCATAATCTATGGTCTTGGGCCTTAGAGGGTTAAAGTTGCTAGCCATAGAGGCTAACTGTTTAGCCGCTATGTATGCTCGGTCATTGCAGTGTTGCTTGATGTTGATTGGTCTGTGATGAGTGTGATGACCCAAACAATCGTCCAATCACAAGCTGCTGTTGTTTCTGAAGGTTCTGCTCCTGAAAACATTTTCTCAGAGCTCCTTCACAGATGGATTCGTTAAATATCTCCAATATTGAACTTTCCATGAGCATGTCAGGTTATGTCAGTATAGCGAGGTTAGAAAACTTATTGAGATAGTTTTTATTTATATGTGCAGTTAATTGATTTATTGATTATCGAGAAAGGCCGACTTCAGGCCTTTTTCAAACCTCTCAATGCAAACATTCACCAGTTTGGACTTTAACTACACTGTAAAAAAATTACCGTAAAATTTACAGTAACTTACTGGCAACGATTAGCCAGTAAGTTACTGTAAATATTTTTTACAGTAGTAGTACTGTATTTCCATTTACAGTATTGATGTATTTACTGTAAAAGAAAAAACAATTAAACACTGTGATTTCAGTTATATTTACAGTAGTTGTTGTTTAACTGTAGAATAAATATCAGTTAAATACTGTGAATTCAGTTAATTTTTACAGTATTGGTTGTTTAACTGTAGAATAAATATAAGTTAAATACTGTGATTTCCACTGCATTTACAGTGCTGGTTTCTTTACTGTAAGAACAAAAACAGTTAAGCACTGTTATTTTTTTAATGGTATTGTATATGGCAATACAGTACTATTAACATTAGGTAGCATTTAATCACAGAAAATTCTGTTTCTCATTGTACAATTTAAATACTGTAAATAATAGTAACATCTAAGAACTGTTATAATAAAGGCAGAAACACTCTATGAATATTTAACATCAATTTT
The DNA here is from genome assembly GCA_036419115.1 of Scarus forsteni. Taxonomy (NCBI): domain Eukaryota; kingdom Metazoa; phylum Chordata; class Actinopteri; order Labriformes; family Labridae; genus Scarus; species Scarus forsteni. The sequence continues at coordinate 242,483 of JAZDUH010000078.1, forward strand.
AACTATAAAATATTAAACAGAAAAATGATTTCTCATTTAAAATCTGGATTACTGCTCAGTTTCAATACATTACAGAGACCAGATAACTAAAAAGCACTATGTTAGAGACATGTGACTTAACCTGTGATACAAATTAGTGTACCAAGATTAAACATTTAAAGGCAAAAAGCAAAGATTAAAACTGAGAGTTACTGTACTGAAAAAAAGTCATAAAAAGTAAGTTGCCTTTCCAGGAATTTATTCATATTAGAGCAGTGATCAACATCTGTTATTTCCCAAAAAATGCATTTGTTACATGAATTTTACAGAGTAGAAAGTCTGTCAGATTATAAAACTGGGACTGGAAATAGGCAAGAAAGAGGCAGAAGACCTCTTTTTTTATATAAAGGAAGTATTAAATGAAACATCCTTGGGTGATTATTGCATTTCTTTTTTAAACATACATTGTTCAACAGGCATTTGGTCTTGCCAAACCTGGAAAAACACAGTTGGGCTTTATAACGGTTAACAACGGTTCTGCTCCATGAAGGTTTCCAGTTCAAGTGATATGCAGCCAACATGAACAATGGAATGACCAGTGTGTTTTTTTGTCTCATGACAAAATGTCTGCTCTGCATCCAGTTCATACAAGGCATTAATCTATTACATTTTAACAAAAGAAACTCTGAACAATTTTGTGCTTGAATCATTATCTGCTTCTTAAGAATGATAAACTGGGCAGATTATGAGCCAAAATTAGTTTTTAACTTAAATGATGCACATCACAACATGTTTTAAGTATACATTTGGACATTACATTACAGAGATCACGTAAGGATATGACGTAGAACTACAACAGCGTAATAACAATTGCATAATTTGTAACCAACAGAAATGAAACTTACTTGCTCTTAACCATGACAATCTGGACAGGTGAGCTGAAACACCACTTTCAACTAAATGATGCACAACATCATATGCCTGACAAGTCTTGGTTTCAGTCCTTATTCAGACATCACGCCACTCATGATCAGAAAGTTCCTGGATCAAGGTAAAGACTCTTGGGTTCACGTGAAGACGAGACGTTCAGGTCTTCTCCACTTTGGTGCCCTTCTCTGGGTAGATGGAGAAAAATCACCTTGGAGAATAGAAAGGGAAAAACCAGATGCCAGTATCAATTCACATCCTCAGTAACAACAAAACAAACTTCCTATTTTTATATTCAAGCATTTAATTATGTTGGAGAAGGCCTATCCAAAAAGATTCACCTCTGTAGAAACTCCAGGGTTGATGCCAGCTCTGATGGGTAGTGGATATTAAAGCAGGAATAACTTCCAAACGTCAGGCACAGGGCAGAAATGAAGGAGTGGATGTCTTCATGTACAATGTATTGATCGATGCTCAGCCTGAATGGCCTTGAAGAGTAGCAGGAACTTCCTTAAAAAAAAAAACAATAAATATAAAAAAAAAATAAAAAATAAGATGTCTTCCTGAAACTGGGGATGAGTGGTATGCCCTAGAAAAAAATCCCAGATTTTTTCCACAACACTGGATTTATGATTTTCATCGATTTTATCCTCTAAAAATACCCCAAAACAACAAGAAGTGTCAGAAAATTCAAACAAATCAAGTTTTGCCTTTATGTTTTCTAAATATTTCCCTCTTGGAGTCAAAGTCTGTGTCATAAAGGTTATTTATTTAGTATAAAAGTAGGCAGGTTTGTCTACATAAACACTAAAAGGCTTAGGTATTTTCACAGTATTACCATGAAACTCTGATTAATATTTAATCTACTTAAAATCAAATACAAGCCTATAAAAGTGATTCTTCAAACCTAACAAAGCCGACCATGAAAATTGTAATTTTTCTTTTTTTTTTTTTTTACAAAAATTGCAGCAATTTACAACTGGACTAAGGCAAGAAAAAAATTCTTATTTTTTTTTTTTTATCTTCTGCAGAAAATAATTTAGATTAATCAATGTAATCGATTTTTTTCCAGCCTTACTTGAAACAATTGACAAAACATTGTGAACAAATACATTTTAAAATTTCTTTAGTCAGCTTAAATCACTCACTGAATGTGAAGGATAAAGGAACATATAGTACAGGAGTACAAGCATAGACGCCAAGTAATGCACCTCTGTAGAAGGGGCATGCAAAGAAATGTATTAGTCACCTAAAAAAAAAAAAAAAAAAGAAAAAGAAAAAAATCACTTCATGCTAATTTTTCTACTGCTTTATCTTGCTGCCATTTAATCTTGCAAGCAAAATAAAACCTTAAGACCTGATTTGGTCTGGTGGCTTTTGAGAGGTCAACTTAACTAAGCATAAATTTAAAATACGTGATTTAAAAAATTTAAAACATCAAAAATATGCTGTGTACAATTTTACAAGCCCTTCGTCCTGAATTGGCCATTGAAAAGCCACAAACGTTAGCTGCTGTAAAATAATAACAGGTAAATGTTTTTTTTCTTTTTTTTGTTGCACAATTCTCTTCATCTACCTCAGCCCTGATTCAAAACCATGAATACCTAAAAATAATAATGGATTTCAACCCTTTAAATGTCATTTTCATAGGAGGCATCTCAGGTTGGCAGAAAACAACGCACACATGACCAATTTTGAATGTAAAAGATTATCAGATGCTGAAAAAATTTTGGGTGCTATCAGCTATTTTAGCTGAATATGTCAAAAATAGTAAAAAAAAATGACTTGGGTGCATGAATTTTTCACTCAAAAACAGATTTCTTCTTTCTAGCTTTGATATTGTTTTGGCTGTTTAAAAGTCACAACTTAAGCTGCTGAAGAAACATTTCAAATGCAGTTTTTTCTCTAGGGCTTTAAACCCTTTAAATGCCAATTCCATAGGATACGGAACTGATTTGGGGAAAATACACACAAAATGACAAACTTATAATATAGTTCAGAGTCATGAGATGCTTTATGTACTATCAAAGTCTTGGTTAAATCAAACTTTAGTGAAACTATTGGCTTTCGTGCATTATTGTTTGAGCAGCATTAGATTACCACACACACACACAAAAAAATCACAATTGTAGAATGCATGACTATACAGTGTCCTGACTGCATTCAAAAATACATGGTTATAATGGGACTAAACAGGGAGCAAAAAAATAATCAAATACTGCAAAAAAAAAGTTATGCACCAAAGTCAATGTAAATATAAATCTTCCAATGGTGGAAATAAATGTTTCCTTTTTTAAAATACAGTAAAAACTATGTTTGATTAAGTAATTATTGGATATGCTTCTACAGAAGCTAAAATTGTGGCTTTTAACAGAACTGAAGGGACCAAAAATTAAATATCTTGTTTAGCAGGAAAAAAAATCATACGTGAAAGTCAATACCTTTAGTAATCTTTGAGCCAGCCCCGATGACTGCTCCTATTGAAAATCTGTCAATTGTAGGTGTTTTTCCCCAAATCAGCAACATATTCTATGAAATTGGCATTTAAAGGGTTAAATCCATAATATTAAAAAAGTAATTTCTGATCAGAGCTATGCTTAAGGAGGAGGTTTGAGAAAAAAAATCACAAAAGGGAGAAAAAATTCAAATCTGATGCCACACAAAAAATATTCATGCACCAAAGTAAAAATTTTTTTTACCAATCTTTGAGATATTCCAAGATTGTGAAAGACAGCCTCTCCAGCCTCTGATCATCTTTTAAACAAATATTTGTAGTTTTGTGTTTTTTTTTCCCAAATTAGTGACATCTCGAATGAGTTTGACATTTAAAGGGTAGAATTCCATAATTTAAAACAAATCTAATCATATTTTTGATCAGGGCAGATGTTGATGAAGAGATCTGAGTAAAAAGAAATTAAAAAAATTATTCAAATTATGATCTGTTTTTACAGTAGCTTAATTTGTGGCTTTAACACTGCAAATTCAGTACAAAAAGATTTTTTAAACAGTACCAAAGTTTAAACTGATACACTGTTTTAGTTGGCTAAAATATATAGCCACAGGTTGCCCCTCCTCTATAAGTTGTTTTAAGTGACAGATAAGTTCATTCACAGTGTGAAATTGGCGCTCACACAGCGCCGTTGCACATTGTAAGTCCATGCTTGACCCTGGTGATAACAGGGGCTCAGTCTCATTGTGAGCACAGTAAAAGTGAGCAGTTGGTTCCGACACATTTGAAAAAACAATGAGGTTCATTTCTGTGAACTCCACAAAGCAGCACATAACCATTAATGTCTCAACTGTTTTGCTACAAAAACGACAGGTAATCTTAGCAGAAAACTAACAAGACTGACAGCTTTTTTTCAGTTGGATGGTGCTTCTCTACTGCTAACCTAGCATGAAAAAATACTGAAATGACGGCGTTTGACATGAAACAAACACAAACTCACGGTCGGCGTAACTTCCAAATACTGGCATAACGTAAGGGAGATGGAAAGATGTAAACACAAAATTACCTGAGCAAGTCCTGTAAATCGCTTTGTAGAAATTGTTCTGGTCCAAAAAGTGTTAAAATGCCTCTGCTCCGATCTGCTCACGTTCGGCTCGGCAGCTCCTTGACTTGACGGCGCATGCGCGGCTCCTCCCGCAAAAGTGAGGCGTCCAATGAAATCACAAATAGAACCCTGCTGCTGCGCATTCTATGGCGGCAGAGTTTTAAATAAAAAATACAGCCGTTAATTTTGCGGGAATGTAAAATGAATGTGGGTAATCATAATATCATCATATATTATTGATTAAAATAAAGCACAGTTCTGATCATTTAAATGTGATTAATATCATTCAAAATTAAAGGAACAATGAACAGCTAATTGTCTATTTTCAGGACTAAGATAATATTTGTTCACTTGAAAATTTACAAAGTAGGTTAAAAATTTTCTTGTTTTTATCATAATTATAAAATAAGTTATAAATATGATGTGAAAGGTCAAAACAGTGATATAAAGTAAAAACAATATTGGATCAAAATTAGAAGTTAAAAGTATCTTTTTATTGTGAGATACTTTTTTATATTATGTGTGTAATATATTATCTATATTACACACACATATTTATATATACTGTATATACATGTGTCTGTAAAAAAAGAAAAAATACAATGGTTTACTTTACTATTTACAGTAGTATACTGACTATTGTGATTCTTTTTACAGTAACACTTTGACTACTGTGATTTTCTACTGTAATACTTGGACTACTGTGATTTTGTCACGTGGACAAGGATTTACTGTAAAATTTACAACATTTTACTGTAAAAATCATTTACAGTAGTGTTACTGTCTTTATTACAGTAAATAACTGTAGATTTCACAGCCGTTTCTTACAGTGTACAGAAACAGCTGTTTAAACCTGATAGGTATTCTCTTATCCCAGTTTGGGAATCACTAGATTTAAGTATTTTACAGGATATTATGTTTGAAAATAAAGCCAGTGCAATCAAATGTATGAAGTCTACGGACAAAGTGAAGATAAAATCTGGATGTTTATCTCCTCTACTTCTTACTAAAGCATTTGAATTAAGACTGAAATGTTAATAACTGCTGTGGATCTAAGAAAACTTCATTAATACACTTTTATGAGATGTTTGAGCCCCCTGGACATCTCCGAATGGTGAGCACGCCCCTGTCTTTTGGACATGTGTTCAGACGAGGCCTTTATCCTGGGACAGAGCTGTTCAGAAACTCACTTCAGTCCTTCTTTAGTCAAACCCTCTGCTCTGTGTCTTCACCCCTCAGTGTTCGTCACCCTGTCCTGCACCTTTCGATACGGCAGAGACGACATGGACGTGATGGGCATCGCCTTCCGCAGGGAGCTGTACCTGTTGACCCGCCAGGTGTACCCGCCGCTGCAGGACCGGGACAAGTCGGTCCACACCAAGATGCAGGCCAAGCTGCTGCGCAAGCTAGGGGACAACGCCTACCCATTCTTCTTTGAGGTGACGCCGGGCTGCGAGGCCAAACAAGCCACACCTGAGCGATGTTAATTATCAGAGTCCTCGCCTGAAGACAAAGAGCTCTATTGTTTTTGTTTTCTCTCGTCTTATTGTTATTTACTGGGGGGGCAAACCTTAATATGAACCCCTGAACATGCTCAAAAACTCACCAAACTTGGCAAGCACCTTAGAATCAGCAAAAAAATTGATAAAATGGAAAAATTACCCCCTAACATTCCAAAATGTGCTCTCTAGCGCCACCTGGAAACGCTAAAATGGACCTCAAGGCCACACGGAATGTCATGGCGAGATCAAACCAACACCAAAATGCAGGTCTCATCAACGCCCACAAATCTCGCTAACACCCCTGACCTATTTCAAACAGGAAGCCAGCAAATTGCCCTTCAAAATAAAATTTTAGGGGAAAAATATGCCAGATGGAAAAATTATCTCCTTCTAGACCATAAATGCTAGCATCTTGACAGGTGGAGAGATGAGAGAGGAGAATCTATGAACAAAAGTTATGAAGGAATTTGTTGTTTCTCAAACGGTTTTCGAAAGACGAGCCCTCAAACTTTGTGAATCCCAAAGAAGTCCTCGCTGCTCCGCCCATTCAAATGAACGGGAGAGGAAAACTCAGAATCAGACATCCTGTGTCAGTTAGGCCTCTACAGAGAAAACAATCACCTGTACAGCTTTAAAACTGACACTGTTGGATTCCTGACAAAATTTTACCTAAAAGGATCTTATTTTAGAGAGGTTGGGTCAAATTTGTGGCATCTGTGAGGTGTTGTTTTTTACAAGTTGAAACCCTCAAAATGGAGGTCAACGGGGCATGAGGTACCTGCGACAGAGCGAGGACCCGTCCAACGCTGCTTACAACTTTAATTATTCTAATATGTCACATTTCTGACTTTTATTATTAAACAGTAAGATCAGTCTCTACCACCCAGGATGCCATGTTTGATTCCCATTTTAATGATCTCTGTGTTAATGTGAAACAGATCGAACAGGAGACAGAATCAGACTCATTATAAGGAGTTTTATTTATAGTGATCGGTGTTAAGTCACAAAAAAATATCCTTAAAATGACAACAGATTGTTTTCAGTTAACTTTCTAACATGAGAAAAGAGAGAAGACCAAGAAAAAAGGTTTGAGAGACTGAACACTAAGTTCCGAGGAAGAACTCTGAATTATAAAATCAACGTTACATATATAGAAATATTTTTTTATTCACATTTATCTCAAAATTCTAACGTAACAAACCACCAGATTTTGGGAATCTCCAACAAAAATGTAAAAAAAAGTGAACTATTTTTCAAAATCCTTGCCTGATCATGTTGTTATAAAACCTCTTATGTTGCTCTGCATCCTCCCATAACATTAGTTATTTGCAGAGATGATTGAAAAAGATTTTATTATTCATTTTTAGAGTTTTACAGCTACTCCACCATCATTTCCAAGAGATATTCACAATAAAAACTGTTTTTGTTTACGTGATCCTTTTATTTACTTACTTGTTTTACTATTTTAAGTTCTACTTTTCTTTCCTCCTCACGGTTTCTCGTTGTTTTAGTCCTGATTTTACTTTCTTTTTTGATCTGAGATCCTCCACCTTTATTTCTTTGTATTCCATTTTATTTCATGTATTGATATTTTTTTTCTCATTTACCAGTTCTCTATCTGCCCTCTTCTTCTCTGTCTTCCTGTTGTGATGTTGTCAACCTTCAACAGTCTTGAATTTATCTATGAATCTGTAAATCTATTATCTATCTACCATCATCTCCTTGTCATGATGCATTCTACCAGCTGTTTCAGTCGTACCACTTTATTCTATTTTCTTTCATCTTGTTGCTTTAGTTAACTCGACCCTCTGCGTCTTTTCCTCTGACTCTCGTGATCTATGTTGATCTGATTGTTGATTTTATTTTGCCTTTAATTTTTCCGTTAACCCTTTATCTACCAGCTCAATTGTTTGATAGAGGTCTGTAACAACCAAAAACGTAATAACTACCAATAACGTAAAAATTTTGGCCATTTAAAATGTAATAAAGCCAATAGTGTTATAACTTGCCAATAATGTAATAAAGGGTAAGGGTGATAACTAAGGTATGGTATGGGTATGGTAGGGTTAGGGTTAGGGTTAGGGTAAGCTATGGTAAGGGTAATAACTTATTACGTTATTGGCTCAAAGGTTTCATTACATTATTGGCTTTATTACATTTAAAAATGGCCAGAACTATTACGTTTTTGGTACTTATTACATTATTGGCCATTATTACGTTTTTGGTTGCTACAAGGTCAAAAATGTTAAATAAAACAGAACAAATCAAATCATTGTTTATTTCCTTTAACATTTCAGGGAACAGATAAAAATACAGACAAACCAAAAACCCGATATTTCATGGTGTGGGATTTAAAGTTTTAAAAAGTTAAAAGTTGATTACCTGATGACTTAAAATGCAGAGATATGTGGGACAAATAAAATAGCAATAAAATGACTTAGAATAGATGATACTGAGTTTGACAAACACCAAAAATGTTTTTGATGAATAACTATATTATCTCATTAAAGTTAACCAGTGGTGTAAAGGAACGAAGTAATAGTACTTAGTTACAGTACTTAAGTATGTTTTGGGAGTATCTATACTTTACTTGAGTTTATATGTTTTTTGCAACTTTTACTTTTACTTCACTACATTAAAAATTAAAAAATGATACTTTTACTTTGTTACTTTTAAATTGTCAACTTAGTTACTCGCTACATAATAAAATGTGAATATAAATTAGATTTATTTTCACATTTTATTTTGAAGAGGACCGTACGGACTGTTCATGCTCTTGAGCGAAGCTGAACACACCTCTGTCTGCCTCTACAGCCTGTGAACGACTGTGTAGCATTACAGGACTTGTATTCAGCCCGCGAAGAGCACGACTGAACTCATGTAATTTTGAAAATCAACTTCTACTAAAGATGAACCGCAAGTTTGTGGACTTAACGTAAGGGAGGAATGGAGAGAGGGAGTAAGAGGTGAAGGGAGCTGAGGGAGGGAGGAAGAGTTAAACTTAATAAAGCTTGGGAGAGCAACAACTATTTGTACCTGTTCTCTTTGTTTGTACTTTTACTTTTAATACTTAAGTACATTTAATAGTAGCTACTTTAAGACTTTTACTTAAGTGATTTTTTAATGAGTGACTTTCACTTTTAGTTGAGTATATTTTATATAAGATATCTTTACTTTTACTCAAGTATGGGTTTCAAGGACTTTTTACACCACTGAAGTTAAGTATTTAAAATAATAATGAGGGAGATAATAAAAGCTTTTAGCTATTTAAACCTTTATATCCCACACAAAGGAAATATCAGTTCTTTTGGTTTGTTTTCAGGGCTTTTTGTATCCTAAAACACTGACAAAAACAAGCAATGTGTTATTTTTTCACACATGAAATATTTCTGAGTTCATGACTGCCGCAAAACAGTTTATCTGGAAGTTAAAGGGTTAAAGCACTTTGCAAACTTCTGTTTTAAAGGTGCTATTTAAATGAATAAAGAAATAAATAATAAATTAATGCATAAAAATAAATTTAAAAAAAATAATGTAACAAATAATTAAAAATAAATAAATAAATGAAAAAAAATACATAAATTAGTAATCAAAATAAACAAATAAATCTTATAGTGACTTTAAATTAAAATCTCAGATTTATGACTTCAATCAGATTCTTAAACAACACATTTTTATTTGGTAACACAGAAGATGGAAAGAAAGATTTTACTTTTTTTTGTAGAATTCAGATTTTTTTTTTTTTACCATCCTTTTCGTGTCTAAACTTCATCCCTGTCCCTCAACCTCTCCTATGTGATGATACTCAGAGACCTGTATGTGAGGCCTGGTAGGCCTGATGTTGCCCTGAAAATGAATAAATCACTCTATTATTTTATTTATTAGTTTATTAGATTATTTATTAACTGATGTTCTGTTTCGCAGTTCCCTGATAACCTGCCGTGCTCGGTGGCTCTGCAGCCAGCACCTCATGACGTCGGGAAGGTAGGATCCAGATAACGAATAACTCGAATAATTTGGTTTTAAACACGGGCGTGTGGTGACATCTGTGCTCTTCGTTTCTGCAGCTTTGTGTGGTGGAGTTTGAGATTAAAGCCTTCAGCGCTGAGAGCCAGGACGCCAAGGTCCAGCGGCGGTGAGTGTCGTCTGACTGTCAGACCTATATTAACCGGCCCAGGTCTAAATGTGTTTGGTTTTTCATCAGGAGCACGGTGAAGCTGCTGCTCAGGAAGGTCCAGTACGCTCCAGAGAGCTCCGGGGAGCCCCCCTCTGCCGAGACCACCAAGGAGTTTGTGCTGTCTGAAAAACCGCTGCACGCTCAGGCCAGTCTGGACAAAGAGGTGGGTCTTTTACACAGCTCCGTTTCATTGTGTCTTTACCTCCTGTTTACATGTGAGCGGTGCCTGGAGTGCCTGAATCTGCAAACGTTTGAAACCAGGGTCCAGAGTTTGGAAAACGTGTCTGACTCTGTGTAAACAGGATTCAGTGTTTTAGGGTGTAGCATACTGTCGTAGGGATACAGATCTGCTGGTCGCGTGCGTTTGTTTTTGTAGGCGAATCACAGAAGCCAGGACTTCACTCAAAAGTATTCTTCTGTCTTCAGCGGCTGTTTGCAGGATGGGTAGCGACGAGGTAATGTATTTATTTTTGACTAAATGACGATGTTAAAAATCGCTAAGTTCAACTTGGTTTTATTACCGTGAAGTCGCCCCCATCCTGTTGAAGCGATAAAGTAAATAAAAGTAAAGACAACCACGAGCTGGCGATGTCACACACTTGAAATAGGTCTGAACAAAACTACATACTGGTACATTACTTTTTCCTGTCAAGTTTTTCTGAGGAACTTCGTCATAAATTAGTTGGCTAACATACCTGATAGTTGTCGGACATCCCTCCTCGTCTTTTATTTCACGCCAGCAAGTGAACGCCGAACCGATGTCTATTCTGGTCCGAGCATTCAGCTTGTTTTTCTCTCGCTTTCTTTGTTTTGTATCCTTCGACAAAACTTTTCACTTACTGACGTTGTTGCCTTGCCATGGTTAAAGCTCCGCGATTGGCTTTCGCCGAGACTTCAGTGTTTTAAACAAATTGGGAATCGGGGGAAGTGACATATGCTGTAAAACAGTCCAAACGTGTAGTTTTTAGTGTGGCAGGGTTCCTACCATCCACCTCGAAGTTACATAGCGCCAGTTAAAGGGATACAGACCACTCCAGACCACGACAGAGGTGTCATTCAACTCATTGTAAAGTGGTGGACCATCACAATGAATGTCAAAGGATTATATTATGTTTGAAAAGCTACATAGTGTTGGATTAAGTCAGCCTAAAACAAAAAAACCTCTTCATTAAGGACTGGAACAATGTTAGCATAAAACACAATTTAGTTCATGGTTAAATCTTTCTAGTAGCAAAAACTAATGAGGTGGAGAGAAATCAGTCAGACCCAGTTTATTTGACACAGCAGTTGGATTCACCAGACGTGCCATGGATGTGTGTCAGTTAAGGGTGAAGCATCTAGTCTGAAAGATCTACAAGAAGATCAAGATCTACAGGTTGGTGACCCTTGTTCCTGGGCATAAAAATGATATTAGTGATTTCTTTCCTCTGTTGGTTTGCAGCAGCCCATCACAGTTTGATGGGAGCGCCCTCTGCTGGATCAGGCAGCTCACTGCGCTGTTTATTTTATATTTGAACTTTTCTTTACCCTTTATTTATGCTCAAACGGTTATTCAAATATCGGTTATAAGCAGACAACCTTAAATGATAATAATATATATACCCTTTTTATATAATACCTTTTTATTTATTCTCAATCCTCTTAATCTGTTTATTTCTGTTTCAGTTCAGATCTAATATTTGGAATTTTATTAGCTGTTAACTGTTTCTTTTTAACATCCTACTTTTATGACACATCTAGTTGATGTTATTAAAATTTTACCATATTATTATTTTTTTTATATTATTTAATTTACTTATTTACCTTCCTTTCCTTATAGTATTTTTTAAATCTAATTTCTTGTGATTTTTGATAATGTAAGTACTAGCTCCTGTGTTTTCTCATTTTTAAGTAAAGATAGTGTTTCCTTGGTCTTTCTCAGTCTTTAAATTCTATTTTCTGTTTAGAATTTACTTTTTATGTCTTTGTGTGTTTGATTAATTTGGTGTGTGTGTTGTGTGTGATTAAGGTGGGTGGGGTCTTTTATTTTCATTTGTATGCAATTTTCCACTTTTTATGTCATTTTTTGTTGTATCATTTAAAATTCTTTTGTGAAGCTCTTCGTGCTACACATTTTTGTATGATAAGTAGCATACAAATAAAATTTGATTCATAATAATAATATAAAAATAGGAAGAATAATAGGAATAAAAATGATAGGTTGATTTTTTGACTGTTGTGTTGCAGCTGTACTACCACGGCGAGCCGATCAAAGTTCACGTCTGCATCACAAACAACTCGAGCAAAAACATCAAGAACATCGTCATCTCTGGTAGACACTTTTTTACTCTTGATTTTTACATATTTTTTCACATATTTTCCTTTGATTGATTTTTCTGATCGACTAATGTTGCATCTTTTGCCTCTTTTTGACCCTCTCAGTGGATCAGATCGCCAACGTGGTCTTGTACTCCAACGACAGCTACGCAAAGTGTGTGGCCATCGAGGAGCCTGGGTAAAAAACAGTTTTATTCAGCAGAGTTTAACTCATAACAGGATCAGAGGGAGCCACAAGCTTGTTTATTTACCCAAATACAGAGACTACCACGAGGACCCACTCTGTTTTCATCAGCTGATTAACAACTACATTTAAGAACACTGCCACCTACTAACACAGTAACCAATTAAACCACTGCACCTAAGTTAAGACTGCTAAGATCTATTACACCATTAACAAGTCTATGGAAAGCTGTTTGGTCATGAAACATAAATCAGTGACATCAACTAAAGTTCACCTCTACCAGAAGCTTTGAACAAATGAAATGTCTAATTATGGGTTAGTTTAGTTTGTAGTTTTCTCTGTTTCCTGGAATGTTAATGGAATCAAAAAATGTTTTGAATTGTTCTGTTTTTTAAATCATTAAATGTACGTGTGAAGGCCTCATGCCAAACAGTTTATCTGGTAGTTAAAAAGTTAAGGGGCTCTAATTTCGTAGACCAGGCGCAAGCGCAGGCGCACCTGCCTGCGCCGGCCTTCGCCGCGCGGACTGGGTGTGACCTGCGCACTTTGCAAGTTTCCTGCAGTGCCAAGAGAGGCGCACTCATGGCGCAGAGGGGCCCCAGAGGTTCGCGTCACGCCCGTCTCTGCCTCGCGCACATGTCAGAGTAGGAGGAGAATAGACGTGAGTGGGATTATCACAGCCGATCGCTGTCTTCACCAATCAAATGAGCGCCTCTCCTCGCCTTTAAATGCGCTGCGGCCGAGGCGCAGCGTCTGATTGGTCTGAATTCCTGCTGCTGGAGACGGTCAGAGCTGCTGTCATTCAGCATGAGAATGGACAGCGGGGCGCGTCACCGTGTGGGCCAGCTCCCGGGACAGATGTAATCTGTTCCTTTGTCATTAATAGGAGTAAAAAAAATAAGAGACAGTTTCACACCCGCTGGTTTATCCATTCATAATGCCTGTGATCCACCTGCACTCCTGGTTTGTCATCGCCAAATAGCAGAGCCTTTAGTGATATACTGTATACTCTCCCGGTGTCTCCCCCTCATCCTCCTTGCAATGATGTACTCCATCTTTTTAGATCGCATTAAAAATAAAGACTAAAATAGAGGGATAGGGGAAATCACAGGTAAATCCTAAGTGACATACATTTATTTTCTCTCCTTTTTCTTCGTCTTTTTTCTCCCTCTTTTCTTTGAATTTAATGAAATGAGAGAAGCCAGATATTTACTCTGTATCAGATGTTAAGGCTGTTTATTGTTGACTTGTAAGATGTGCATCAAACTTCCAGCTGCAGTCAGGTTAAGTTTCCATTATGACAAACGGCATCAGATGTGACGGGACAGATACAAATGTATCTGCTGGTTCAGACGGGGACATTAAATAGTGATTGCTGTGATTGTTTATTGCATTAAAATGTGCCTGACAGGAAACCTGCCTCTGAGGTGTGCGCACATGTGCGCTTGTCACCAAATTACAGCTGCGGAGGGTGCGCTTCGCCCTGCGCCGAGGTTAGACCAGGTTGGAGCTGGCGTGCTTTCAGCGCACTTTCTGCACTGTTTTTGGCACGAAATTGTCACTGCGCCAACATGAATCTGCCGACACCTTCCCCTGGTGCGCCGTCACACCCACCTCTGCGCAGACGGTCTGCCAAATTGCCAAATTGGCAGCGCACGGCGGTGCGCCGCACGAAATTAACACTGCGCGGGGTGCGCCAGGCTTGCGCCCCCTGCGCTGCGCCACGAAATTAGAGCCCAAGGTCTTATCTCTGAATTTGAACTGGAGACAAACCCTTATGCTGCGGCCACACTAGACGTGAATTTGCGAAGATGCGCATCGAGATTACATACAAAGTCAATGCAAAGACGTGTTTGGACGCAGATTCGCCCCTGGCGGCGTGTTGGACGCGTTTGGCACGGTGCATTTGGAGTGTGCGGCGTGTTTGGGGCGTCCAACACCTCGACGTTTGAGAAGGCAAAGAAAAGAAGTGCTACCTGGACTCTATAGAGTTTGTTTGAGGTGCTCTTTGGAATGGGATTCAAAAAGTCCTTGAAACAAAAGGAAGAGGGTCCAAGGCATTCTCTTTATACTATTAAAATGCCTTTATTTTATCGGCATAGTCATGTAGACTATGACAAACTTTGACGTGTTTCAGCATCAAGCCATCATCTGGAAGTCATGCAAACAGATGTAAGGCTGCAATAGGCCCTTTTAAAGGGGTTCTCAACCAATAAGAAACTGCCTCATGGGCCCTGTTCTACGAAGCAGGATTACTGCCTAGCGAGGTAGCTTTGAGAATAAGTTCCGGTTTCCCTGTTCTACGAGACGGGTTCACTTCTTAGTGAAGTGAGTCTCCATGGCAACGTACGCTGAACGGCTAACCTGCTCCGGGGCAGGTTAGGTTCCAGATTGAACTCGCGGACTATAAAAACCCCGCCCACTGACCAATGAGTTGACCCCATGGCTGCAGAGGGCCAGCTCCTCTGCAGGAGTAAAATCTGGGGGAGGAATCCCCCCCAGATCTTTTGTGTACTTTGATTGGTGCTGAAAAGAGACTCAGATTTAGAGTCACTACACAGTACATGACACTTTCTACAGGCAGTTAAAGGGAATGAAGAACTCTCATTGCCGTAATAAGATCTTCAATGCCAACACTTCTGCTCCATGACAATATTTTATTGCCCGTCTTAAAATTGTGACAGAAATTCATGTAGGGCTCATGTGGCCTACACATCACACAAAAAATGTAAACACGATAGGAATGAACAAATGAATGAATTCATCTTGGAAATGACTTAGACATGTCTGGTGCATGTTACAGTAAAAGTGCATGTTGAACAGTGCTATTTCAGGATGATAATGGCACCAAAGATTTTTTGGCTGTCAGAAATTTTCTGCCAGCACTCCTTCCGTGCTTTTGCAGCGGCGACAGTGTTGCTTTTGACATTTATTACATGTTTTAATTCTTCATACTCTGTCATGATCGCCTCCTGCTCCTCGTGTGTGAAGTATGCGGTCCTTCTCTCTCCGGCCTGCTCTGATGCTCCAGACTGGTCCATGTTCGTGATTGGTCAGATGCGGCGGGCTCCGCCTTATATGTGTGCACGCGCTCATTGCAAAGCTGGATCCACTTATGAGGATCCAGCGTCCTCAAACCGTGTAGCGAGACCGCCGGCTACCGCGCTCAGTTCAGCGAGGTAGCTCCAAGGTCTGCAGGTAGTGACAACCAGCAGACCCACCAGCAGATGGTGTTATTCAGGCCAATAGGTTTCAAAAACGTTTCCATCCCCAGAAAACCTGCATGGCATCACACAAAGCAGATAAAATTAGTTAAAACACATCAGAATTCTGATTAACAACATTTTTACAAAGTGGCCACTTTGTTGAAAATATTGACCTTTTGACACAAATTTGCTTGACGCTGTGCTGCAGCAGCCAATCAGCGATGAAAGCTGCCACCATCCGGATGGAGTTCCTGCAGGAGGTGGTGAAACTCACTGTGCTGCAGGCGTCTCCGCAGGATCAGGAGAGCCCATAAGCATCAACCTTTCGCCAGGAGATCCCGGATTTGGCCCGATGAATCCGGGATCTCCAGAGCAGGTAAAGCACAGCTAACACTGTTATCTTGGCCCTGATTTTGAAGAGACTGAATAGGGGGGCTAGATTTTGTCAATCCATTTATAATGGGAGGGCTCTCTACTCCGCCTGCCAAGTGCCGTGCGTCAGCGTGTCGCCTCTCAGCTTGTTAAAATGGTCCAGCGTCCAGCCTTGGGTGTTAGAAGCGGCATGTCACAGGCGTACGGGCATTGAAATTCGTCAATTCATGTCTGGTGTGGCCGCGGCACTAAAGGAAGAAGAGCTCAGTGTTCCAGCTCGTACAGGACAGAGCTAAAATGGTAAAATGAGCTTCATGTGTTTTTTTTGTTAGGACAGGAAGTTGATGCATCGATCACCAACAGGCTTTGGCACAAACACAGGACAACGATCAGACAGCCAATCTGTGCAAAAACATAAAAAAGCCATGAAGGTGTTTCCCTGAATTTACTGACTTTGTGTTTTAGGGATTCAGTTCCCCCGGGAGCGACCCTGCAGAAGGTCTACACTCTGCTGCCCCTGCTGGCCAACAACAAGGAGCGCAGGGGCATCGTGCTGGACGGGAAACTGAAGCATGAAGACACCAACCTGGCCTCATCAACAATGTGAGCCAACAGTCAGAGACTCAGTCGGCGAGGCTCGGATATGAAAATGTTGATCTGACATGTGTTTGTCTCTCAGTGTGAAGGAGGGCGTGCTGAAGGAGGTGATGGGGATCATCGTTTCATACAGGATCGTGGTCAAGCTCATCATCGGAGGGTAAGTGTGTGTCTGGTGAAAACACTTGGGATGTTCTGTTACAAATACAGAAGACAATGATTTTAAATTCTTTTTAAAGTTTATCAAAAGTCGAGAAATTTTACTTTTGAACCGATGAACTCTTTATGAAAATGCTGGGGCTGTCAAGGAATAAACCCAAAAGAAACCAATGCCCCTTTCAGACCGGCCAAAAAACCTGTTTAAACCCGGTAACAGTCGGCTCCTGTCGGTATTTTGGAAGGGTTTGATCGGCATTTCGACACTGCAAGTTACATGGGTTTTAATTGGCTCGCCTTCGATCGGCTTTAGTGGAAATATCACACCTGGGCCGACCCACTAATTTACGGATGACATGGGTGTAATGTCCCCATGGCATGACATTGCGCCCGTCCCCTCCGTCAGTAACTTACGTGACTCTTTGCCGTCTCACCAACAAATTCCATCCACTGTTGTACAACAGCGCCAAGTTTGTACGTTTATAAAGAGGGACTAAAGACCAAAGTAAAGAAAACCGTGTCCACAAGTTTATATTCCTTGCCACTGATTATGTAGTCGTGTTTTGTTGCGCTGAGGATGTCAACAGCTTGATCTGCCAGAGGAAAAAAACAGAGATCTGGGGAAATCGAGGGTGCGTTTAAATAGTCCTTTTTTCGTAAGGAACCTTCCTTACTGAAGAAATCACCCTGAAGCATTGTTCAAATTCTCCAAAAGTTAAGGAAAGGAGAGTGTTTGCTTCCTTTATCTCCTTCAGCTTAGGAAACACTGGACCGTCCTTTAGGAAAGGAAAAGAGAAAGAAACACTCCATAATGCCTTGCGGCAGGTGACGTATATAAATCGGCACCCACCAAATGTTTACGGAAACTTACGAAGGAGAAAGTACGAGTTTTATGGGACTATCAAGATATGTAAGCTATATAATGCCTGGTAACATTTCTTTGCAGATACAGAGAAAAACATCTGCTTCAAAGTCAGTGCTTTAAAAAAATAAAACCTTTCGTTCATTTCTTTATTAATAATTTTTCAAAATGGACAGAAGAACAGTTTAAATGTTTTTCTGCAATCCCGTCTACAATGTTGATGAATATTAAACAATTGGGGTTCTTGTTTCCTATCTTAATATTATATATTAGTTAGTATTTATATATTATTGTTTAATAATTTAGTATATAACACTGGCAAAGACAAAGACAAATATCAACAACACCCAGTGGTGGACAAAGTACTCAACGCCAGTACTCAAGTCAAAGTATAGATACTCATGTTCAAATACTACTCCAATACAAGTGAAAGTTGCTCAGTCAAATTTTTACTTAAGTTAAAGTACTGGAGTACCTGCTGTTGAAAATACTCAAGTATAAAAAGTACATTTTCCAGTTGACCTTACAGAACGTAATGACTGGAACAATCTACAGAATGCACTGACCTGCTTATAGATCATGTTGAATAAAGAGTTTGAAAATATGCTACAAAGCCCATGGAAATGCAAACTGAAACACTAATGAATCAACAAAAGGACAACCATTGACATTTTCTTTTTTGTATTTAACTCTGCTAAGATTATAAGCATGAACTGAAATGTGTAAAAGCGTGTATATGCATGGTTTTTGTTTGGTGAAATGCTGCCAAATCTCATTAAAATGCCAACTAACTTACTAATGTTAGTGACGTCACATTAAACTGCAACTACTACAAGCACATAAAACTGTCTAATATTTATCTGAAAGTAAAGAAATGTTTACACCATTTAACGTAACTTCCACATGCTTTCTCAGGTTGGACGGCGAGTTTTTGTAGGCGGTGAAGTTCACGCGCGGCAAACAGAGCACACATTTGAACTGAAAAGAATCATTCTTCATTCCGACTTCAGATATGGCCATGGGTGCTCTGGTGTGGAACTGTTGTCTTTATCTGCCATAGTAGCCATCATTACTGCCAAGAAGAACCTTAACCACCAAAGCTAGCTCAACCTTTAGCTGCCCGATTGCAGTAGTGCATGCGCGTCTTCTTCTTCTTCTGTGTTGTTTAATGGCGGTTGGCAAACCAACTCAAAAGTGCATTACAGGATGCACAAAGTATAGGTTCACACAAGCTGACGTCATGCGTCAGTAAATTTGACACCATTTTTCCTGAGGTGCAAACAATCCATCGTAACGCCCATAGCAACACATTCGAAACAACGGTACAAATCTGCGGTCTGACTAGTTTTTAAGACTTTTATGTCAGTTTATACGTTTGTTTGTTTGTTAGTTTGTTTGGTAAGATAGTAGCAAGATGCCCCAGAACCTGCCGTCTCTTTTTACAGCTCAGTGTGATGTGATTGAATCGGTATCTTCTTATTTTTGTGCTTGATGCTTCTCCGTCTTTTAAACTTCATATTGAGCAGCTTGTAAAGAAGCTAAGGCTGTGGCTAGGCTTTTACTTCAGAAATAACTCTTGTGTTTTCCTTTTGCTGCATGTGTTAATGTGAAATGAGATTTTTAATCTTAATGAGGCTCTCCTGGTTAAAGTTCTTTCATTCAGTCGGCTATTTGTGATTTTACTATGACCAAGTGACAGCAGCTAAGAAAAATGACAGGATACTTCGCACTATCTTTAGCTGTCCCAGTTAGAAATCTAGTCACCTCATCTCGTCATCATGATCTTCTGATTTAATGTTACATATTTAATTTATTTGTGTGCTTTTTGGGATCAGACAGCCGGAAGAGTAGATTGCAGCTGACGACAGCAACGAAGCTTAGGAGGCTGAAGGTCGTGAAGTGTGTGGTTCTGTTGAACTACCAAAAAACAAACTCTAACCATGATTATAATTAGACATACTGTACGTACCACGAATGAAGTGTGCCGAACACACATACACAGCCTTCGCCTCATTTCTGGCGCCTATGCCTTCCTCATAACCGGGTCAAGGGAGTTATAGGCTTTTGCCCACAGTTCCCTCCTTACTGGCTCTTTTTTCATTACGGGAACCTGTAGAACGAGTATTGTTGTGTTCCGTCCTCTTTCTTCAAAGAATGCTGTTCTTGCAAGTCCCCGCACTGCACAACTTTACCATTTTTGAGCTGTTAAGTCTGAGACGATCCCCAAAATCTTGTTTCAGAATGGGTTGTTATGGTTGCTATGGTGCTTTGTTTGCACCTCCAAAAAATGGCGCCGTTGTTACCACCCACAAATGCCCGGATGTTTGTGTCAACCTATAGATAACAAACCTTGACCAAATCACATTTCAGAAGAGAAAATAAATTTCATCCGCTGACTTCATACCTGTACCTAAAAGTAACGAGGCCATTTATAGAAATGAAGTGGAGTTAAAAGTAGAATATTTGTCTTTTAAATGTAGTGGAGTAAAAGTAATACGTTTCAAAAAGAAAAAAACTCAAGTAAAGTACAGATACACAAAAATTGTACTTAAGTACAGTACTCAAGTAAACCGCCGGCTTCTCTGGGCCGAGCTCATCTGAGATGGACTGAGGCAGAGTGGGAAAGTCTGCTGTGGTCTCTGTTTTTGTCTGATCAGTCAAAGTAACTCAGCCTCTGTTTTTTCTCTCTGCTGCGCTCACAGGATGATGGGATCCAGGTGGGTCTCAGATTTTTCAGTATTACTCTTGCTGGTTATTTGTGTGTGTGGATTTTATTGTGTTTATTTATTTATCATCTCTTCTTATTTTTGAATGATTAATTAACTCCTAAAGCTCTCCTGAACTCTGTTCTGTGATGATGATTCGAGAGAGTGCTGTAATGCTCATCTAAATGTTTATTTCTGCAGTGATGTGGACTTGGAGATCCCCTTCAAACTGATGCACCCTAAACCTGACGCAGGTACAAACAGACGAGGCACATCGATCCACAGAACATCATATTTTTGATATTTCATGCTTACAGATGCTTTACTGCAGATTTTGATGCTCTCTGCTTTGCTGCATCACAGTTCCTCTGTGGACACACTGCTGGTGTAATGCTGTAATGAGTTACTATGCTATCTGGTGTCCTCTCTGGCAGTGTTAATTTTGACAAAACCTTTTAAATTTAGCTTTAGTTAAGTCTTTTACCTAAAATATCTTTTAGTTTTAGTCACAATTTAGTCATTTAAGCTGTTTTAATGTTAGTCGAGTTACCCCATGCCAGGAAGTTGTGTTGTTGCCGGCATCTGTTTGTTTTTCATATGTTTGTTTGTTTCTTTGTCAGCAACATAACTCAAAAAGTTATGGATGGATTTTGATGAAATTTTCAGGAAATGTCTGGATTGTGACAAGGAACAAATGATTAGATTTTGGGAGTGATCCTGATCAGCGTCTGGATCCAGGATGTTTTTAAAGGATTCTTTAACATTGTGAGATAGGACCATTTTCAGCATTTGTGCATATTACTCCACCAAAAATAGTCAGGACATATGGAAAAAAAATACAGGGCAAGTTTCCAACAGGTTCTACAAGATATCAAAGTCTGATCTGAATCCTGGCAAAGTTCCGGAAATCTCTGATCCAGAACAAGAAAAATTTTGAAATCCTTGGAATTTTGGTCATGGCGGGGAACAAATAAAGACATGGACTTCAAACAAATGGCAAAATGTAGCCAAAATACTGTGAAGCTAGATCCAGAAGAAACCCGCCATGACGAAAAATGTGATTTTGATGAATCAGTACTGAACTAAAATGGATATCATTATGAATCAAATTGCTAATGGTATGTTGTCATGGTCAAGGAATCAGAATATTTAGATAAAATAAAGGTAGGACTGATATTTATGGTAAAAATCACAATATAAGTGAGGACTGTGGAGCTGGTGGAGGTCTGTGCTCTCTGAGTGCTTTTCTACAGTATTTTAATAGGGTTGCCAACACCCAGAGATTGAAATAAGGGACACCTCCCGCGGGCAGCTTAAAAAATTTGGGGTTTTGGGGGGTCAAAAATGCATATATAACAGCATTTTGGCACAGTTATACCTATTACAGACTATACAAACACATTAGGCTAGTGCATTACACTTACAGTAACAAGACTGTAATAAAAACTCATGATCAGTTTGATCAGTTTGTATTTGAGGCAAACATGTGAGACAGTTATTGTTTAAGTATCTATTTTTTGCAAAATGTGCAAAATAACATTTAACAATTGCTGTCTCTTCTTCTGGAATTAACAGTTTTAAAACACAATGTAACAGCAGTGAACAATGTAGGAGTAGGCCTAACAGTGCAACTAAGTTGTGCAAATATTTTTTGGTTGTTGCCTACTTATTTGGAGACTTAACTCCATTTCTTTTTTTATTTTTAACAAAAAAAGTGCAAAATCACTGTAAAACCTTCTGAACAAAAAACCAACAAGCTAAACTAAAAAAAAAAAACACACATGACACAAGTAGTAAACATTGGCATACTTCCGCTTCCTCACAAACAGCTGCCTGCCTCGCTGCTAGTCGCTCACTTCACAGTACAGCGCGCATGTATGCACACACACACTGAGACTGAGTCACACACACATTAGCACGTAAGTGCTGCAGCCATAGGCTGAAGCTGTGCTCACCTACCAGGTCAACTGAGCGGTCCTAGTGCCCGTAGTTTACAGCTGACCATGCAGGCAGCCAGACACACAATGCATGGTGCACAGAAAGAAAAAATATATGCATCTTCCCTTTACCCATGCAGCCGGGACAAACAACGTCCCGTCCGGGATGCGCCTCTTTTGGCTCAAATACGTGATTCCCGGCAAATATGGGACGGTTGGCAACCCCATATTTTCAGCTGATGAAATTTCAAAACATTTTAGTCGATGAAATCTGCTGTAAATGTAGTCGATTAAAATCTGAAGTGTAAAGTGTAAGACATTTTTATGATTCCTTGAATTCCTGAAGTCCTGTTTTCCTCTTGGATAAAATCAAACATCTAATAACCCTTTATTGAATGTTCATAACGTCTGAATGTCTAAATGAACAGAAACAAATGTTCCTTTGTGTGAAATGCAGTCACCTTTATTTACACTACCTGGCAGAGCATCTCAGTTACAATACCAGAACTGACAACAAACAGTGAACCTGCTCTACATGAATACATCAATTCATAAAGAGAGCAGCTCTGATTGGATCGCTCCACAACTTATCCCACCACCACCAAGCTAAGGCAGCTGTGATTGGATGTCCCTCTGAACTCATCCAACCTTTAACAACCAAAGTAGCTGTGATTGGATAGATTCCTAACTTGTCTCTACTTTCTTTAGTTAATTTAGCTTTAGTTTTTGCCCCTGTGCTCTTGTTTTTATTGGCTACTGTCTAGTTTTAATCAGGGGACAAAAGTTTTTTTGGACGAAAACGGTGACGAAAATAATTAGTCGACAAAATTAACACTGCTCTCTGGTTCACCGTAGAGTTGACTCATATTAGAAGATGTTAGAAGCTTTGAAAAAATGATCATCTGTCTTTTCTTAAATAAGACGATAAACCTCTGTTACTAATGTTTCTAAAAGTCCATAAAGAAATCAAATCGATAAGCTGCTTTTTTTAAAATATGGGCACAGTTGTTCCTCACATTAAGGCTCTACTGTGACAGTCATGATTATAATTAAGAGTGAAAATTTAAGTAAACGTAAGAAAAGCAAAGCTCATGAATGTAACGGCCATGTTTCTGTATAAAAGAAACTATAATTTAGGATTTTTAACTTTGTTTAAAAGTGTAAAACTCCATGTTAATATTGATATTAGATGAAGCGTGGATAATAAAGAGTGGTTTATTAAGTAACAGCCACGTTTCTGTATATAAGAAACTATAATTTAGGATTTTTAACTTTGTTTTAAAGTGTATAACTCCATGTTCATACTGATATAAGGTAAAGTGTGGATAATTAAGAGTGGATTATTTGGTAGCAGCCATGTTTCTGTATATAAAAAACTATAATTTAGGATTTAAATCTTTGTTTAAAAGTGTAAAACTCCATGTTCATACTGAAGTGTGGATAATTAAGAATGGATTATTTGGTAACAGCCATGTTTCTGTATTAGAGAAACTATAATTTAGGATTTAAATCTTTGATTAAAAGTGTAAAACTCCATGTTCATACTGATATCAGGTGAAGCGTGGATAATTAAGAGTGGATTATTAAGTAACAGCCATGTTTCTGTGTATAAAAACTTTAATTTAAGATTTTTATCTTTGTTTCAAAGTGTAAAACTCCATGTTCATACTAATATAAGGTAAAGCGTGGATAATTAAGAGTGGATTATTAAGTAACAGCCATGTTTCTGTATCAGAGAAACTATAATTTAGGATTTTTAACTTTGTTAATACTGATATAAGATGAAGCGTGGATAATTAAGAGTGGATTATTTGGTAACAGCCATGTTTCTGTATCAGAGAAATTATGATTTAGGATTAAATCTTTGTTCATACTGATATAAGATGAAGCGTGGATAATTAAGAGTGGATTATTAAGTAACAGCCGTGTTTCTGTCTCCCAATGCTGCTGACAGTGAAGGAGAGGTAAGATATTTTCCTTAGACAATGTTCTTGACCCTTTTGCCTCTGTCTGTCGGGCTCAGTTTTCCTCATGCTCTGGTTTGTTGTCATTTCCGTGTGGACGTCCTCTGTACGTCCTTTTGTCCAGCACATCCAGAGACTGGATCGTGTTTCAGGGTCTTTTGTCGCTCCGTCAGCTCTTTCTTTAAAAGCCTCCCTCCGTCAGCTTCCCTCTGTTTGTGCCCTGTGTTCTGTTTTTACAGATTACAGATGAAACTCTGCAGCAAAGATGCCAAATTCAGAGGGAGTGTTCTCGACTGCAGGATTATGGATGAGACATTTAGTCAGAAAATCAGTTGACTGAAATAACAGCCAGCAACTGAACACTGATTTATTTATTTATCCCTGTGAGCAGATATACACAATTAACCAAGCAAACATCAGAGCTGATGCATAATGAGTTTAGGAAATATCTGACCTGCAGGTTTCATTAGAGACTTCACGTGATCATCTACCTTTCGATGGAGGATTAAGATCGCATTAACTTTATGAGATTATTCTCATAACTTTTCTACTTTATCCTTGCAACTTTACTTTAATTTGACTTTCTTCAAAGTTAGTTTTTTAAGGCTCTGTCGAAAAGAAAATAGATTTAGCAGATATCCATTAAAGTCATAAGTGACCTTTATTTCCTCATGTTTTGACGACTGCAGCACACTTGATGTTGGCATAAATCAAGCCTTACTCGTATACAGTTGGTCGAAAATGCTTTGGTTCATCTTTTAACAGGTCCTTATAAGCTGGAACTAATCAAATCATCCCATCCCGGCCTCTCCCCTGTTCACATTAGGTTTCATTTCAAGATTTAATTGTGGACCTAGCTACTCCTTGAAGAATAATGTCCCTCTCCTTGTCTTAAAATAGACTTTTACTGCCTTTTTGCTTTTAATTCAGCATGAAAGTTGTGTGGTTTTCTCTTTTTATCTTCTTGAGTTGGCTTTTATTTGAACAAATTATGCTTTATTGCCTTTTAGATTTTTTAAAATTGTTATTATATTAAATCACTTGGATTATAAAGTTAGTTTTGTTTTACTCAATATCTATTTTTAATATTTTTATTCCTGCCTGGTAGCCACGGTGCAACATGTCGGTGAACTTGGTTGTTTTTTGAAAATATTTTTATTTTTCCTCTTGTTCATGCACTTTTTTGTTGGTTTTTTATAAACTGAACTATGAATGAAATACAAAAAGAGATGGAGATGTCTTTCCCCGCTGACATTGCTGTCCTGTGCCGTGTGCAGTGAGATGGAGGAGGAGGTGGAGTTCCAGGAGTTCAAGCGCGCCTACCTGAAGGGGATGATCGAGGACGAGGACGAAGAGGAGGGACGCGCGTCCGGCGGTGAGGACATGGCTCCCGTGGAAAAATAGAGAATGTCTCCGGAGCTGTGACGAAGACATGTGGACGATTGGACGAGTTTGTGCTAGAAGAGCTTTTGTAAAGAGGTGTATCAGTCACACCTGTACCTGCCTCAGGGAGTAGGCTGTAGTTTCTGATCATAAAGTACGGTGGCTGGCGAGGGCAAATGGCCTACAGTTCAATAAGAGGAAATCACCTGAAAGAGCAGAAACACGATTACTTAAAAAGTACTCAGTAAGCTCGCACTTTTCAACCAGGGAGTCCCCTTTACAGTGATTCCAGTTTCACCAGGTAAAAATGACAGAAAATTATCTTGTTTTGTTTCAGTATTTGCCAAGAGAGATGAAAATAAACCTTTCTTCGACCTAAATTTGGTACAAAATTATCACGCATACTGTTCATTCATATTGGAAGGAAAAAGCATGTCAGGGCCAAAGTTAAGTCAAGACTCCTGTTTTCTGACTTTTGATGATAAAAGAAAAACAGGAACATGAAAAAGTCGAGCAGCCTGCCTGCCATCCCCCGCTGGCTCTGCACAAAGCATTTACCATAATAGCTCAAATACATGAGCACTTCAGATTTAGGATGGATGGATGAATAGAGGTTTAATGCCATGTTGGCAACAATTTTCATGGTTAAAGCAAATTAGACGGACATTTTTGATCCGGAAAAAGCAACTTTTAAACATATTTATAGTCTAGTCGCTTTCAAAAACTCTTGTAGACAAGCTACTTTATAAATCCTCTCTTAGGGGGCCTCAAAGTTATGAGTAGCTGATTTGACCATTTGATTTGAGGCGTGTCTGGCTTTAACGCTACCTCTCTGGTCTGTCTTCCCCCCGCCACAGCGCCCCCTGCAGGCCTGGAGCTCTTCTGTTGTTCTTGGTTTTGCTGCCTTTCTGTTCCTGCAGCCTTTTTCCTCGGACTGATCTGTATCGAGTCGTTATAAGCCCTTTGCCCTAGTCAACCACGTAACAAATCAGAAAAGCTTCTGAACAGAACAAGGACTAGCCTCATCCAGGGTTAGAAATGTATTGCTGTGAAGTTTAGAGCAGAACAAACCGAGTTAGTTTGGTCATTTTACTTCAGCACTCCTCATTTGAACTTTCAGGATGACCTATAACAGATGCAGCACTGATAATCCTATGTCATGATGAATTTCTGAATTGTGGAAGATTTAAATATCAGTGAGGGCCAAAGCCAAAGTTTCTGTATCTACCTATTTAGGCAGAATTATACCAAGAATGTACTTTCACTCATGTTTGATCATAAAAACAGATCAGAGTTTGTTATTCTGCTTAATAAAAAGTTCTTCTCTGACTCAGCTGTCGGTTGTGCTTGTTTCCAGCTTTAAAGGAATAGTTCATTTGCTTGAAAATTAGCCGCAGTGATGGAGATCAGCTCTGCACCTGTGCAGAAATAGACGGCATGAACGTTTGAGCTTGTGGTACTGGGGCATAATCCTTTTAAAAGGTCTAATAATAGGCAAGTATTTAAAGAGGACATATCACGCTTGTTTCTCCTTTTCACTATGCCAGACTAGGAAAAGGACTGTAAAGCATTTCTGCCCTCAGTACAAGTCATTTAGTTCCTTCATTGCCACACAATAGCATTCTCAAAATCCTCATTTTAGGTCATTATGAAGCTCTTGTTGAAACACTCGGTCGCAAGGCTGACCTAAAGTTACCTCGCAATGTCACAGCCCTTTGTGCTCTGATTGGTCAGGTGTATCGGGGTAGAGCCAGCCTGTCCTTCTTCTTCTACTGTATTTTCCGGCAGGCTCAAAGCAGCGACCGTGTATTGAGTCCCTCTACAGGCCAGAGCTGGTAATGAGTGAATGTGAGCCAGGGACCTATATACCCCTGCTGGTGGATGTGTTCCTCGGTGACGGTTTTTGTGGCTAACAGACATCACAGAAGAGGAAGTGTTTTATCAGATTACTCCAATAAAAAGAAAGGTACCTCGTGTCGTCAGGACGATTTAAATCTTGCGGACATCTCACAATGACCTATTTTCAGAGGCATCAAATCTCGTTCTAGGATATCAGAAAAAATACAATATCTCATTTGTTGAAAATTAAGGGGGTGTAAGGTCTTGTTTTCAAATTTATTATATTATATGTAAGTATTAAATCATGCATCAGCATGATATGTCTCCTTTAAATTACATTATAGATAAGTATTCTTGGATCCATACAAGTGACTGAACAATAACTTGGTTTTATACCTAAGTATTTTGTTACCATATAATACATTTTCAGTATGTATTTTAACACTGGGCACCATTAATGTATGCAATTAATTATTATAAAATACAGTTTTAGTTTAGAACATTTTGTGGAGAGGCTAGTTTGTATATAATTCATTAGGAGATAAATAATTACAAGTACAAGAGTGTGCATTTAAGCATTCACGTAAACATTACAGATGATATTTAAATATGTGTAAACATATATGTGTATGATATATAAATCTTAAGAGATAAATATTTTTAGTGGTATTTTTCAGTTGCTTGCAAATTATGAATAAAAATAATAATTTGTAAGGACGGGGCAGGACTAGATAAACTCTTAGCTTCATTCTGTTCTCAAACACAGTATAGTGTGACATAACGGTGTTTGTACTCACACGTGTAAGTTTACTTGTGGACTTATTCAGATGTCTGATGTACATATAGTTTGTTTCCTTGACTGATTGTCAATTGTTCTGCAACATTTTATTTTAAAACTTTACAGTATTTTACCATAAAATCTTCACATACCTAGAGTAAAAAGTCTAAACAGTAAATAAGTGTAAAGGGCAATGGCTCAGTAGAAAATTTCATGTTGCACAGGGAAACATACCAACAACAATAAAGGTTTCTTCTAGTAATTTCTAAAGTTTTTTAGGGAAACAAATGTTCCATTAAATGTATTTTACTGGATAAAAATGATGATTTTTTTTCTTACAAAATGATGTACTGCTAAAAATGAGCAGCAAATCAGTTTAAAAAATATTGTAATAAAGTGAATGAAGTTCACTATAATTAAAAAAAAATAAAAAGTTGTAGGGTAACATTTGGTTACGTTTTTGAAAGGTCAGTAATGCTGTTGTAAATTTAAATGAGTAATGCTACTGTAAGTACATGATCAGTAACTGACTGGCATCCTTTTACTGTAAAATTTTCAGCAACCTTTTTACAGGGTAAATATGTTTTTCATGTCCTGTCAAGGTCAGACAAGATTCCCATACAAACCAACTCAAGTTTGAATCTAGCTCGATCCAGTGGCTATCGCTCTCAAGTCCGACGTTTAAATACAAAACAGCAAAGGTAAGACAGAGTCTTTTGTGTATCGCCGAACACATGGGACTGTGTCCTCTTTGGCTGCTAGTTTTCTGCCAGTTTATCCACAAGCAATGTAGTTGGTAAAGATGGCCTGTTTGTGTTTGTAGCTTGCTCGAGCCTAGAGCTAGCAGTGGAAATATGGTGAGTGGTTCGCTTCAGCAGTATTCCACAGATTTCTTTATTTGATAATTAATTTGCTCAGTGTTTAAGTTGTGTTTGGTGTGTGTAAAAATGGCTTGTAGTTGTTTGGCTGAAAATGTCCTGTTTTATTTGATGTGCAACATGACAATCTAAAAATACCAAATAAAAGCCAGGTCCCAAATAAGCGTCAGGTGTAATTTATTCGGCGCAGCGTACGAGCTACGGTCGAAGTTACAGAACATGTATGCCAATGTTAAGCTCACAACTGACAGTTCATGATCAGACTGAACCTTAACAGTCCACATGATTTATTCACGTTAGTTAGCGGTACATTGCTGCAGCAAAACAAAAGAAATACGACCTTAACCTCACTACTGATAGTTCCTTATCAGTATTAAAGGATAAGTTCAGTTTCTACAGCTTTCACATTGTGAAGTAGAACAATATGCTCGCCCAGAAGGCTTTCCTGATCCAAACAGTGCTTCGGGAGATATTTAGATCCAAAATCGAGTGACAGACATTCGTATAATGGTAGCACATAGGGCATACAGCGCCACTCCTAAAACTGCATTAATCGTCCAAAAACTCATTAGTTTCACCAATATTTCATCATGGTCCGCTCACGCTACTCCTCCATGACAGTCTGTGTCGCTCCAGACATGTTTTTGTGACTGCACTGACCTCTGAACTGAAGAAGAAGAAGGTTTGCCTCCGTGCATGTGCAGTACGGCTCATTGTTTCAGGGGAAGACCACCGGCTACACAACGACTTTCTTCTTCCAGTTTTGTGCAAAATGGATGAATATCTATCAGATGAAGATGTTGTGGAGGAGAACTTTGAATATGATGGGTGTCCTTACAGTTTCGAGCCAGAGTTTACAGATAAGGAGCACATCGAAAGGAGGACGCGCAGGCAAAGGGAAGAACAGCTTTCCAGAGAGTACTGCACATGCGCAGAGGCAAACCTTCTTCTTCTTTAGTTCAGAGGTCAGCACAGCCACAAAGACATGTCTGGAGTGGCACAGACTGTAATGGAGGAGTAGCCCGAGTAGACCATGATGTAATATTGGTGAAACTAATGAGTTTTTGGACGATTAATGCAGTTTTAGGAGCGGCGCTGTATGCCCTGTGTGCTACCATTATACGGATGTCCGCCGCTCGATTTTGGATCTAAATATCTCCCGAAGCACTGTTTGGATCAGGAAAGCCTTCTGGGTGAGTATATTGTTCTACTTCATTCTATAAACAATGTGATAGCTGTAGAAACCAAACTTATCCTTTAAGTGTCAAGAGAGAAGACGAGAGAAGAGAGAGTATAACTATGGTACTGTAATCTTGCCTTGAAAATGTAAAGGTGATAATCATACTGGTGTAAATAAATCATTTGATTACATTTACCATAGTTTTTCATTTCTTGCTAAGCAAGAATTTTGCGAGAAAGGAATTAGATGTCTGTCTTAAACAAATGCCTTGTCTGCTCAGGGATGGAAACAAATAAATGCCCTGGCCATTTGGTATTTTACGATATATTTCTACATGAATAGTTCAATTTTTCTTACATTTTTGTTGGAGAGCATGCAAACATTCCTGAAATCTGGTACTTTGGGCTGTAGAGGTTAATTAAATCATGCAGTCACACTCAGTTTTCAGTCTCTTTAATATTTACAAGGACATCAGTTTGTTCTGCTTCATTTCACACATTTGATTCCACACAGCTGATCTCACGTTATCTTAAAGACCAGACCAAAAAAGAGCCAGATAAAGTCCATGAATGGTAGAAATTGTAGAGTTTAATTTTCTCTCTTAGTGCTCAGAGTAAAGTGTCTGAAGATAATTAAAGCTGACGTTTCTGCCTCTCTATCGTACCTGGACCTGCGGCGTCACTATGCTCAATGTCTGAGCTGATGCTTCATCTATGGAGGGCTGACAGGCTGAAGCCCACTACGGCATTTTCGGATCCCTGGTCTTCCATTTGAAGTCTTCAGGTCCTGGTGTTGGCATCGGGCCCATGAAATCTCGGCCCATGGGCATCTCACAGGAGTGGGGGTGCAGCAGATACCCAGAGAAGGTGCTGCTGCTCTCGTAGTCGGTGTACATGCCGTTGGTGGTGCCGTCCTTCACCTGCAGCCACACCAGGTCTCCCCGGGCCATGTTGAGGACCACGGTCTGGCTGGTGGTGGTTGGAAAGGTCTCGGCGGTGTTTATGGCGACTGGGTAGAAGTTGTGAAACAGACCGACCTTCAGAGGTCTTTTGTAGACAGCGCAGTGGAAGCTGAAGACATAGGTGCCGTTGACGGGGGCCGTGTACATCCCCATGGGCGGGTTGAAGTGCTCCTGCTCGTTGTACATGACCACGGGGAACGGGACGGGCCAGTCCTGCGAAGGGTATGACTGGTTGATGTGTGCGAAGAAAGCTGACTTGATGGTCGGCGAGCACGGTCCAGGTGGCCCCCGTAGACCCATCATGCCCTCCTCGCCTTTGACTCCCATAGGGCCCGCTACACCCATGGCACCGGTTTCCCCAGTATCTCCTTTGGCCCCCTTCTGTCCCGAACTCCCCATAGATCCCTTTTCTCCATCCGTGCACTCGCACACCCCCTGCTCACCCTGTTCACCCTTCTGACCATCCAGCCCGGGGTCACCGGACATCCCCATGTCCCCCTTATCACCTTTAAAACCCTTGGGCCCTACAGCCCCCTTGACCCCGGCCAAGCCTCGAGGTCCTGCTGGTCCAACCGGTCCTGGTGAACCTGCTGGACCGGGTATTGGCTGACAGGAGGCGGGGCATGTGCCAGATTGTCCCTGGGGACCCTGAATACCTGGAGGACCCTCCATCCCCAGGTCGCCTTTTTCCCCTGAAGACCAAACACACATTGAGAAGTTTGATTAGCTCTTTCATGCATGGTGTCCATGACAGTAGACAAATACTTGGAATTAATTTTATGCCCTTTAGGTTGCAGTACCATGTCCAACCAACAGGTGGCATATTCCCAAACTCTTGTCTTATGTTTCGTAAAGATATTATCTTTACACATTTTACTGCATTGAGAAATAGCTTCATGAATCCAACATAGCTGACTAAGAGCAAATAGGGTGTTATGCCTGAATTGACATTTCAAATAATGCTGTATTTTTTATTTTTATGTCCCGATCCGATACTGATATCGGTCCAATACCTCCAATATAAGCACCCAGATACAAGCAGAGCATTCTTATTATTTATTTATTTATTTAGTTCAGTTGTCGGATCTGCTTATGTTTGAGTTAAACACAGTGGTTATATTGAAATTTAAAAATATATGTTTTTGTTTTTACTGGATTTCTTGGGGTTACTTTCAGGGCCTTCTAATTTATTTTTTATTTATTTTATTAAACTGTACTATATTCTTTTGTTTATAGTTAAAATATATTAACCCATTGGTTAATAAAAAATGGGTCAGTTTTTCTCATACCTGCTATTGCTGATTACTGTTCTCTGTTTGAGTAATCTCACCTGATCAAGCCTTTTCTTACAGTCCATATGACAAAATAAGTAATTAAAGTTTGTTTGATTCCTGCTGACATTGGATCGGATCGATATCGGTATCGGCCAATACTCAAAGCTGCAATATCGGTATTTTATCAGAGGTGAAAAAGTCGTATCGGGACACCCCTTCGTAATTCACAAGTAAATAAAAATCTTTGCACAAAAATCTTGCTTCGTAAAAAAAGAAAAAATTATGGTAAATGTAATCAAATTATTTATTTACACCACTATGAATATCACCTTTACATTTTCACAGCAAGATTACAGCACCCTAGTTATACTCTTGTCTTCTTCTTTGAGCTCAGCTCTCTCTAAATACTTAAATGAATGACTGGTAATTAAGTTAAGGTTGTACATCTCTTTTTTCGCTGCACCAGGGTGATGGCGATCAGCAGCAACGTACCAATAACTGACGTGACTGGCCTCCTGACGTTAATTAAGGGCAAATAACCTGCAGCGGCAGTGGCGATGTCTTCTTCTTTGAGTTTGTAAGATTCCAGCTTTTTGCTCTCTAGGGCCCTCTGTGGTTGTTGAGTGTAACTGCACTGTAGTGAAACAGAGCATCGCACACCAACCTGCATTTGTTGACATACAGTGGTAGGAGAAGCCGACAGGACGTCCAGAGAGACAAAACATGCAGACTGTTAAGGTTCAGTCTGATCATGTTTCTTTTCAAGCGTGAACTGTCAGGTGAGCTCAGCATTCACATGTGTGTTCTGTAACTTCAACCGTAGCTCGTAGGCTGTGCCGTATAAATCACACCCAGTGTTTATTAGGAATGGGCATCTATTTGGCAAAATGTACCGCAACACCCGGTGTTCATTTTGGACCCGGCAATTAATTGGAGCCTGGCTTTTATTTGGTAATTTATGGTACTTTCTTTACCTCGTTATTGTTTGTGCTGGCTGCCTCTGAAAAGAGCAGGAACTCCTTGATTTGTGATGCTTCAGGCTGAATTTTGGCACACGTGGTATAAACATATTGTGTATAACAAAGTCTGATTGTGTAGCATGTGTTCCTGCCCACTTAAGCCAATCCACAGATTGACTGATTTAATTCATTGATGTTGATTTACTGTGTTTTAAAATGACCCAGGAACTCTCTTGGAAGAAGGTATTGATAAGCAAATGAAGTAAAGAAAAAGCAAATGTTGTTGTTTCTGACATGATATTGATTTTAATTCCCAGCCCTATTCACAGTGAGGCTTCAAACAAGCTAGCAAAAATAAACTTCACAGCATATTCAGCGGTCTTTAAAGATATGCCAACAAACCTTTGAGTCCTCGGCTGCCCTTCGTCCCTGGGAAACCATTCGGGCCTTGTTGCCCTTTATCGCCCATGTCGCCCTTCTCACCTGAAACACACAGGAAATAATTAATATTAAATCAACAAAAAAGGCAAACAAATGTACTACTGGCCTTCAGATCCATGGACACAGGTGGCTGGTTCAGATTTTTTCTTTTTAAAGAATCTTTAAGTAATAATTCGATTCAAATTTGAAACTATTTGCTCCTGTTTGCTTGTTTATTTCCCAAGAGAAAGTACAATACATTCTTGTTTCAACACTTTTTCCTTCATAAGTCTGGAAACAAAGAAATAAGGGTAACACTTTACTTTAGAGGTCTGCAAATTTCATTGTACTTAGGTAATAATTAGACAAAGTTTTCTCTTTTTTCTTTGAAATTTCATGAGAATTTGGTGAAAATGAGCACATAACTTCTCTAAAATAATGCCCAAATTCATTGTCGCAAGTCACAACTGGTAGGTTACTGTTTTTTCCAGTTTCTTTGAAATTTACTCCGAATTCATACGTAAGAAGGTGACGATTAGCAAATAGCTTATTTGAAATTAAATCATAACCCTCCACAAAATGTTTTAGAAGTATCCCAACATTTCTGCTGTTTCCAGAGAAGCAGGTGATAAATATCTGCTTAGCTCTTGGATACAGAAGTTGGGTTCATTGTTTCCTGTGATAAAGTGTTGAGTGAATAATTCATATTCCCAATAAGCAGTTGATAGTTAGCTATTTGTTATTTAATTTCACCAAGTTATTTAGTACCAAGTTTGTTGATATGCATAATTGAGATTACATGCAAATTATTATTATTGTAAAGAAGTTTTTTGCTGATTTCACCAAATTCTCATGAAATTTTGGGGGTAATTTCAAATAAATAAGAAAAAAACTTTGTCAAATTATTACCTAAGTGCGATGAAATTTGCGGACCTCTAAAGCAAAGTGTTACCAAATCAACAGCAATGTTACTATCATAATGAACAATAATGACAAACTGTGGTACTGAGCAAAAAGGGCCAAAGGTGTTAAAATGTCTTCAATTTTTACACAATTACAAAACCACTGTTGGGGCAGCACAATGGCGCAGCAGGGAGTCTACGTCCGTCGTAGCAAAACGGTTGCTGGTTCGATTCCCATGTCTGTGTGGAGTTTCATACCTGAATGTAAACAGCTATGGCGATGATGTGGTAATGAACAATATCAACATTATTTCTTAAAGTGCAACAATTTTAAACAAATGTTTTCTAACTGCAATGTCTATAATCTGAGTGAATAATACAGCTGCTTTAGAGCAGATTTTTGTTCAAACATCTTCAAGCTTTTATCTCCTTTTCTCTTTCCACCATGGCTTCACGCTACATAACCAAACAGGAGATCCCATCATGCACTGCGCTTAATGTGCTACGATTGGCTAGTCAGGTGCACGTCAAAGTCTCTGTGCCCACACAGACGATCTGACGATCTTTCTGCTTTATAATAATAATATAATAATAATAAACTTTATTTGTATAGCACCTTTAAAAACATCAGTTTACAAATTGCTTTGACAGCAGTCAGGAACAAAAGGTAACAAAGCACAAGAGTTTAAACACAAAGGAAAAGAACAACCGAAAAAGGTTCATTAAAATCAAAGAACAGTTAGGACATACACAAATAGCAAAATGAAGATGAGAAAGTTCTGCAACACATAAATCAGTTTAACCCCAAAGTAGGCACAATGATCCAGGCCCTGTCACTAAACACAGACGCAGAGGAGGCCCCGATCCCATGGGGCCGGAGACACAACACACCAGGACACAGCAACACACAAGAGGCTGAAGACTCAAGTGTAAACTGTACCCTGGTGGTTCTGACTAACATGCACGCGTGCCATGTCCAGTGACTCCAGCCCCATGATTCTAAAGGCCCCCTCCATGTGTCATGGGAACCCAGACAATACAGGAACACTGCTAGAATGAGACCATGAGGACCAAATAAAAAACAAAGCAATATAAAAAGACAATATAAAATAGTAGAGATGAAAAAAAGAGAGAACACTAACACAGTGACCTTAAAAGATTTCTATAGAGATTAAAAGTATGATGCAAGATAAAACAATCTGAATTGAAAGTAAATAAAGACACCAGTCTGTTAAAATAACAAATAAGAAGTCAAAAAAATGAAGCTAAAATGATAAGAAAAATACCATCAAATAAAAGGATAAAAAAGAATGAGACACAAATAAAAGGAAAAGAGACTAAAACACAGAGAAAGAAGGAAAATAAAAGACTAAAAAGACGGCATCACATAAAAGCAATTCTGTAAAAGTGAGTTTTTAAAAGTGACTTAAAAGAAGCAGCAGACTCCGCACGCCTTATCTCCTCTGGCAGGTAGTTAAAGTTGAGGAGCTCTGATGGAGAAAGCTCGGTCACCTTTAGTTTTGAGCCTCGACTTTGGAACGACCAGGAGGCCCTCGCCAGAGGACCTAAGGCTGCGGGCTGGCTGATAAGGAGTTAAAAGCTCTGAAATGTAGCTGGGGCCAAGCCCATGAGTGATTTAAAAGTAATCAATAAAATCTTAAAATCAATTCTAAAACTGACAGGAAGCCAGTGGAGGGAGGCTAAAACTGGAGAGATGTGATGTCGTCTACTAAAACCAGTTAAAAGCCTAGCTGTAGCTGGAAAACAACAAGCTGACTCTGAAGATAAGGGACCTTGAGTATGAGGCGTCCAGCAGTGCTTTGCAGACGGACATTTTGAAGAAAGAGCTCCGAGAAGCCAAACAGAGAAACCTGGATATGGCCTCCAGGCTCAGAACTACAGAGAAGTCCCATCTGGAACTTGAGAAGGATCTTGATAACTCAAGAAAAGAGTGTAGTGAGCTGGTTTGGAAGGTAAACAGCCTTGAGGAGCATTTAACAGAGGAAATCCACAAGAGTCAAGAGCTGACCAAAAATGTTGCATTGGAAAACAACATGCTGAGTCTGAAGATAAAGGACCTAAAGTATGAGGCGTCCAGCAGTGCTTTGCAGACGGACATTTTGAAGGAAGAGCTCCAAGAAGCCAAACAGAGAAACCTGGATATGGCCTCCAGGCTCAGAACTACAGAGGAGTCCAATCTGGAACTTGATAAGGATCTGGATGACTCAAGAAAAGAGTGTAGTGAGCTTGTAATGAAGGTAAACAGCCTTGAGCAGGAGACCATTGACAAAATCCGCCTGACCAAGGAGTTCAAAGTAGAAAACAACACTCTGCGTCGGGAGGTGGAGGCCCTCAAGGATGAGGCCTCCAATAAAGAGGATCTCTTTGGTAGGCAGATTAAAGAGCTGTCCTTAAGGAATGGTGGGCTTTCCTCTCAGCTCAGCTCTGTGATGAAGGCACATCAGAAACTGAAGACAGCTTTGGAAGAAACCGGACGTGATAAGACTCTCCACCTGTGTACAATTAAGGAACTCGAGGACAAGCTGATGGAGCTGCTGGAGGCCCAGAAGAGCAGCAGCCTTCTCCATACATCAAAACTGACTGTACAGGAGTTCATCTGCAAGGCTGTGCAGGAAACTGGAAAAGAGGAGATGGATCATCAGATATCGAGGGCTCGCGACTCTCAGAAAAAACTAGAGGGAGTCACACGGCTGTTCCACGAGAGCGAGGAGGTCACTCTTTGGAGGAAGGCAAAAAAACTGGTAACACCAAAATGCAGGAGGCAGTTCAAGCTGCAGACCCGGCTGACCCAGCTGGAGCAGCAGCAGTAACTGCCCCCCCCCCCCCCCCCCCCCAAAAAGAAAAAACAGCAGCGCAGTGGATCCATCAGAGTCCTGATAAGTTGAACCTAGCTCCTTCAATTTGTCAGGACTCTTTCATGATCTACCGTCTGCATGCTTTTCTCCCCGTGTTACTCCAGTTTCTCACACAATCAAATTTTACACCTCCTCCTGTTCTGTTCCTCCGTCAGCATTAATTGTCCCCTCCTGTCCCCAAAACCAGCCAACCCACTAAAAAAAAACCAAGAAACAGCAAGGAGTGGATTCATCAGAGCCATGGTAAGTTAAGGCTCGCTTGTTTCAGTTTGTCATTTCAAAAGTAAACTGTAGAAGCGCTCTTCTGGTCTCTGGACTCTGGTCATTGCAGAGGACAACTGGAGCAGCGCGCACCATTGACTCTGGTCATTGCAGAGGACAACTGGAGCAGCGCGCACCATTGCCTCTGGTCATTGCAGAGGACAACTGGAGCAGAGCGCACCATTGCCTCTGGTCGTTGCAGTGGTCAACTGGAGCAGCGCGCACCATTGCCTCTGGTCGTTGCAGTGGTCAACTGGAGCAGCGCGCACCATTGACTCTGGTCATTGCAGTGGTCAACTGGAGCAGCGCGCACCATTGCCTCTGGTCGTTGCAGTGGTCAACTGGAGCAGTGCGCACCATTGACTCTGGTTATTGCAGAGGACAACTGGAGCAGCGCGCACCATTGACTCTGGTCATTGCAGTGGTCAACTGGAGCAGTGCGCACCATTGCCTCTGGTCGTTGCAGTGGTCAACTGGAGCAGTGCGCACCATTGACTCTGGTTATTGCAGAGGACAACTGGAGCAGCGCGCACCATTGACTCTGGTCATTGCAGTGGTCAACTGGAGCAGAGTGCACCATTGACTCTGGTCATTGCAGTGGTCAACTGGAGCAGAGCGCACCATTGACTCTGGTCATTGCAGTGGTCAACTGGAGCAGAGTGCACCATTGACTCTGGTCATTGCAGTGGTCAACTGGAGCAGAGCGCACCATTGACTCTGGTCATTGCAGAGGACAACTGGAGCAGAGTGCACCATTTACTGGGAAAGTTTTTGTCATTCAGTGTCTCAATGACAAAGCTTGACAAAGCTTACCATGGTAAGTTGAAGCTCGCTTGTTTCAGTTTGTCATTTCTCTGCTGTAGCAGAGCGCACCATTGACCCTGGCCATTACAGAGGTCAACTGGAGCGGAGCACAGCATTGACCCTGAAAGTTTTGTCATTGAGACACATCCTAACAGGAGTTTTCAGAGTCATGGTAAGTTAAAGCTCGCTTGTTTGAGTTTGTCATTTCAAAAATAAACTGGAGTAGAGTGCACCATTGACCCTGGTCATTTCAGAGGTCAACTGGAGCAGGGTGCACCATTAACCAGGAAAGTTTATGACATCGAGACACATCATTTACTTTTTTTATTAAATATTTAATCTCCTCTCTTCACTAAATATTTTTTGTTGAAGAATTGATTCTAAACAACTGTCTGTCTTTACATTCAAAATGACATTTCAATTAATAAACATTAGATATTTTTAAATACAGGTTTAACATTTCATAATGATCCTTTTTGATTAAATTTATGTTCATAAATATATATACTTTATTTTCATAAAATACACTTCTTCCTCAATGGGGTGGTGGCCATTTTGGACTTATGATGCACTCTTTTAATATGACAATATGCAAAGATAATGTTTTTAGGAAACTTGTTTATTGGACAAGTTAACTAACTGGTAGTTGCACTTGTTATTGCAACTGACATGGTATTAAAAGTGTTACAAATATCTGTCAGTGCATGAAAAAAGTTTTATTTCTCTCCATAATGTGAATTTTCTGATTAACATGTAAGAAAAATGTTTTTATTCTGAATTTGACAGCTTATGAGAGGCTCTTTTATTGAGAAGCAGCTTATTTTATTGTAAAGAGTTTTTTGCTAATTTTCACCAAAGTCTCATGAAATTTTGGGGTTAATTTCAAATAATTAAGACAAAAACTTTTTAATTATTACCTAAGTGCGATGAAATTTGCGGACCACTAAAGTAAAGTGTTACCGAAATAAGTTTGGTGTATTAGTTAGTCGACACCAGTGTTGACACCAGATGAGTTTATCACACCACACATAAGTTCTTTGTCACTTTGTGTTTCGCAAGTTCATTTTCTTATGTTTAAATTTGTTCCAGTGTTTGTAAATGTTTGACATTTTGTCCAGCCACTCGTCCTGATGTGACTCACCTTTTATCCCCTGACTTCCTGTGAATCCTGGAGGACCTGCGATTCCCATAAATCCTCTTCGCCCAGGACTCCCGGGTGAACCTGATCAGAGAAGACAGTTACAACAGGAAAATCACACAGACAGAAGCTTCACCAGATCGTTAAAGCTCTAACGTTTCTACCAGTGCTCATTTGACAGCAATTTTTGATATAGTTACTCTGCCAAGGAGGTTATGTTATTACTGTTATGTTTGTTTGTTTCTCCAATAGCAACATAACTCAAAAAGTTATGGTGCGATTTCCATGAATAACTACTGAACTAAAATAGACATCATTATTAATCTTATTGCTAATGGTGTGTTTTCATGGTCAATGAATCTAAATATTTAGATGAAATAAAGGTAGTTTTTGTTGCATTCACCTCCTGTACGAGATGCATACACGGTTACCAGTAAAATGGTAAACCACGGTAAAATTTCCCACAGTAATCATTACCGTGTTCTATTAAAATCACCTTTAAACCATGTTTGATCACCACACTGCTTCAATAACTCACGGTGATGCTGCTCTTTGACTGGAAAAGCCTGAACTATGTGTGTCTGCTCCTCGGTGAAGCAGCCGTCTCTCACAGACGGAGGAGCAGTTTGTAATGTTTGGCCTCAGAGTTTGAGAGCAAAAGTTAGACACACAGTGGAGATCTTTCCTCTCAAAATGGACTCTTAAGTCTGGATGAATTTTGGATTATACAAGGATGTGGAGGGGAAACTGACTGACGACAGTCACCCTGTCTGAAACACCAAGCTGTGGTGAAAGGAAAAAATGTGTGTGAAAACTGCTGTAACTCCTCGAGTAAACGAGCAGAGAGAGAGAGAGGATTCAGTGAGCCATACCTGAGTGAATTATTGGAGGTTTATCAGGATTTTCTGTTTAAATAATGTATAAAGGTTGTAAATAACAGCACTGGGATCATTCTGGAGTGAGTTCCTGCTGTTCTTTCACCGTTTATTTGCCGTATTTGGTAATA
Organism: Scarus forsteni; assembly: GCA_036419115.1. Lineage (NCBI taxonomy): Eukaryota > Metazoa > Chordata > Actinopteri > Labriformes > Labridae > Scarus > Scarus forsteni. The sequence goes on from JAZDUH010000078.1 coordinate 283,580, forward strand.
GATCGTCTTTTTCTGTCATAGTTCATGTTTTATGGATTTAATCAATCGTAATTTGGAAAAATTAAAGGAGGAGATGTGGAGGAGATCTGCCATGGAAAGTAGAGACCAGAGGAGAGTCATGAAGGGGGCTAACTGCTTCAGGGACTATTGTTAGTAAAACAAAAAGTCCTGGACATGGTCTACTATAACGAGCTGTAACATGGACACTAATGCTGTAGGCAAACTAAAAGTGAGAGTGTTTGTAAAATAGGTTAAGATAATTTTTTGTCATCTCAAAACTCTGAACATGTTCATTTACAATTGTTTATAAAGAGAAACCTGTTTAAAGTTCTAATCCGTTTTTTCTTTTCTTGCAATCACACAGTTCAAGCATTTATAACATAATAATGACAAATACTTGCTAGAATTTACTTTCATTTCTCTTGAGAGAAGGGTAAAATATGTACTTAAAGGGCATTTCTTAACACAGTTATTGACAAAAAAGACAAAAGAACTGTTATAATTGTAATATTAAAGGAGTTAAATGATTTCAAGACTGTGTTTAAGTACTTTTTGCACATTTTAAGCACACCATGATAACCAAATTAGGTATGATTGGATTAAGTCTGTCAGACATTTTAGTCTAGTTTTTATTTGTTGATGAACATGTCAGTTAATTTAGTTTTTTTTCACTTGTTTTTTTGAGTTACTGGCGTCCTTACCTGGAGGGCCTCTGTCTCCCCTGTCTCCTTTGGGCCCCACGGTGCCCTTGCAGAGCTTGCAGAGGCAGAACGATGGGATTTGGTCTAGAGGGATGTTCTGACTCAGCATGATTTCACACATGGAGTCCTGACTGAAGGGAAACTCTGGACCCGGGATACTCATGCGGCCCCCATTGTCCCCCGTGTTGAAGTCTGGGGGGACCGTCGGCATGCTGCGGGTGTGGGGACCCCATGGACCCATCCCCGATCCATCGCTCGAGTTGGTGTCATTGTAGGGGGGCATGATGGCAGAGCAGAGGGAGGAGAGGAGGAGGAGTCTCAGCAGCTTCAGCAGCATCTGCAAAGAGAGGAGGGTTAGATCATCAGGTCTGCGTCTTCAACATCAGTTCTGGAGCAGCGGGCGAGTCTGTCCTCCTTTAACTAAGAGGTTGCAGTTTGATCTTCGTCTCCAGTGGTCACGCTGATGTGGCCATAACAACACCTGCTCCAATACCGTGTTAATGAATGACTGTGACGTTTACACCCTCATACCTGTCATTGTTGTTTTTCTCTGTTTTTATTGATCTGTTGTTAATTTCATTGTTGTCATGCTCTTTTAATCTTTGTGAACTTAAAGGTGCTATGAGGAGAATCTATTTCCGGCGGCATAAAGACTCTGCTATCCATAGGCACGCGACTGTCGTAAAGATGTGACCCAAGCCAAAGTGTGTGTTTGTTGTGATGCTAATGAATGCAGCTCGGACCTTCCTCAGAACTCTGCATTGCTTTACAACTTCTTTTTTCAACAACTTACAGGATGCAAAGCCACGAGGTAATGTATCTCTTTCTAGTTACGTAGTGGTAGTTTTTGATGTGTGACAACAAGCAATTTTTGGAAAACTTAGTATTGTAGTTTTGTAGCCGGCTATATATCGCTACTTACAGCCCGACTAAGGAATAGCATTTATAGATAACCTATTTTGATGCTATAAAACTCATCTTAAAGTGTGTATTTCTATCAGGCACATATCTAAAAGTGAGATTTTTTTGTAATTACTCAGAAACTCCTCATAGTATCTTTAAAGGCGCTCAGCTTTAACCCTTTAACCACCAGCTCAACTGTTAATTCAGGGATATTTACTGTTTAAAAAAACAAAACAAATCAAATCATAGTTTGATTAAGTTAAAATTTCAGGGCAGAGAGAAAACTCCAAACAAACCAGAAACTAGATATTTCCTGGCATAGGATTTAAAGGCTTGAAAGGTAACAGTTGATTAGGTTATGAAAAAATAAATACACAGAAATTTCGGACAACATTAATCAGTAAAAGCAGAAATGAGGTACAAAAAAAGCAATACAAATAACAAAATAGATGATACTGAATAACAGATTATACATTTATATATATATGTCATTATATCAGTAAATGGTTAAGTATTTAAAATAGAAAGTGATGATAATAATAATAATAGAGTTAACCTTTCAAATCTTTAAAACCCACCCAAAGAAAATATCAGTTATTCTGGTTTATTTACCATTTTATCTGACTTCTAAAAGATTGACAGAAACAAACAACAGGGTGTTGTGTTTTTTTAACACATTAAATATTACTGAATTTATTGACCCATGGCAAACAGTTGAGTTGGGAGTTAATTTACTATTTCATCTTATGTTCTTTATTTATCTTAATCATGATAATCTGTTTGATTTCTCCATTTTAGTTCAGATTTGATTTTTTTGAATTTTATTCTTTGTTAATCATTTTATTTACTCTTGACAGATTTTATCATGCATTTGGGGTTTGACTGTCTCATTTTATTATTTAAAATTTCATCTTACTAGTTAATTTTTCCTTTTAAACATTTTTATGTAATTTCTTAGCAGGATTTTTTTTTGTCATTTCAGTCTTAGCTCCAGTGATTCCTAGTCCTTGAATTCTTTTTTCTGTGAGAATCTCCTCTTTATTTCTTTGTGTGTGCTTCATGTGAACGGCGAGGGCAGGTGGGGTTTTGTAATTTTGTTGTATTGAATTTTCTACTTTTGACTTATTTATTTTAATTTTATTTCTGATGTAAAGCACTTTGAGCTAAAAAAAATGAATGAAAAGCGCTATACACATAAAGTTTGATTAAATGACATATTTTAAATAAAATATTTATTATTATTATTAAAGAGACTGGGTGTACATACTTGGGGGGCCTAACAGGTCTTAGAAATAAATAGTCTAGATTATTGCATATTAAGTTGGGATGCAAAAAAGTGTGACTGGTATAAAAATGGAGAATCCTGAGCATAAGTTTTTGTGTTAACTCTTGTTTTAGAGGCAGAGGAGATGGTCCGTAGGCTCACTACATCAAAACAAGACGAGTAAGATAGAAGAGACATTTCCAGCTACTATAAAGAATAAATAATAATAAGCATGTTTGCTTCATTCCTCGAAGAAAACGTACAGGTGTTCCAAAAGGAAAGTTTCTTTGGAGATCAAGCTTGAAAGTTTAACCTGGAAAAAAGCCTGGATTTAGGTTCAGGTGACTTTATTTGTACCAGTGATAAACTTATTTACAAAAAAAATTACAAAAGAGATGAATAACTGAGTAGCATAACGTCATTTAAAGCAGCACTATGGAAGATCCCCGCTTGACCGGAACGAGAACTCAACTACCCATGAGCGCTAGCGCGTGCATACTGTCATAAGACAGATCTGCCGGTCGCGTGCGTTTGTTTTGTAGGCGGATCACAGAAGCCAGGACTTCGCTCAAAAGTATTCTTCTGTCTTCAGCGGCTGTTTGCAGGATGGATAGTGACGAGGTAATTTATTTATTTTTGACTAAATGACGATGTTAAAAATCGCTAAGTTCAACTTGGTTTTATTACCATGAAGTCGCCCCCGCGCTCGTCCTGTTGAAGCGATAAAGTGAATAAAAGTAAAGACAACCACGAGCTGGCGATATCACACACTTGAAATAGGTCTAAACAAAACTACATACTGGTACGTTCTCACGAATACTGTAAACAGATGGTAAACAATCAACAAGTACTTACAAGTCCAGCAATAACAGGGCCAAGTCGGCATCGGTCGGACATCCCTCCTCGTCTTTTATTTCACGCCAGCGAGTGTGAAATAAACCGAACCGATGTTTATTCTGGTCCGAGCATTCAGCTTGTTTTTCTCGCTTTTGTTTTGTATCCTCAAAATAAACTTTTCTTTTTCTTGCGTTCTTTGCTGCCTCCGCCATGACTACAGCTCTGCGTTTGGCTTTCGCCGACACTTCCGTGTTTTAAACAAATCGGGAATCGGGGGAAGTGACGTATGCCGTAAAGCAGTCCAAACTTGTAGTTTTTAGTGTGGCAGGGTTCCCACCATCCACCCCGAAGTTACATAGCGCCAGTGAAAGCGATACAGACCACTTCAGAGCACGACAGAGGTGTCATTCAACTCATCGTAAAGTGGTGGACCATCACAATGAATATCGAAGGACTATATTATATTATATATATATATATTATATATTATATATATATATATTTTTTTATTTTATTTTTTTAAATTTGCAAACATTTAACGAGACATACATGGATCAAAGTACAGTATGAAGAATAAAGAGTTGAAAATACATAAGATAAAAGACAGTTACGAGAGAAAAAACAAAGACAAAAACAAAACAAAACAACAAAAAAAACTAAACAAAAACAAAAAAACAAGATATGATTTTTATACCAATAAAGTTAACTAAGCAGCACAAATAAAACACAAATTGGACAACGGTAGGAGGTATCAGTCACAAGTGTTTATAAAATAAAGAATACTGCTGTATAATTGAATAGAATTTCTTTTTTCTTTTGAGCCTTAAATAGAATAATAAGGGTAAGTAAATAAATATGGAAAAAAAGACAACATCAATAACCAACTAACTCATGAACAACTGGGGTTAAAGAAAAAGAAAAACAGAGAGGAAATAATAATAGTAATAGTAATAATGGTAATAATAATAATAATAATAATAATAATGATAAATTATAAAAAAAAGGGGTGGGGGAAGGGGAATACAGGGGAGAAAGAGACAATTGCAAAATTCAATTGTTTTTAAGACATTAAATTTAGGGCTCTGAGAAGAGCCCACAGAACCCACCTATGGAGTAGTGAGAGTGCCAAATTACAAAAATAAATCTATAAAAGAATAAATAAATAAATAAATGAATTAATAAATAAATTATATAAGAATCTATAAAAGAATAAATAAATAAATGAATTAATAAATAAATTATATAAGAATCTATAAAAGAATAAATAAATAAATGAATTAATAAATAAATTATATAAGAATCTATAAATGAATAAATAAAAAATGAATTAATAAATTATTTAAAACTCTATAAAAGAATAAATGAATTAATAAAAAATATATAAGAATCTATAAAAGAATAAATAAAAAAATGAATTAATAAATTATTTAAGAATCTAAAAAAGAATAAATAAAAAAAATGAATACATTATATAACAATCCATAAAAGAAAAGGCTAATAAAAGCAGAAATATAAAGACAAATTAAAAAAAATAAATATAAAAGTGCTTAATAAATAAATAAATGAATAAATAAATAAATAAAGTAGCTATATAAAGTGATATTAATCAAAGAATAAACCCTTAAAAGAAAAGGCTAATAAAAGTATAAATATAAAGACAAATAAATAAACGCATTTAAATCGCATTTAATGTCACTTTAAAAGAGAAGGAAATATGCGCAGAAAAATATGCGCAGTAGGAATGTGCTTGCGTCACAGGCACAGGAGGAATCCCAATCGAGAAGAAACATGGCGGCGGAAAACTTGACAGAAGAACTGGTCGTGGTTAGAGAACAACAGAATTATGACGAAGTACATGTTTTAGGGGCGGTAGAGGACGTTATGGGAAGTGTTCTGAGGAGGTACTACGTTTACTTTGACCCACACAGACATCGATGAGCTCGTGTGGAGAGACGGCCTGATGCTGTGGACCTGCTCGACTCCAGCTTCTCTCTCCAGCTCTCCCCTCCTCACTCTCCCTGTCCCTCTCTTTATCTCCCTCCTCTCTCTCTCCGTCTCTCTTTTATTCCCCCCCTTCTCTCTGTCTGTCTCTCGCTCTTTCTGTGTCTGTTTTAGTTACATTCTCAAGATTTCCCCACATAAGCTCGTCGATGTCTGTGTTGGTCAGTGCACACATAATACCAACACTTCCTATTACGTCCTCTACCGTCCACAATACATATTCTCCATCGTAATTGTTGTGTTCTGTAGTTTTAGCCAGTCTTAAAAGTTCTGCTGTCAAGTTTTCAGCCGCCATCCTTCTTCCTCGTTAGGTTTCTTTCTGCGCCTGCGTACAACGACATTCCTACTGCGCACATTTTTCTGCGCCTATTTCCTCCAAAAAAATATGCGCAGAAAAATGTGCGCAGTAGGAATGTCATCGTGAGCAGGCGCAGAAGGAAACCAATCGAGGAAGAAGGACAAATGTCAGGCTATGCTTTGTTTACATTCACAGACACAGAAAGAAAGAGAGACAGAGAGAGAGAGAAGGGAGACTAAAAGGGAGACACACAGAGAGAGAGAATGAGACAGAGGGGGAGACAGAGAGAGAGAGAGGAGGGAGACTAAAAGGGAGACACACAGAGAGAGAATGAGACAGAGGGGGAGACAGAGAGAGAGAGAGAGGGAGATAAAGAGAGGTACAGGGAGAGTGAGGAGGGGAGAGCTGGAGAGAGAAGCTGGAGTCGAGCAGGTCCACAGCATCAGGCCGTCTCTCCACACGAGCTCATCGATGTCTGTGTGGGTCAAAGGTCACATAGTACCTCCTCAGAACACTTCCCATAACGTCCTCTACCGCCCCTAAAACATGTACTTCGTCATAATTATGTTGTTCTCTAACCACGACGAGTTCTTCTGACAAGTTTTCTGCCACCATGTTTCTTCTCGATTGGGATTCCTCCTGTGCCTGTGACGCAAGCACATTTCTACTGCGCATATTTTTCTGCGCATATTTCCTTTGCTTTTAAAGTGACATTAAATGCGATTTAAATGCGTTTATTTATTTGTCTTTATATTTATACTTTTATTAGCCTTTTCTTTTAAGGGTTTATTCTTTGATTAATATCACTTTATATAGCTACTTTATTTATTTATTTATTCATTTATTTATTTAATTAAGCACTTTTATATTTATTTTTTTAAATTTGTCTTTATATTTCTGCTTTTATTAGCCTTTTCTTTTATGGATTGTTATATAATGTATTCATTTTTTTATTTATTCATTTATAGATTCTTATATAATTTATTTATTAATTCATTTATTTATTTATTCTTTTATAGATTTATTTTTGTAATTTGGCACTCTCACTACTCCATACCCACCTCACCAAACATAAAATATATAAAATGGGACTTATAGACACAGACATTTGCTCATATTAAACCAATTTAAACCAATAAAAGCAGATTAAAAACTGTAAAAACAATTGAAAATAAAGCAAGAAAGAAATGCATTAACTCATTAAATCATGTAAAAAAAAATAAAGCTGACTACCTTTCGAATAAAGGCAGTGTAAAAACAAATTAAGGCCAAACAGATGTTGTATTTCAAACAAACCTCAAGAGGTTCACATCAAAATTCCAATTATAATCTATCCATCAGCTCCTGATGCTGGTTCATGTCTGTTCCTTTTGACAAACCAGATGTAAAAACAGTCCCTCCATTTTTAACAAGTGTGGAATTGATAACAAATTCCTCAAAAAATCAATTTGATTCACATTCTGCTCATCAATATCCTCTGCGTTGTTTTGTGTAAAATGCAAATCAGACTCTCTCTTCCAAAGACTTCCAAAATCACAACAGAAAGTGGTCAAAATAGGAGCTGAGTTTTTGCCATCATTCTTGCTTTACAGCTTTCAGTAAGTGGGAACAACAGCAAACTACAGAGGCATTAATCTTTGTATTACTGAAAGTCAGGAGAGCCATGTGATTGGCATAGTTGCCACTATAAAACCTCAGAAGGAGGCCACACCATAAAAGGCTGTTTACCTAAAATAAAAGTGATGACATTTTCATCTGAAGGTGCAGTGTGTAGAATTTGGCATTTTAGCGACATCTAGTGTTCAGATGTTGGAATGAGCCCGTCTGTTTCTAAAACATCACATCACTAAGAGCTGGTGAAGACCAAAAAGAATCGTGAACAGGGCATCATTTACAACAGTTACCAGGTGAGGGTTTTTCATTCATATTTGTAACTATTATTTTGATAGATTATAGGTCAGTGAAGATGATGATTATAGGTTTTGCAAACTTTTGTAGACTTGTATTCAAAAATCGTGTTTAGCTCTTTTTGTCCCCAAAACCCACCCGTAGACAACATGGCTGATCATTACGTCAGCTTCCACAGAGGGGAGACCTGCGGTACATAAATATAAAAATCTTTATTAACTTAGTAAAAAGAAAATTAAAGTTTTATGAGGAAGATTGTACACCTATTTCAACAGAATTAACATACAAATACAAACATTATTCTATATTCGCTGTTTCTGGTTGGCGAAATGCTGCCAGCTTCTACACACTACACCTTTCAAACTTTCTTGCTTTCAGACATTTCAGTCCTTCCAGAATTACAGGATTTCACATCACAACAGTCAATCGAAGTTAATCATCTCTGCTCCCACTCTGTTATTAACTGCTCTGAATCATGTCGCTGATGCGTGTGCATGTACGGGGTATAACGGTGAGTTATTACAGCAATCAATGTTTGGTTCACGTATCTGTCCATCAGTAAACCTTCTCTGACCTGCAGTTGATGAGACAAACATGCCTGTATGGATATGAAGTTGAACAAGCATAAGGGAAGCTGACCCGCCCCATGCAACAAAGTTTAAGGGCTCAAGGTTGCAAACCCTACGCCTCGAGGCTCTGGGATGCCAACTACCCTGCTACATCGCCAGTCACTACCCCTTGTAGAAAAAGTTGTTTTCTATTTCTTAAAGAGGCCCATTCTATAAAGGAATCAGAATGTATCTTTAAAAAAGTCAAAGCGTATAAAAAAATTATGCCGTAAAACCTGCTGCAACATCTAACATCTTTACTGCAATAAACACAAATTCCAGCAAAATCCTGGAGGGTCCTTTTGTTAAACAGTCATTTTTAAAAGTCAGAACTTGTGCTGCAACTTTGAAGAAAAGCTGCCTTAAAATCAGGCTTAAAACTTGCCACAAAATCCTGGATTGACTGAGATAAGAAGTATTCAGCTTAATTGGCAACAGTAAAAACATTTGAAACTTCATACAAACATCAAAATGGCGAACGTATACGCCATTTCAAAATGAAGCTGCTGCTGGTCTGGTATTCTGACACCATGCAGAGAAGACAAGTGACAGCAGCTCTCAAAGGGGTCAAATCCAGTCCTGAGGAGGAAGATTGATGAGACAGAGCTGATGTAGGCTGTAGGCTGCCAGGTCTGATTATTATAGTGACTTTGGCCTTCTTTTTGCAAATATTGGTCATTGCAGGTTACGTTTTTTTGGGCTTGTTGTTCCCCCAAACTCAGGAAGGATCTGATGCTCACTTTACGAACATATGAACATAAACTCAACCCAGGAGTTACACAAACTATTACATAAATCATTATAGTCAGAAATTAGTTATTTTCTACGGAAGCCCTAAGAGGCCATGTTTTTTCCATGTTTTTTTAGCACCATTTTCTTGTGATAACGACTTAATTTCAGTCGTTTTCCCGAGATCTCTAGTTATTTATGTCGTTTTCTTGGGATAACAAAGCTTGTTTTCTCGAGATCTCGACATAAATTAGTTGTTATCACGGGATAACGACATAAATAAGTTAAGAAAATGGTGCTAAAAAAACATGGAAAAAACATGGCCTCTTAGGGCTTCTGTAAATTTCTAATGTAGCTGATACTGTTTTCTCCATAATAAAGCTGAAGAGGATCAACGTAAAACTTCGATTAAAGCCTGACAATGTCTGTTTGGTTACAAAAATTAAGGTTAGACACTGTTTAGTGACAACAACTTAATAAATAACAGCCCCTCCCTTCATTTCTGTAGAAAGAAAAGGATGTTAAAGAAGTGAATTAAGAGAAAAATAAGCAAAAATTTCACTATGAAATTGAAATGTAACGCAGATGCAATTCAAAACACCTTTTATATAGATTTCTCTTGAAAAAATCGGCTTGTTTTGGGCTTGTTTTTATTGACCTGGTTGCTTATTTCAGAAGAAAAATCTGGCAACGCTGCTCCTAACAACAGAGATGAATGCAGCTGGAGTTGCTGGATCAAATTTTGGAAATTTTTATGCAATTTTCGTGAATAACTACTGAACCAAAATAGATATCATTATGAATCCAATTGCTAATGGTACGTTTTCATGGTCAAAGAATCTACATATTTAGATGAAATAAAGGTAGGACTAACATTTATGGTGAATATCATAATTTGGGTGAGAACTGTGGCGCTGGTGGTGGTCTGCTTTTCTAATTTTGCTGTAGTTTTCTGTCCAATATATTTTTCAGTTTTAGTCATACTTAAGTCACCCGAATTGTTTTGGTTTTCATAACATTTTAGTCGATGAAGTTTATGGTACATTTACGCGACTGGAATATGAAGTGTAAAGGGTAATGCGCCATTCACACATTTCCGTTTCATGACGGTATGCGATTGGCAAGGCTGATTTGATTGGCATGATACCGGAGGAAATGACTGTCTTTCCCCCGGGCACACCCAGTAAATACATCATCAGTATCACTTCTACGGCACTGAAGGGGGCCTTTGTCCCACTTCAGTTAGATCAATACAACATTAGGACGAAGACTCCATGAATTTCCATCCCGCTAACATGACGTCAGCCCGTTTGTGCCCAGTTTGTACAACGCAAGTCCTGATTCGGCCCCGTTGTTTGCGTTTTTGTTGCATTCACTTCCCATACAAGATATGTAAGAACGACTTGCAGAAAGAATCACATTACACCTTCCAGTGGTCTATAAATAAAAGTCACAAGCACAGGCACAATCAGATACGCCCTTGTCAATCATCCTCAGAAAGCTTTCTGGACTGAGTCACGATCAGCCAGATTGAGCCCTGTACATGCCACGCTAATACGTTCGACTTATGCCGCGTTTACGCTGCAAGCGACCCAGCAACCAAAATCGCGTCGCCCAATGACGTAGTGTCACGCGTCCATAAATACCTCATTTTGGTCACCATTGCTGTTTGCTCGAGTTTCACTGGGATCATATCATATAATAGGATGTATAAGCGGACATTATTCCAGCTGTGTCCTTTTCATTCACTTATCAACTACAAAATACTGCAGCTGATGATGCAGCAGCATTATCTGCGAGTTTCCCGCGGTCTGTCTGGGCGGAACTAATGTCCTCACTGACTAATGTTTCCCACACGGACATGGATTGTTACTCTGTAGTCCAGATGAATAACTGTCTGTCAGGGGCACCGTCACATGTGCACACACCGCTGATTGATCAACTTTTTTTTTATTTTCACATCGCGCGACAAGCTATGTGGTAGAGTGAACAGCGGCTGTCACATCACAGGAGGGTTAGCCCCACCCCATCGCGGCTGTACATTGACTTTGCATGGAGAGTGATCGCCGAGGTAGTGCAAGTAGCGTCTGGTATGAACGCACTTTTAGGACTGCATTAGGCTTCCGCCCCGCTATAATGAGAATGGCAATTCTCCACAACAGTTTTGAACAGTTCAAAATAGTCCTTGTCAACTGTCTGCATGTTGCAACCTGTTTACTTAATTTTCATGCTCTTTTCATTTATTTTCATTTTAGAAATGACAAGTTTCAAGAGAAATGACTGTCTACCCTGGACACATCCTGTAAATACACCATCAGAAGAAATTTTTAAGCATACGTTAAACTTTTTGACTTGCCAAACGAACATCAGAGTAATCAGTGTTACATTAGATCAACATGGCTGATTTTCTAACTTCCTTTTATAAGATTCAGTCTGATGTCTGCTTTACGGTCTAAACCTGGACCCTGTTCCCTCCAGCCTGAACTTAACACCAAAATCATCGATGTCAGCACTCACCGTTCCGTCTGAGCCGAGCAGCATGGTCCGGAGAGGGTTTGTTGTGAAGATGGCCGTGCGGAGGAGGCTTTGATGAATTTATAAACCTCGCCCACAACAAAACGCCTTTCAGACGGCGTCTCACCTGCAGACCCCGCAGACAAAGAGCCAAGACTTCACGGGAGGGAGGACGGGCCCGCGTCTTTGTCCTGCAGGAGAAGAACTGGGCCGTCTCTCTGCGGCGTGACCTCTTTCACCGTGAAACAGCAAAATCATATTCAGAGAGGAAAGAGGAGAAAGCTCTGTTTATCTCTCCATCGTTCTCCACCCACCTCTTCCCAGCATTCTTAGGAACAAAAAAGGACATCACACCCTCTCTGATGGCCCCTCTGTTGGATTATTTCATCAAATATGAGGCATGATAAAGTCTAACAGCCAATTTAAAACATCTCTTGGATTAAATATTCCATCAGCAAATCACATGGCAATGTCTTAATGCACATGCCGACTGAAACGTAAAACATAAGAAGAAAGTAGATCTAAGAGACTTTGAATGTGGCGTGGTTGTTGGTCTGTGTGTTTCAGAAACTGCATAACTACTGGGATCTTCACACAACCATCTCTAGTGTTAATAGAGAATGGTCTGAAAGAGAGAAAATATCCAGAGCCATGTTGATGAGGTCAGAGAAGAATGGGCAGAGATGATGGGAAGGCAACAAGAACTCTATCAACCAGACTTTGATCATGGCGTGATTGGTGGTCCAACTTTACTGTGGGGATTTTCACACACAACCATCTCTCATTTATAGAGGATGGTTCAGAAGAGAGAGAATATCCAGTGAGTTCTTTTGGGGGAAATGCCTTGTTTGTGCTTGAAGAGAGATATCTGGCTAGATGGCTCATGATGATGGGAAGGCAACAGGCACTCAATCAACCAGAGTCTGTAGAAGAGCATCACTCCAAATCTGAGAGCAGATGGACCACACCAGGTGCCACTCCTGTCAGCTAGCAATAGCACATTGAGGCTACAAGCGTAGTTGCCAAGTCCCTTTCTTATCAGCAACTCCACTACCAAAACAAACTCAACTCAGAAGTTACACTATGTCCTCCCACTTTAAACCCAAATGTAAATTTAACTGTAAAAATAAACAACTGTATAACTTTATAAATAAATTACTTTAATACATCAAGCAGCTGCTAGCAATAACATAAAACACACAAAAATTAAAGAGACTGTGAGGAGTTTTTGAGTAATTACAAAAAAGTCTCACTTTTAGACGTATGCCTGATCGAAATACACACTTTAAGATGAGTATCGATGAGTTTTATAGCATCTAAATAGGTTATCTATAAATGCTATTCTTTAGCCTTCCTTGCGGGTCGGACAGGGCCGGACAGGCTTGGATACTCAACTTCGGGGAACCAGAAAATTAAAACTTGAGCAAATTTATATTATTTTATTATTTATATTACACGTCTGAGAGCGCCGGGCTGTAAGTAGCAATTTTTAGCCGTCTACAACTACGATAATAACTTTTCCCCGCATTGCTTGTTGTCACACATCAAAAACTACCGCTACGTAACTACAAAGAGATACATTACCTCATCGCTTTGCATCCTGTAAGTTGTTGAAAAAAGAAGTTGTAAAGCAATGCAGAGTTCTGACAAAGATCCATGATGCATTTACCACAACAAACTAAGGCTACGTTCACACTGCAGTCAAAAGTGACCTGAATCCGATTTTTTGGCCCAATGTGACCTGTATCTGATTTGTTTCTGACAGTGTGAACAGCTCAAGTCGCATTGAATCTGACATTTTCAAATCAGATTCAGGCCACTTTCAAATGTGGTACTAAATCGGATACATATCCGATTTTCTTGAATTCGACCGCGGTCTGAACAGCCAGGTCACATTCAATGCGACTTTAGCGTCATTCCAGACCAACAGTTCACCTCAGGACAAATGTTTTCAAAGTCACTTCATGAACAGAACATAATCAGAGGTTAATATAGACATGATTATTAAAAAGTTTGTGCATTTTTCCCTAAAATAAAGAGTTCTAGTCGTTTTTCCAGCTACAAGCTGGATTAAATAATGCATTAAGGGGGAAATGATGAGAGAAAGTGAGATAGCGCTGGGCCGACACTGCTCCGACTTTCTAACTGGATTCATCAGACCAAAATTACAGTATACAGGACGCGGAGACACCGATGATCTAATCTCATCCGTGCGCATTTGCGCGCCGCCGTATGTTTCTACGAGACAGCGTCAGTCACAAAACAGTCTGTTGCTGTCTGATCTGCTCTCAGTCAAACTAAGAAACATCAGAACATATATTCTCAGGCAGGAAATCCCACTGGTGCAGAATGTTTGGCCAGATTTGACTTGAAAATGGACTTTGGAGCATTTTTGCCAACATCTGTCTAACTTCCTGTCTCAGCCAGCATGCTCTGGGATTGGCTTTGCTCTGGTCCATGTTCCAAAAACAGATCAGGTAAGATCATCTTTGGAACCTCTAGAGAATCAGGCTTTTGCTGAGTTTGTTTGCAGGTGGAGATCCGAGCTGAAAGCTGATGTAATTGTGCAGTAAACAGGAAGTTATTTGAAATCAGGGACAAGTAAATCATCTGAACCGGGATCTTGATCATTCAACAATACAGGGAGGCACCGTCTCTGTGAAATCATCCCGTCCTCACAAAGCACAGCCTACTTTAACTCGTAACATCAGAGGATCAGAGCTACACCTCATCGAGTTATCAGGACGTGTTAAGAAACACGAGGAGAGCGAGCACAGAAAAACAGTTTGAATCGAAGTCCGGCAGTGAGAGTGGCGTAAGAAGACACCGGTCAGCCTGCAGAGTTCAGACGTTTGAGTGGAGAAGGCTGCCGTCCTCCTCCTCTTCCTCCTCTTCCTCCTCTTCCTCCTCTTCCTCCTCTTCCTCCTCTTCCTCTCCGACTTAAACTCCTTTTGTCTGTTTTGGTGTTGACGTGCGATAAGATCAGACACAGTATGATCCTCGGCAACGTTCAGGTGGACCAGAGCAGAGATCCAGACTCACCAGACCAGGAGACACTTTCACAAACTACTGTTGAACAGTTTTGTTTTCAAAGTGATGATTCTTAGCTGACAGGAGCGACACCAGGTGTGGTCTGCTGCAGCTGCTATCAGAAATGGTCTTCTTTGTACCTTGGTTGTAATGAGTGGTTAACAATCTCATGCATGAACTACTAAATCGCAAAGGAAAAGTTATTTATGTTTCTTTTTACTTTCAAAGACATTAAAAATCATAGTCTTTTATTTCAACTTTATATTTTGAAGTAGTTTTACATCTGTATACTCCAACGTGCATGAACATAACAATTTCGTGGAACTTAATTTCCACAAACACATCTTTGACAGACATTAATTAAGAGTAAATATTATAGCAATATTATGGCTTTTTTTATAATATCTTTTTGCTGTTAAATCAAACTATTCACTTTTTAATACCAAATTTGCCCATAGTTGGATGAAATATCTTGATATAGTAAAAAAAAAAAAAAAAAAGTGCAAAGATAATTTTTATATGAAACTTGAGTTCACCAATATGGAACCCCAAAATTCATAATTAAATACATAAAAACAAGATTTTGATGTAAGTACCATTTTGATAACAAATATATAATACTGCCATTAAATTGTAAAACAAGACGATATTATTATGAAATGTTTTATTATTCTTTGATATCGAATTATTATAAAATATTTCATATTTACTTTAACATTTTCATACTTTTAGAATAATGTTTTTTGTTTATTTTCCAAGATTTTATAAAATAAAAGTTTTTTACCAAGTCAATTTTTATTGCATGATTTAAATCATTCTGCTTGAAAACATCATTGTGCAAGTAAATTACTGTAAATGTAATTACAGTAGCAATACTCAATTTTAATTAACATAAATGCTATTGTTTTCTCTATAACTGTTTTTCTTCTGTATTTTTATGGAAGATATAAAGCTTGTCAATTTAAAGCATTATTAATGCATCATTAAAAAAAGCATCCTGGTTGTTTTTCCATTTACAGTTTCATTATTCTGCAGCTTTTAAAAGCATTTTAAATTACAGCAAGCTTGCCATATTTTAATGCATATCAAGATATCTTCACGTTTTTTTATGTACCATTTATTAGAAACATATTAATTTTATAAATAAAATAAATAGATAAAATATCATTGTTAAGCCAATAAAATATATTTACTTAAACACCGAAATATATGAAACATAACCTAAACATGTTACCTGCTACTGGTCAGTTTTTCCTGGGAAAAATGTTTTTTATCCTGATCCACTGGCATTTTCAGTATTTACTGTGTGGACATTTTATGGTAAACAACTGAAGATTTTATGGTAAATGTTGTAAATTATTTAAAAACTTAACAGCATTTTACTGTAATATCTACAGCTACCTACTGCAAAAAGCTATGCAGTAAATTACTGTAAATGGCAAAATATTGTGGCTTTTATAAAATGTATGGAATTTACTGTAAAATCTAGTTATTTACTCTAAAATGTCCATTCAGTAAAAACTAAAAATACCGGTGGATAAGGAGCAAAAAAAAAAAAAACACTTTCCCAGGACAATTTAGAGCAGGTAACATTTTTGAGGTAATGTTTCAGATATTTGGGTGAAACCATAGTTTGAGTATATTTTTGGGGGGGGATAAAATTTATTTGATTTACAAAATTATTTCTTTCTCATAAATGGTCCTTAAAATAAAAAAAAATGCATTAACAATTTGTAGAATAATATTTCTGTAAATGGAAAAACAGCGAGGATGCTTTTTTGATAATACAGTAGTAATGCTGTATATCAAAAGACTGTCATAATAGTTTGAATAAAAATGCAGAAGATAAACAGTTATAGAAAATAAAATAATATTCCTGTTAATTTAAATAGAGTAATGTTACTATAAAGACGTTTACAGTAATTCACTGGCATCTTGTTGCCATTAAATTACTGTAAAATTTACAACAACCCTTTTTAGAGTGTAGTAGCTGTAGATATTACAGTAAAATGCTGTTAAATTTTCAATAATCAGTTACAGTGTAGCAGGAATTGAACCATGAATGCTCCTTCTGTTGGTTGACAGCTCTCACCGCTGCAGCACCATGCAGGGAGCAGACGCTCAGAGAGAGGAGCACATGAACCTGAGCTCCAGAGAAGTTTATATAGAGTCAGAGAACAAACAGCAGAGACCCTCCTTTGTGGACGTCGGCCAGAAGAGCGATAGTCACACCACGGCTGAATCGCCATGGAACCAGAGCTCGATCCTTTATGTCCCAGAGCTCGCGTTTATTCAGACGTATCAAAACAGCGAGGAGCACAAAGGTAAACCGAGCTGCAGGAACAAGGCTGAGGGACAAAAGACCACACGGAGATGAATGGTTAACCTTGATAAGTGTCCTGGTTTCCACAGCCGCAGGCGCTCCTGACGCCCTCCAGGCCTCGGCTTCACACCTGTGCACCTGTAAACAACCTGCACTCCTGTTAGAGGGTTTACGGAACAGAGAGGGGCGTATGTGGGGTCCAGTCTGCATTGGAGTGATCTGTGAGTGTATCAGGGCTAAACGACTGCAGGATTTTTTTCTGGCAGATATTGTGATTTCAGTTTGGTTCGTGATTTTCTTCAAATCAAGCTTCAGTGAAATACACTATACAACCAAAAGTATTCCCACACCCATCCAATGGTCAGAATCAGGTGTTCCAGTCTCTTCCATGTCCACAGGTGTATAAAATCATCACCTAGGCATGCAGACTGCTTTAACAAACATCAGTGAAAGAATGGGTCGCTCTCAGGAGCTCAGTGAATTCCAGCGTGGAACTGTGATAGGATGCCACCTGAGCAACAAATCCAGTGGTGACATTTCCTCACTCCTAAATATTCCACAGTCAACTGTCAGCTGGATTATAAGAACGTGGAAGTGTTTGGGAACCACAGCAACTCAGCCACCAAGTGGTAGGCCACGTAAACTGACGGAGCGGGGTCAGCGGATGCTGAGGCACATAGTGAGAAGAGGTCGCCAACTTTCTGCAGAGTCAGTCTCTACAGACCTCCAAACTTCATGTGGCCTTCAGATTAGCTCAAGAACAGTGCAGAGAGCTTCATGGATGGGTTTCCATGACCGAGCAGCTGCATCCAAGCCTCACATCACCAAGTGCAATGCAAAGCGTGGATGCAGTGGTGTAAAGCACGCTGCCACTGGACTCTAGATGGAGATAAGCAGCAGTGTACCTCTAACCGACGTGACCAACCTCCTATTAAAGGCGAAAAACATGCAGCAGCAGTGGCAACGTCTTCTTTGGAATTCTGAAGCCCTAGTCTGTAAGATTCTGGCTTTCTGTTCTCTAGTGCCCTTGGTTGACAGTGAGTGTAACTGCACTGCAGTGACATAGAGCGCCTCAGACCAACCTGCATTTGCTGAAATACAGAGGGAGGAGAAGCCAACAGGACGTCCAGAGAGACAAAAAAAAACCAAGTGGACTGTTAAGGTTCAGTCTGATCTGAGCTCAGCATTGGCATGTGTGTTCAGTAAACTTCGACCGGTATTTTACAGTGAAATTTATAAAGTGAAAAACACCATAATATTTGGTTTCTGGTAGCTTTTGAGTTTTAGCTTGAAAGCGTTTGTTTCGTGCTACAGTTTGCCCTTTCTCAACATCATCATCATTTCGTAATTTTACTTCCTTTCCTTTAAAGAGGACATATCATGCTTGTTTCTCCTTTTCACTATGCCAGACTAGGATGCCTGTAAAGCATTTCTGCCCTCAGTACAAGTCATTTAGTTTCTTCATTGCCCCACAATAGCGTTCTCAAAATCCTCATTTTAGGCCATTATCAAGCTCTCGTTGAAACACTCTGATCTGAGGATGACCTAAAGTTACCTCGCAACATCACAGCCCTTTGTGCTCTGATTGGTCAGTTCTATCGGGGGTAGAGCCAGCCTGTCCTTCTTCTTCTACTGTATTTTCCAGCAGGCTCAAAGCAGCGACCGCGTATTGAGTCCCCCTACAGGCCAGAGCTGGTAATGAGTGAATGTGAGCTAGGGAGCTATATACCCCTGCTGGTGGATGTGTTCCTCTGTGACGGTTTTGTGGCTAACGGACATCACAGAGGAGGAAGTGTTTTATCAGATTACTCCAATAAAAAGAAAGGTACCTCGTGTCGTCACGATGATTTAAATCTCGCGGTCATCTCGCAATGACCTATTTTCAGAGTCATCAAATCTCATTCTAGGATATCAGAAAAAATACAATATCTCATTTTTTGAAGATTAAGGGGTGTAAGGTCTTGTTTTCAAATTTATTCTATTATATGTAAGTATTAAATCATGCATCAGCATGATATGTCTCCTTTAAGTAAATTAAATTTTAAACATTTAAAATCTAGTTCATTATGTTGCTTCTTTTTCTTTGGATCAGCAGAGTGTGACAAAACATGTTTGACGTCAAAGACTTTTTTTCATGATGAGCCAAGTAATCGTCAGATTTCTAACCTGGCATCTCTGCTGCTGATATACAGTTGTGCCCAAAAGTTTACACCCCCCAGTAGAATTTCTGATTTTTTGGCCTTTTCTCAGAAAATATAAATGATAACGCAAAAACCTTTCTGTCACTCATGGTTAGTGGTTGGGTGAAGACATTTATTGAAAAAAAGATTAGTTTACTCTTTTTAAATCAGAATGACAACAGAAACTTCCAAATTGACCCTGTTCAAAAGTTTACACCCCCAGTTTTTAATACCTTGTGTTTCCCCCTTTAACATCAATAACAGCTTGAAGTCTTTTTGTGGTTGTTGTGGATGAGGGTCTTTATTTTCTCAGATGGTAAAACTGCCCATTCCTCTTGGCAAAAAGTAAATTCTTGGGCTGTCTTGCATGAACTGCACGTTTGAGATCTCCCCAGAGTGGCTGAATGATATTGAGGTCAGGAGACTGAGATGGCCACTTTAAAACCTTCACTTTATTCTGCTGTAGCCAATGGCAGGTTGATTTGGCCTTGTGTTTTGGATAATTGTCATGTTGGAACGTCCAAGAACATCCCATGCGCGGCTTCTGGGCCGATGACTGTAAATTTTCCTCCTGTATTTTCTGATAACATGCTGCATTCATCCTTCCATTGATTTTGACCAATTTTCCTGTGCCTTTGTAGCTCACACATCCCCAAAACATCAGTGATCCACCTCCGTGTTTCACAGTAGGAATGGTGTACCTTTCATCATGGGCCTTGTTGACTCCTCTCCAAATGTAATGTTTATGGTTGTGGCCAAAAAGTTCAATTTTGGTCTCATCACTCCAAATGACTTTGCTCCAGAAGTTTTGAGGCTTGTCTCTGTGCTGTTTGGTGTATTGTAAGCGGGATATTTTGTGGCATTTGAGTAGAAATGTCTTTCTTCTGGCGACCCGACCATGCAGCCCATGTTTCTTCAAGTGTCTCCTTATTGTGGATCTTGAAACATCCACCTCAATTTTTTTCAGAGAGTCCTGTATTTCAGCTGAAGTTATTTGCGGGTTTCTCTTTGCATCTCTAACAATTGTCCTTGCAGTTTGAGCTGAAATTTTTGTTGGTCTGCCTGACCGTGGTTTGGTTTCAACAGAATCCCTCTCTCTCCCCTTCTTAATTAGAGTTTTAACAGTGTTTCTTGGCATCCTCAGTTCCTTAGATATCTTGTAAAATCCTTTTCCTGTTTTATACAGTTGAAATACCTTTTCTCGCAGATCTTTTGACAATTCTTTTGCTTTACCCATGACGCAGAAACCAGAAACTTCAACGCAGCACTGAGTGAAAGATGCACGTGTCTGTCAGGAGCTCAGAAACTCACTGAGCTTTTATACACACACACAGATTACAAGCTAATAGATCACAGAGAGGATGGTTACCTTTAGTAAACATTCAAACCCATTTGTGTCAAATTTTGTGCATGTTATCAGGCCAAAACTGCCAGGGGGTGTAAACTTTTGAACAGGGTCAATTTGGAAGTTTCTGTTGTCATTCTGATTTAAAAAGACTAAACTAATCTTTTTTTCAATAAATGTCTTCACCCAACCACTAACCATGAGTGACAGAAAGGTTATTGTGTTATCATTCATATTTTCTGAGAAAAGGCCAAAAAAATCAGAAATTCTGCTGGGGGGTGTAAACTTTTGGGCACAACTGTAGGTCTGATCTGATGCCTCGTTCTTCTTCTTTGTGCCCATGTGATTCTGAGTTATGTAATTATTTGTAAAATAATCTGAACAGAGTCCCAGAAGCCCCTTTACTCTTCCCATAAAGAGAAGCACAAAGAGTGAGAACACCATGTCTCAGACTGCAGGTGGATCATTGTCATCGTTTGATAAGAATGAACATCTGAAACGACCTGCTCCACCTGGCATCGGAAAGACTAAACACCAGTCACAAAAGCTATCAATCACATGGCAGCAACTTAACACGTGTACACGACAAACTAAGAATCAGGATGGAGAAGAAACGTGATTTAAGAGACTTTGAATAAACTGTTCTGTCAGAAACTGCTGGTCTACTGAAATTTTCTCACTCAACCACCTCTGAGATTTACAGAGCATGGTCTTTAAAGAGAGGCTAACCAGTGGGCAGCAGTTCTTGAGAGAAAATGTGTTGTTGATGTCCTTGACAGATTAGTTGGAGATGATTTTACATTTACTGCTCAGATTTTCGTCTGTGAAGTCTGACAGTGAAGATTTGAAATGTTGATTTACATGAGTGACGAGAATCTGGATTTTATGTTTTTAATGCTGCAGGTTCATAAAGCTAAAAATATAATAAGAAAAAAATACATTTTATTTAACATTTCTGTGATGCACTCACCCGTTCATAGTTAACAAAAGTGATCATGTCACCAGATTTTTGCGAATTCAGAATTCAAAGGAAAAATTAAAAGTCTAGAAAAAAGAAAAACACGGAATTGTCAGATTAATGTCAAAATTTTATACAACAGTCAGAATTCCCCCACAAAAAAGAAGTTTGGAAACAACAGATCAGGATAAAAAGTTTGGGTTCATACTTTAATCGTAGAACTAAGATTGTTTTTCACTTTTTTTTCTCAGAACCCTGAGAAAAACCCTAATAAGATTTTTTTTTCTTTTTCAGTGGCCTGAATCTGTGATACTAAAAAAAAAAAATCTAGAAAATTGTTTGATTCAAGTCTAAGGGGCCAAGCCCAGCTCCTGAAAAACACCCCCACACCATAATCCCCCCTCCACCAGACTTTACACTTGGCACAATGCAGTCCCACAAGTATGGTTCTCCTGGCAACCTCCAAACCCAGACTGGTCCATCAGATTGTCAGATGGAGAAGCGTGATTGGTCACTCCAGAGAACGCGTCTCCACTGCTCTAGAGTCCAGTGGCGGCGTGCTTTACACCACTGCATCCACGCTTTGCATTGCACTTGGTGATGTGAGGCTTGGATGCAGCTGCTTGGCCATGGAAACCCATCCATGAAGCTCTCTGCTCTGTTCTTGAGCTAATCTGAAGGCCACATGAAGTTTGGAGGTCTGTAGAGATTGACTCTGCAGAAAGTTGGCGACCTCTTCTCACTATGCGCCTCAGCATCCGCTGACCCCGCTCCGTCAGTTTACGTGGCCTACCACTTGGTGGCTGAGTTGCTGTGGTTCCCAAACACTTCCACGTTCTTATAATCCAGCTGACAGTTGACTGTGGAATATTTAGGAGTGAGAAAATGTCATGACTGGATTTGTTGCACAGGTGGCATCCTATCACAGTTCCACGCTGGAATTCACTGAGCTCCTGAGAGCGACCCATTCTTTCACTGATGTTTGTAAAAGCAGTCTGCATGCCTAGGTGATGATTTTATACACCTGTGGACATGGAAGAGACTGGAACACCTGATTCTGATGATTTGGATGGGTGAGCGAATACTTTTGGCAATGTAGAGTACATTTTATGTCAACTTCATTCTGGACATTTTGACTTTAATCACAAAATTGTTCTTCAACTTGATTCTTGAAATTCCCACTTGTCGACTTCCCCAAAGTTATTTTCTCTATCTTAGATGGCTCTTATACTCTTCCATAGTAGTCAGAATCTCTCTGTCCTCTCTAAGTTCTTCTGAATTCTCCTCTCCTTACCCTCATGACATTTTCTATCAAGGTTAAGGGAAAGTGGTTAGGAAAGGACTTAGGAGGTGACTATTTGACCGTAGTCCAGGACTTTTGGGATCCAGCTGTGACATGTTGCTGGTGAGTGGGTGGGGTCAAAGGGCAGGGTACTGGCAGACGATGTGCTGCTGCAGACTGTGGACTCGCAGTAAACATCCACAGTTAGTCATTAACACGGCAGAATCGGAGCGAACTGTCTGCGTCCACCTCCATTCTTTACACGTAAGTACATAATTGAATGTCTTCTAGCCTCTGGAGTTTCCTCATTCTTCCTCTGCTTGGTGATGGGACGTCGGGGTCGCCTCAGGATGTTAGCTTGACTCTGACGCCCCTGTCCTTGTGGTCGAGGGGTCAAACACTGGTGGTCTGTGGTGTTGTGTGTTTGTGTGAAAGATGATCAATACTCTGGATCATCTAACTAAAGGGGTTTTCTCTCTGCAGCACTGAGGCTCATCTCCTTCTCTTCCTGCTTTAACTCGGTAAGGTCGAGTGTTTAAGCTCAAGTATGAGCGTTAATGCACGTACCAGAGGGTTAATCTAAACATGGAGGTGACTGGCTTGTCTCTGATTGGCTGCAGGTTCGACTAAGGCCATGTCCCGCCTCCTCTGCCTGACGGTCATCCTCAGCCTGTTGTTGGCGTCTGCTTTCAGCCTCACAGGTGAGTCATGGAGATTATCAGAATCAGCAGAGAACAACGTTTTTGCCAACGTTTTAGCCGAACAAACTGGACGTAGAAATCCCAGTGAAAGTGTAGTCTTTGGAAGAATATTACAACCATGTGAGATGGAGAAAATAATTTTGGAAAAGTCGACATTAAAGTAGAAATTTTGGGATTAACGTCAAAATTTCAAGATTGAACTTGAACTGATGAGAGTGAACCTGAATAACTATTTCATGTTAAAGGTGTCGAGAATTGCAAATCCAGCATTCAAAGAAAAAATTAAAAGTCTAGGGAAAAAACATGGAATTGTCCGATTAATGTCGGATTTTATACAACAGTCAGAATTCTCAAAAAAAGGAGTTTGGAAACAACAGATCAGGATATAAAGTTTGGGTTCATAATTTTAACGTACAACCCCAAAACCAGTGAAGTTGGCACATTGTGTAAATCGTAAATAAAAACAGAATACAATGATTTGCAAATCCTTTTCAACTTATATTCAATTGAATACACAGCAAAGACAAGATATTTAATGTTCAAACTGAGAAACTTTGTTATTTTTTGCAAATATTAGCTCATTTGGAATTTGATGTCTGCAACATGTTTCAAAAAAGCTGCACAAGTGTCAAAAAAGACTGAGAAAGTTGAGAAATGCTCATCAAACACTTATTTGGAACATCCCACAGGTGAACAGGCTAACTGGGAACAGGTGGGTGCCATGATTGGGTATAAAAGCAGCTTCCCTGAAATGCTCAGTCATTCACAAACAAGGATGGGGTGAGGGTCACCACTTTGTGAACAAATGTGTGAGCAAATTGTCCAACAGTTTAAGAACAACATTTCTCAACCAGCTATTGCAAGAAATTTAGGGATTTCATCATCTACGGTCTGTAATATCATCAAAAGGTTCAGAGAATCTGGAGAAATTACTGCACGTAAGCGGCAAGGCCCAAAACCAACATTGACTGCCCGTGACCTTCGATCCCTCAGGCGGCACTGCATCAAAAACCGGCATCACTGTGTAAAGGATATCACCACATGGGCTCAGGAACACTTCAGAAAACCACTGTCAGTAACTACAGTTCGTCTACATCTGTAAGTGCAAGTTAAAACTCTACTATGCAAAGCCAAAGCCATTTATCAACAACACCCAGAAACACCGCCGGCTTCACTGGGCCCAAGCTCATCTAAGATGGACTGATGCAAAGTGGAAAAGTGTTCTGTGGTCTGACCAGTCCACATTTACAATTGTTTTTGGAAACTGTGGTCACCGTGTCCTCCAGACCAAAGAGGAAAAGAACCATCCGGACTGTTATAGGCGCAAAGTTCAAAAGCCAGCATCTGTGATGGTATGGGGGTGTATTAGTGCCCAAGGCATGGGTAACTTACACATCTGTGAAGGCACCATTAATGCTGAAAGGTACATACAGGTTTTGGAGCAACATATGTTGCCATCCAAGCAACATCTTTTTCATGGACGCCCCTGCTTATTTCAGCAAGACAATGCCAAGCCACATTCTGCACGTGTTACAACAGCGTGGCTTCGTAGTAAAAGAGTGCAGGTACTAGACTGGCCTGCCTGTAGTCCAGACCTGTCCCCCATTGAAAATGTGTGGTGCATTATGAAGCGTAAAATACAGCAATGGAGACCCCGGACTGTTGAACAACTTAAGCTGTACATCAAGCAAGAATGGGAAAGAATTCCACCTGAAAAGCTTCAAAAATTGGTCTCCTCAGTTCCCAAACGTTTACTGAGTGTTGTTAAAAGGAAAGGCGATGTAACACAGTGGTAAAAATGACCCTGTGACAACTTTTTTACAACGTGTTGCTGCCATTAAATTCTAAGTTGATGATTATTTGCAAAAGAAATAAAGTTTCTTAGTTTGAACATTAAATATCTTGTCTTTGCTGTGTATTCAATTGAATATAAGCTGAAAAGGATTTGCAAATCATTGTATTCTGTTTTTATCTAAGATTTACACAACGTGCCAACTTCACTGGTTTTGGGGTTGTAGAACAAAGATTGTTTTTCACTGATTTTTTTTTTTTTTTTTACTCAGAATGTTAAACCCAAAAAAGGTTATTTTCTTTTTCAGTGGCCTGAATCTGTGTTACCAAAATAAAAACAATATCTGTAGAATCGTGTTATTCAAGTCAGAATTCTCAGAAAAGGAAAAATAAATAAGAATCTGAGATTAATTTCAAAATACATATACAGTATTTTTAAAATATTTTTAGGCGAAATTTCAAGACTGAAGTTGAAATGAAGAAAATTAAGTAACTATGTCATGATAAAAGTCAAATGTCAAGAATTGCAAGGACTGCTGCTGACTGTCTCACATTCTTTTGTTCTTCTATCTTAATTTCATGCTTCATTATTTTTCTATTGTGTATTTGAGAGCTGGCTTATTTTTTTTCGATATATTTTTCTACAAGTAGGGATGAAACCGCACAAAATTTCGTTGTGTGCCCACACAATGACAATAATAGATTCTTGAAAAAAATGGTTAAGTTGAGAAAAAGTTAAAATTTCTATAAAAATGTCAATGTGTCGAGAAAAATTGAGAATGTTAAGTTGTAATACATTGTTTGTCGACTTGATAATGGACATTTCAACTTTAATCACGAAATTGCTGTTCAACTTTATTCTCGAAATTTTAACTTTTCAATCAAAACAGTCATTTATTAAAGGTGCAGTTTTTTTGTAGAAATCGGCATTTTTTAGTGACATCTAGTGTTCTAATGGGAGAAGGTTTTTTATTCATTTTTATAGATTATAGGTCAGTTATGATGATGATAATAGTTTTTGTAGTTTTTAGCAACACAAGCAAACAAAATCAAGCAAAATTGCGTTTTGTTCTTTTTGTCCCAAAAACTTACACCCCTTTCAGATTGGCCAAAAAACCTGTTTGAACCCGGTAACAATCCTCATGTCAAAGCTCTTGTCGACAGTTTGAAAGGGTTTAATCTGCATTAGCATTGGCGTAACGTCCCCACAGCACAATATCATGCCCGCCCCTCCGTCTGTAACTTACGTGACTCTTTGCCATCTCAGCAACAAATTCCATCCACCTTTGTATCATCTGCACCAAGTTTGTACATTTTAAAGGGGAACAAAAGTATAAAGTAAAGTAAACTGTCCACGGCCTCTATGCTCCTTTCCATTGTTTACATGGAGAGGCTTTGCCGTGCTGATGATGTCATCAGTGTGATGACATCAGATTAATGCGCCAGAGGAAAAAAACAGCCACACAGCTCATCTGCTGCCAGTTAGATCGGGTCTGCTGGCAGTGGGAAAAGAGTCACTTGCCTATTGTTAGCGGGTTAACCCGCATTTAAACCCTGCGTTGACCCGCTAACATGGCGGATCGTTAGGTCAGCCTCCACAGAGGGGAGACCTGTGGCACATAGATATGAAAAGGTTTTTCTAATTAAATGAAAGAAACTTAAAGATTGATTGGGATGATTGTACACCTATTTCAACAGACTTTACATACCAGTCAAAACATTATATCCTTTATTTACTGTTTCTGTTCGGAGAAATGCTGCCAACATCTACACCTTTAAAGAATAAAATGCTGTTGTTTTAGCTTTATATTAGTTTCTATAGCTGGAGATAACCTGCAGTTTGTCCCTGCCTTTGACGCGTGTTACTGAAAGACACCACTAGAGGGCGCAAAACACTTGAAGCTGCATTTTGTGTTAGAGGTAAACTGAAACATGGCAGTAATTCAGTGGTCAGACCTCGCCATCCGCATTGTCTGAGCTCTATTTCTACGATATTTTTCTGTGCATCATCAGAACTGTCTCGATGTAATGCTGTAACGAGTTATCGTGTTAACTGATGACTTCTGCTGTCGTACACTGTAAAATGGTTGTT
Organism: Scarus forsteni; assembly: GCA_036419115.1. Classification (NCBI taxonomy): domain Eukaryota; kingdom Metazoa; phylum Chordata; class Actinopteri; order Labriformes; family Labridae; genus Scarus; species Scarus forsteni. The sequence continues at coordinate 311,045 of JAZDUH010000078.1, forward strand.
GTAAATTGTTCTGTAGGAGCACTTCTAATATTCTTCATGGAGTATGATTATATTTAATTATATTTCTTTAAACATTCCCAGCCTTTTAAAACTGAGTAGAACTTGGTTTTATTGATGCACCTGCCACGGTGACAGAAGTACAGGGAGGAAGGTAATTTTTGGCCCAGTGAATGCAGACTTTAGAATGAATGCAGAGTTGTTGAAAACAGGGGTGTCTCAGATGGAGTGTAGAGGTGGATCAGGTCTCTTTAAACAAACTGCAGAGATGATTTTTAAACACCGTGTGACCTCTTCCAGTGTTCTCGGACCCATCGAAGGCTCACACGCTGCTCCGCTCTCGCCGGGCGAACTCGTTCCTGGAGGAGCTGAAGCCGGGGGATCTGGAGCGCGAGTGTGTGGAGGAACTTTGTGACTATGAAGAGGCTCGGGAGATTTTTCTATCCAGGGAGGCCACGGTGAGAAACATCGATAGGGCTGGGTATCCATTCAGATGTTCTTGATTGACTCGATTCGACATTACATCGTAATTTACAGTATTATTTAACTCAATTTAAATAATACTGTAAATTTAAATAAGTGATCTTTTGACCTGGTACATTATTAAAAATTGTTTTTACATTAAGAACAGAAAAGAGAACAAAGTGTGTGAAAAAAGTCACAATAATCTGACATGGCAGATGTACAGTTCCATTTGGAAATATTTCTCTAATCCATTAAGAAAGGAGCCGATGGGGTGGACATTAGTTCAGTGGGTAGAGCGTCCGCCCCATGTACGGGGGCTGCCAACCCCCAGCAGCGGCTGCAGGTTCGAATCCCGGCCACAGCCGTGTGCTGCATGTCATCCCCCCTCTATTCACCCGCTTTCCTGTCATTCTTCAGCTGTCCTATATAATAAAGGCCATAAAAAGCCCAAAAAATAACTTTAAAAAAAAAAAAAAAAAAAGAAAGGAGCCGATGAAAATGTTTTAAGAGGCATAACCTCTAAAAACTACCTTCGCTGGTGATTGGAAGATCGTTCAGCTTGTAACACTCATCAAATACCAATCGTATCAAGCAGCATTGCTATGTATAATGTAGCATATGTAGCGGCTACATGCAACTGCTAACAGCTGGCAACAGTAAGCCGATAGTCGCTACGGCCAAACCTGTTTAAAAATGCCCTGTCTTCCCTAAGAACTGTTGTACTTGTTTTTAACTACATCACCATTTCAGCTATCTGACTTTAACATTAATATCATCTTTACTGTGATTATTAATGACCTGAATGTTCGTAGACCTATCACTGCTTTGTAGGTCTTCATGCCTCTCTAATGTTTTTGTTTTATTTATTCTTTTGTTGTCATTTTGTCTTGTAGTGTTTCATTTTTTTGTGCTCTTTTATTTCAAATGTGCATTTCTGTCTTAAGATCCCCTCGAAAAAAGAAGACATACAGTATCTCAAGGACTTACTCCTGATAAAGACTTTGTCGGTGTTGTGTAAATAGACTGTTCTGAGCAGGGCTGAAACAGAGGGGTTTATAGACACACCAAAAATCCAATAAATGAGAGTAAACCTTCTGGGTGGCCTACGTTTCTGTTGTGATTCAGGTCAAACAAGTCTTCAGTCCTAGTCTCACTGATTTTCCTGTTTTCGTTTGATTCCAGCTGGAGTTCTGGGCCGTCTACTCTGGTATGAAACACTAATCACGTCTGACCATCATCATAAATTCTTTGTGCCAAATATCAAACAACCTGGACGTGCCTTTTTAAAACCTGGTCTTGTTTCAGACGGAAACCAGTGTCACTCCAACAGGTGCGTCCATGGAACCTGTGTGGACCAGTACCAGGCCTACACCTGCAACTGTAACGCGGGCTACGAGGGCAAATACTGCGACCAGCGTGAGTCACAACCAGGAAATATTTCTAAAACAAAACAGCTACTTGTCCATGTGTATGTCAACATATATATCCCAGCATGCTTGTAGCAGAGGGGCATCTACTTTTAACACAAAATGAATGGATAAAAAGGTTTCAAGTGCTAAAAGTGTTCCTTATATGTGTTTAATTTACAGAAAAAAAATCCAATAACAGCACAATATCAAAAGAAAAGTTTTCCAAAGTGCTGCACAGTGACCACAATCTAAAGGAAAGCTGATTAAAATAAAATAAAGCAGAGATAAAATTAAACAAATAAAGCTAACTATGAAATAACTATAAAACATATAAAAAATATAAAAATGAGCCAAAATCCAAAAAGATAAAATCACAATTGTTTCAGCTTGTTCTGTCTCCAAATGACTCTACAAACTGGACGGTTGAGCATTACCCCTGCTCACAGGGAACGTTTATGAAACATTCTGCCTCAGCATCACCGGCTTCTCACAACACAGTAGATGCGTCACTCAAATCTGTCCGGGTAGGAACTTTCAACTGTATGTATTGTAACACTGTAGTGGTCCTAAAAACTTCTTCAACATTAACAACATGCTGTGTTTAAGTCTGGTATGGAAATTCACCTACTCTACCCATTAGTATGTCTGCTTCTTCCACTCCCTCACAGTCACAAGGATGCATTTAGGTACCTAAACATGGCACCTTTTGATTTTACGTGAATCGGTACTCGGTAGTACCTACAGAACTCGGTCGGTACCTCTTAAAGTACCTAATTCGGTACCCATCCCTACTACCAATAAGAACTACATTTAAAAGTTGCACAAACTAATTTGTCCCGCTCAAATCACAAATGTAAATTTCCCTGTAAAAATGATGTTTTCACCAAAGAGAAATCCTTATAGCCAGACTTAAATTGCATTCTAATGTAGCTGTTACTGTTTCAATCATAAATAAGCTGCTTAAAAAAGTCAAGGTTAGACCGACTGTTTAGTGATAACAGAGTTATAAATAACAACAGCCCCTCTTCACTTCTGTATAAAGAAAAAGATGTTCCACCTCCAAACAAAAGGATTTTGAAGAATGACATTAAAGGTGCAGTTTGTAGAAATCGCCATTTTAGCGACATCTAGTGTTCAGATTTTGGAATGAGCCCGTCTGTTTCTAAAACATCACACCACTACGAGCTGGTTAAGACCAAAAAGGATCAGGAACAGGGCATCATTTACAACAGTTACTCGGTGAGGGTTTTTCATTCATATTTGTAACTATTATTTTGACAGATTATAGGTCAGTGAAGATGATGATTATAAGTTTTGTAAACTTTTGTAGACTTGTATTCAAAAATCATGTTTTGGTCACCCGTAGATAACATGGCTGATCGTTACATCAGCCTCCACAGAGGGGAGACCTGTGGTGCATAAATATAAAAATCCTTTTTTAACCTAATAAAAAGAAAACCAAAGTTTTATGAGGATGATTGCACACCTATTTTACATCCAAATAGAAACATCAGACCCCATATTTACAGTTTCTGTTTAGTGAAATGCTAACTTCTACACACTACACCTTTAATGTCAAATAAGAGAAAAATGGCACTGTGAGATTTAAATGTAATAGTAATTACATGAGAAAAGTGATATATCACATTAGAAAACAATAGTTGGATGTAGCTTGTTTCGGGCTTGTTTTTACTGACCCAGCTCATTATTTCAGTAAAGAAATCAAGCAACACTGGTTTTCACACTCCCTACATTCTAGTAATAGTAAGTAGTAGACGTAGTACTAGTTTATTTCAAACATGCAAGAAATAAATTTTATATATGTATACAAAAGTAGCAAAATACCAATAAAAAAACAATTAATGTCCTCTTAGTAGAAAATTACACCTATTGATTTCACCCACAGGCTCGAAAAGTGGGAAGTGGGAAGAAGTACAAAGTCATTTAATCCCACCCCTCTCCGTTAGGGATCAAAAGTCAATTATTCCATGTCCTGTTTGATTTGAATTCAATTACTAAATCTCATACAAAGTAATCAACAACCATATATGCCTTATGAATATATATGTATTAGGGCTGGGACAATTCACTTTCCTCCCAATTCGATTTTTTAGGTTTCAATTTAAATTGCGATTCTCCAATATTGTCGATTTTTGCAATCTTTAGTTAGCTTTTTTAACACCAGTGAAAAAGATGAACAATGATGAAGCCTACAGACTATATCAGGAAAATACACATCACATGTGAGTCTGTTTTTTATTCAGCAATCTATTTTAACCAGTTGTTTATACTCTCTCTTCAAAAGACTGGACTGCATTTAGAAGCGGCTTATTCACACAGACTAAAATGGAGCATTTAAATTAGGAAAAAAGTCGATTTTTGAACAAAAAAAATTAGACTTTTTAAAATCGTTAAACAAAAAATCCTGATACTTATGTAAATCGATTTTTCTCTCACCCCTAATATGTATGCATATATACATACACACGTACATACACATATACATACATTCTCACATCCCTTGAACCTCGCTAAAAGTACCTCTTTACCACGTGTGTTCTGCTCTGGTTTCAGTGATAACAGCGACTAATTGTTCCGTGGACAACGGCGGCTGTGACCACGAGTGCACGGACAGCAAGGATGGCCTGTCGCGGAGTTGCAGCTGCGTGAGCGGATACAACCTGAACGTCGATGCAAAGAAGTGTGTGCCCCAAGGTGAGACAATGCAACGTCCTACAATGGTTCGACAGCTCTTCATGGCCTCGGGTCGTTTCACTGTCATGACATAACGATCACGTAAACGCCTCTTTGAGCTCTGATGGATTTCACATCTTTGAATGTGTGCCTTTGGTGTTCATTATATATCTGTGAACAGGATTTTTTAAGCTTTGTCCAAAATGTCTGGGCTTTCAGGACTTTGTCCTTTTGTCCACACATAAACATTTAAGATCCCTGGATATGAATACTTTTGTAGACACCGGCCAAGCAGAAGGTTTTTGTAAACACCATTTCTTGTTGTGGACAAGAAAATGGTGTTTTGAGACCAACATCAGGATTCCTGTATACTTAACACACACTATGAAATGTCTTTTTCTCCAGTTGTGCCTTCCACTTTGTACATTTACCCAGATTGCCATGTTTATGCTAACCTGACATGCCAGATGGACAGCTCCATATTGGAAATATTTCACTATCCATCTGGGGAGGAGCCCTGTGAAAATGTTAACAGAGACAGAACCTTCAAAAACGACTGCAGTATCAAGCAGCGCTGCTCTGACGTACCATATGTAGCAGTTAGCCGCTATGGCTAACAGCTTACAAGGGCAAACAACAGCTCATGGCTGTTAGCTGTAGCGGCTAACTGTTGTTAGCTGCTACGGCTAACGACCGTTAACTGTTGTTTGCACTTGTTAACCAATAGCTAAACTACCTTAAGACTATCGTTTCACATTAAATTATACCACACAGATGTGTCATTTAACAAATAAATGGAACATGAACTTCATCAGAGACAATCCCTACAAAGTAAACTGATGAGGAGAGCAGTATAACTGAGTAACCATGGTGCCCACAGGCTAACCGACATTATTTGTACAACAGGAAGTGACTCCATTTCCTGTATAGTCACTTCCTGTTGTTGCTCCCTTCTCTCTTCCCTGATTGGGCCGTTAAGCATTTAGCCGGGTGAAACAGTTGGACAATGGAGGCTGGCCAGACGGAGATGCATGATTTCAGAATCAGGCAGGTCCGTCTGCTCTGCAAGGCTATGTTTATACCTCTTCTGCCCCAGATGTATGACCTACAAGATGCACAGTTGATGGCTTTAACAAATCTATGAAAATCATACGTTTTGTGAAATTCGTAGATATATGTCACATTCATCGTACAAAAGTGCAATGGCACCAACAGATCTCAGTGTAACATAACCAGCTATTGTTTTGTTCGATCCTCAGGTTAATTTAACCTCCTGAAAAACAAGATTAGCTTGATGGCCAATATCTCTAGCTACTGCCACCATGTCGTATTGAACTTAAATATACGTATTTATTTCTAAGTCTTTACAGTTTCGCCAGATTTTTTATCTTTATTTACTCTGCTTTTTTTTAATGCATATTTTATTGATTTGCTGTTAAATAAGCCAAAATTTTACTTATTTTTTTAGGTTGTATTGCTTTTTTCAACATTGTTTTGAGTTTTTATTTATTTCTGAAGTTGCATTACTTTATCTTCTAATATTTTATGGCTAAGTGCGCATTTTTACTTAATTTTCTCAGTTTGATTTTTTTTCTTGAACAAGGTAGAACAATTGGTTAATTTTCCATGACAACTGAAGCTACTCCAGGACATTTACTTCTCCTTTTCCGTATGTTTTCCATGACTGGGAAACTGGTTGATCATTGTCCAGATTTCCCATGTTGGGACCTTGAAAATACACGTATCTCAGCGTGTTGATGCCATTGTGTGGACAAAGTGCTGCTGTTTAAAGGTCTTGATAACTGGACTATCATTGTGCCAACACAGACCTTCTGTCGCTCACTTAAGTACCAACACTGCCAACATTTTGGACCAGACTCTGCATTACTGTTTCATAAGTGATCATGTTGACCGGTGATCCAGGGCCAGTGGTACTCTTGTTAAATTTAGTCCAGTCTCTCTGTCTCTGCAGATTCGTCGTCCTGTGGTCGATTGCTTGTTGGCCGGACGTCTTACTCCAAACCCGTGGACGGCCTGCTGCCTTGGATGGTGGCTGGGGAGGTTGGGAAGAAGGGGGAGAATCCATGGCAGGTAACCTCTGTACTTATAGAGCCAAGAACTCACCTGATTATCCTAAGGGCCGTTTTACGCCTCTAAAAATGATTCTGTTAAAGGTTAGGGATAAGAAGTAAGGTATCATGGGACATTCATACAATCTACTGATACTTCAGCTGTTATAAAGTACATGCCTGATATGTGTAATGATGTTTTGACTTTAATATGAGCAGAAACGTTCGTATTACCAGATGCTAAACTTTTTAAGCCTTTATCTGCTGATACTGTCATTGTACTGATAATACCGCCGTAACAGAGACATTCTGTACATATTTTCACTCTTTAAATGCCACGTATCTGCATAAAGTGGACAACAAAAACATTAGATCCAAGTGAGCTGGTTGACCTGATCTTGGAGAAAACACAAACTTTCCTCGTTTCCACCAAGTGGTCTGGTTTGGTCTTGGTTTGGAGCAGTTAACCCTGGTCTTGTTAGGATATTCACTTTCAGCTGTGCCCTCACATGAGAATCAGAATTAGCTGTATTGGCTAAGTATGTTAGACATGCAAGGAATTTGGCACCAGTTCACTTCACTCTCCAAGTTCAGAATAGACGCACACAGTGTATATCCTATATTACAAACAAGACAGAAGCAGTAAAAACAAGGCAGGAATTAACATTTTTAAATGAAAGTTAAAAATGAAGTTAAGATAATAATAAATGTACAATGGAATATGTACGATATGTACAATGTACAAGACAAAAAACAAGAAACAAGGTGCACAGGTGCATATACTTGAGAGGATGATAGGTACATGGATAATCAGGTATGGTATAAATAGACAGACTTTTGCAGTTAGGAGTTCAGTATGGCAACAGCCTGGGGGAAGAAATTGTTCTTGTGTCTGGTGGTTTTAGAGTATAGTGCTCTGTATCGCTTACCTGATGGGAAGAGTCTGAACAGTTTTTGTGATGAGAGATGATACCTGCCCATCTCCTGATTCTGGAGCGGTTGGAGCCCTGCAAAAATGTTTTCAGGGGCAGGACCTTCAAGAAAACAGCAGCTTGTGATTGGACAATCGTTTGGCTCATCACACTTATCACAGACCAATCCATGTCAAGCCGCGCTGCTATGACATAGCATATGTAGCAGCTAAATGTAGCGGCTAACAGCTTACAAGGGCAAACAACAGTATATGGCCGTCAGCTGTTACAGCTAAAGGCCATTAACTGTTGTTTGCCTTTGTTAGCTGTTAGCCGTTGGCCATAGCAGCCAACGGCCATTCGCAAATAGCTTAACTACCTTAAGACTATCAATTCACATTAATCTATCCCACACAGATGTATCATTTAACACTCATATGTGACATGAGCCTCGTCAAAGACAATCCCTACGAAGTAAACTTCTAAGGAGAGCATATTTCGCCAAGTATTATTGAGTAACCATGATGACCACAGGCTAACCAACATTAGCCGACATTATTTGTACAACAGGAAGTGACATGACAGGAAGTGAAGTGACGTCACTTCCTGACAAGTCACTCCCTGTTGTCCTCACGCCTGCAGCTCCCACCTCTTTTCCCTGATTGGGCTGTTAAGCATTTAGCCGAGTGAAACTGTAGGACAATGAAGGCAGACAAGAAGGAGATGAAGGATTTCAGAATCAGACAGGTCCGTCTGCTCTGCAAGGCTAATACCAAGAGCCCGAATCCAGAAACTTTTGAAACCAGGCTCCAGAGTGGAGTCTTCAATACACTCTCTATGCAGCACCATGTCAACCAAAATCCGAGCATTTTAGGTTGAAACGCTGCCGTCACTGCATGCGCAGTACTCCTTCACATAAAAGCTGTGCACGCATACCAGGAACAACAACAGCTGTTAGATGTGAGCTGCTAACCGTGCTCGGTTTCTACAAAACTATCCAGACAGATTTGTTGTCCAGACAAGGAAAAACAGTTTTGTGCTTGCGCTCACATTTTACATTTTGTTTGTGAAGTTTTTCTACTTCGTACGTGTATTGTAGCAGCGCTGCCTCTCTGCAAACCTACATCGCCATCTACTGAACCAGCATGCACGCTACAACGGTTTCATTGGTCTCTAGCGTCTCCATCTGAACGCAGATTGACTTTGAATACGCAAAGGAGAAATCGATGCGTTTTTAAGTCAGAGTCTCCATTTAAACGTAGCCTTATTTGAATTTGCTGAGGTATGCGTTTTCATTTTCACTGGTGTTGCATCAGAATTGTTGGTCTTTGTGACCAATCAACAGACTGCAGTGCTTTAGTTCCACTTGTTGGGGTCAGTTTGGCATGAAGGGGTTCCAAAGCATTGGACAGCACAGTTGGTTTGTTGTTGGAAACCTTTTCTCCAACAGTGGAAACACCGCTAATTGTGAACCTGACTGCTTGGTAGAACCGCAGCTTTAGTAACTCCTCCTCATCACAAATCAACAGGCAGTTAGAAAATGCATTGTTTCTCTTTGTGTATAGGTGTTGTTACTGAACGCCATGGGTCGATTTCACTGCGGGGGTGTCCTGATTGATGAGAGCTGGGTCCTGACTGCTGCTCACTGCCTCGAAAACAGCATAAGGTTCAGGGTACGTCTGGGTGAGTGTCAAAGCCTCATAGATGTGGAAGAATCACTCAGCAGGGGTCCTTAAAGCTCGGGTTGGTAATTTGATTTAGACAATTTTTGTTATACTGGTTAAAATGATCGTTATGTCCCGATGGTAATCAATGCATGATGTGTTTTTAAGAAAGACTGAAAAACAGCTGCTGTCTATAGCAGGAGTAAGACAGGGAAAACACCAACTAATCACAACGACTCCTTCAGAATTTATTAAACCAACCAAATCCCAGAACTGCCGTTCTGCCCACCTCCTGCTCATACATTTCACTGGCACAGACTCTGATTCAGTGTAGCCGAGCTGAGAGGGATCCAAGTCCGCTGGAGAATGCTTACCTGTCAAGTTTTGGCTTTGAAAATAAGGGAAGCCCACTGTGAGCCGTCCCACAACCCCAACCAAGCTCCAGTGTCCCTCACATTTTAAGACAGGTGTACAAGAAATCTAAAATAAACTCTTTGTTTTTCTTGGTTTGTTCTGTTGGCTCTAATCTCATGACAGCTGCCACCCAGACTACTGCAGGTGGACGTTCTCACGAGGCTTATTCTTCTTCTTTGGTTTTACGGCGGTTGTCGTCCGTCATTTTGGAGCAGTACTGCTCCATTCAGGCTAATGACAGAGTTCAGTTTGGAGAGGCAGAGGAATGTTTTTATTTTTATACTGTCACACAGGAGATTTTCGGGAGAATACTAAGACAGGAAGATGTCAGAAAGAGGGCAATATACGGTATTTTCATGGCCAAAACAGGAGACTTGACAGATCTGTGGAGAATGGCGGAGGAACTACCTATACCCCGATTAACATCAGGCTGTGAGCACTAACTAACTTTCCATGTTTGTTTGTTTAACTTTACTATGATAATGTTTTGGTGTTTTCTTACCACTGACTGAGACATGACTTGGTGTAGTGTCAAACATAAACGTTGTGCTGGGGTGTGGAACTGAATCAGTCTTCTGGTTGTGAATCAGCAACGCTCCAAGGAGGGTGGGAGGGGCTAGGCTGAGCCCCAGGGAGATGCTACATTCAAATTCATGCTAGTTTACCAAAATTACTGACTGTAGCTTTAAACACACTGAAGGGATGTGGGACATCCTGAGGTTGGTATCTTGAACCTTCACTGCTGAATCTCTGTTCCTCTTCAGGAGACTACGAGCGTCACCGCAGAGAGGGCTCAGAGGTGACTATCAAGGTCCTCCAGACCTTCAGGCACCCGGACTACGACAGCGTGACGATTGATAATGACATCGCCCTGATGCGCCTTTGAGACTCCGCCCCTTCAGTGAGTACATCCTCCCGCCTGTTTGCCGGGGCGCGCCATGGCAGAGCGGGTGCTGCACCTGAACGGCACCCTTACCGTGGTGTCTGGTTGGGGCCAGGAGGAGGCCAACAGCACCAGGTACAGCTCTGCACTCAACATCATCAAAATTCCGCTTGTAGACCGCGACGTTTGTGCCAAGCACATGGACAACAATGTCACTGACAACGCGTTTCTGCGCCGAAACTGGGAGAGAGCGACGCCTGCAAGGGAGACAGCGGTGGACCCATGGTCACCCTGTACCGGGACACGTGGTTCCTGATTGGCCTGGTGTCCTGGGGCGAGGGCTGCGGAGAGCTGGACAAGCTGGGCATCTACACCAAAGTGTCCAACTACAACCAATGGATCCAGCAGGTGAAAGACGACTGGGACAAAGGCCACTACCGGTACCACCACAGTATGTGAACCGTCTCACATACTGATCCTCTGAAAACGTCACTTTTTAAATAAACTGCTTCCATCCTAAGACGCCTCTGTTTCCTTCTCTGCAATGTTAGTATAACAGAAATGTTGTTTTAACACAGGCATCACCAAATGTTGGACTTCAGTCTGAGTGACGGTTCTGTCCAGACCCATGACCAACCTCTGATATATTCACAAAAATAGATTTTAATGGAGCGTTTTTTTAGACAGTTGCGAATATAGCAGGCGCTGCTACTCCAGTTAACACTCTGATTACAAGCCTTTCATACCATGAGTGTTCCTAAATACACTATATTGCCAAAAGTATTCACTCACATGCCTTGCCTCGCATAAGAACTTAAATGCCATCCCATTCCTAATCCATAGGGTTCAATATGACGTGGGTCCACCCTTTGCAGCTATAACAGCTTCAACTCTTCTGGGAAGGCTGTCCACAAGGTTTAGGAGTGTTTATGGGAATTTTTGACCATTCTTCTAGAAGAGCATTTGTGAGCTCACACACTGATGTGGACGAGAAGGCCTGGCTCTCAGTCTCTGCTCTAATTCATCCCAAAGCTGTTCTATCGGGTTGAGGTCAGGACTCTGTGCAGGCCAGTCAAGTTGATCCACACCAGACTCTGTCATCCATGTCTTTATGGACCTGCTTTGTGCTCTGGTGCACAGTCATGTTGGAAGAGGAAGGGGCCAGCTCCAAACTGTTCCCACAAAGTTGGAGCATGGAATTGTCCAAAATGTCTTGGTGTGCTGAAGCATTCAGAGTTCCTTTGACTGGAACTAAGGGCCAAGCCCAGCTCCTGAAAAACACCCCACACCATAATCCCCCATCCACCAAACTTTTATACTTGGCACAAAGCAGTCCCACAAGTATGGTTCTTGCATTGCACTTGGTGATGTGAGGCTTGGATGCAGCTGCTCGGCCATGGAAACCCATCCATGAAGCTCTCTGCACTGTTCTTGAGCTAATCTGAAGGCCTCATGAAGTTTGGAGGTCTATAGAGATTGACTCTGCAGAAAGTTGGCGACCTCTTCACTATGTGCCTCAGCATCCGCTGACCCCGGCCTCCGTCAGTTTACGTGGCCTACCACTTGGTGGCTGAGTTGCTGTCGTTCACAAACACTTCCACATTCCGATAATATTTAGGAGCGGGGAAATTTCACGGGTGGCATCCTATCACTAGCTGATCAAAATTTAGCACAAGTAATTTAAATACTAGTAGAGATGAACTACCGTTGAAATCACAAATATCAATTTTATGCCAAACCACCCCCCCCCCCCCCGAACCATACAAACACAATACACTATGAAAATGTGCCAGTCTAAAGTGATTTAATGTTTTATTTAAGTCCTGAATTGTTGTATCAGGCTTTAGCACAGCAGAGTGACGTTCATTTAAACACACTAAGGTTTTTGTGGTTTTTATTCACATTTATTTTTATTTTATTCAGTTTCAATGATCTCTTAAAAGGAGTCTCTTATACAAGAACATTTCTAACTAAACATTTTCACCATCACTCACAGAAAACCCTGACTGTACCACAGAAAGGCGTTAGCATGAAGTCATAGTACAGATTGTTCTTCGTGGTGTCAATCATCACAAATTAAATATATTTATGAGCAGTACAGGACACTGGGTTAGCATACTGTTAAGCTAGCTCACTTCACCTCTGAATGATTTATCAGGCGGACTAGCTAATCCCATTACTGCTGGTAGACTCTTAAATAGCCGCTGTACCTGTATTAGCATTGCATTTAGGCAGCCGTTAGCATATTTTCACTCACTTAGCAGCCACTTGCTTTACGTTTCTCCTTATTATTAAAATGTCTTTTCACATCACATTCATCGGACAACCTTGTGGAGTTTCTTGCTTTAAGATGCCATTTTGACTATTTTCATTAGATATTTTCACTATATTTAGTACTTTAAGTAAGCTTTTAGATTTAGGCACATTTTTGGCTAACTTATTAGCATATCATCACGACCATATCCAATCCTGAGTCCTCCTGTAAAACAAAACCTTTGGATCGCCACTTTACCAAATATAGCATTACTTTTAACATCAATGTCTACATCAGGTAACATCTGGCAGCTATTTTTAACTTTAACTAGATATTTTACAACATTCTGTACTTATTTCAGCATTAAACCTACTTTTAGTCAGCTGTTTTACATTACTTAAAAATCTTCATTTTAGCAAAAAAGTATTTTGGCTGTTTATTTGTTCCTTCTGACATAATGCGTCTACATTATGATGCAACAGACAAAGAGTAACACTACTGAACGCTTCTCATCAATAATCTGAAGCATTACTTACTCACTTTTCCTCTGAATATGACTTTTTCCATGTAAAAAATTTAAAAATCAAAAGATCTAGGAATCCTGGAGGTCTAAGAAAAATGTTAAAATTCAGACTTAAGTAACATATTTTTGACGTTTTTCTAGTCTGATTTTAATCTCAGAATTCCCAGATTGAATCTAAAAATTCAAATTCTGAACCCTGAAATTCTGGTTTTACCCCAAAGTTCTGACTTTATCTCAGAATTCTGACTTTTTTCTCTTTGGTCTGAGAGAATTCTGTCTCTCAGAATTCCAAATTAAAGATTTCTTAATTGTCACTTTAATCCCATTTATCTCAAATTAAATCTAAAAGTCCCGACTTTACTCCTATAGTTTTGATTTTGATCTCAAAATGCTGACTTTAATCCCTCATTTCTGTAACCTGACAAGCCAGATGGACAGCTCCATATATCTGCCACAGAAATATTTCACTAGTCCATCTGGGTAGGAGCCCTTTAAATCTGTTTACAGGGGCAGAACGTTTAAAAAAAAACACAAGCTTGTGATTGGATAATCGTTCTGCTTGTCACATTCATCACAGACCAATCCACATCAAGCAGGGTTGCCTCCTATAATGAAGCAATGTTTGTATTGAATTTGTCATTATTTTTTTTCTTTATATATTCATTTTATTTTATTATTTTGTTTATATTGACTGCTGATGCTGCTCAGTGATTTTTGAAGACTGTATGATGCAAAATGTGCCTGTTTGTTACTTGAAATGGCTGAAAAAAGAATTGAAAAAAAAAAGCATACCTTTTGGTTAGCTGTTGTTAGCTGTTAGCCACTAACTTAGCCGCTAACAGCTAACAACAGCTAATGACAGTTAGTTGTTAGCCGCTAACTTAGCCGCTAACTTAGCCACTAATGGCAAACGGCAGTAAATGACCGTTAGCCGTTAGCCGCTAACTTAGCCGTAATGGCTAACGCCTTATACTATGGTCTTACACTAAATCGTACCACACAGATGATTCATTTAACACTTAGATGTGACCTGGGGCCTGTACTACGAAGCTGGATTAGCTCTTAGAGAGATAACTTCCTGGATAAGTTTCTGGTTTTCCGCACTACGAATGTGGATCTCTTTTTATCCAGACACGTTGCCCCGGTAACTGATGCTGAACGCCACCTGGTCCGGAGCAGGTTAAGTTCCAGGATATGAGCTCACTGGGTGTGACAGACCGCCTGCTGACCAATCGGTTCTCTCAGGCGGGCATGAAAGACCGCACAGTCACCAATTTGCAGTCTTGGAAAATGGCTTGCCCATTTCTGCCAGAACCGGTTAATGTCGGTGTGCGAATTGTAAGAGGAGAGCTTCGTCGGGAGTGTTTTTATCGTGACCGAAGTAATCCGCTTGATTAACATTATTTCTCAATGTCAGTGATAACGTTTGATCTGAGGATGTTTACTTCTGATAAAAGACAACACATGCTGATAATTGTACTGAACTTTATTATGGATAAAGTCAAGTAACAATCATTTTGGTTTAAAGTTCAATTACAATAAGTTACATAAGTAATCATCACATCTTAAATGTTGTCTAATGTAATATGATCTCCAAATTTTGGTAGTAACACCATGAAACTGAGGGACAGAATTTTGTTGGAACAAATATTTTTAAATATCTAACTTCATTCCTAGATTTATCCCAGTGTTATCAACACTGTCCATTTATTATTTTTATCAACAAAAAAGAGGAAATGTTTTACACTGTCCAATAGCGGTGGATCATGACAGTGGGACAAATGTTGTTTTAGATGCAAAATACAATAAAAGTGTAATTAAGTATTACATTTAGGCTAATTAAATTACATTTAAAATACATAAAAAATAATTATTCATCTCCATTTAAAAGACTATTTAATGACATAATTTTGGTTTAATGTGGATGAGTTCTTTATTACATTTTCAGCGATTTGTGTATCTGGAAAATGTAGGGCCATGTTTTTCACCGTGTTGCTCCTGGCCTGGATAATACTGCAGTACTCCTCATACTTTTGCAGGATTATCTGCTGCTCCTCCGCCGTGAAGTAGGCTGCTCTCTCCTCCATTGTGGAAAATCCTCCGGGGCCGCTAACCACGCTCATTTTATGTGTTCGCGCACAGATCCCAGCTGGATTCACTTATGGAGTTGATAACGAGCCTCGTAGTACAGCAGATCTGGATGGAGGAGATCCGGTGAAGTTCAGCGAGTTGTCGCAGAGTTATCCTGGATGACTTAATCCAGCTTCATAGTACAGGCCCATGAACCTCGTCAAAGACAATCCCTACAATTAAACTTCTGAGGAGGGCAGATTTCGCCAAGTTTTACCAAGTATCTATGAAGACAATAGGCCAATCTGCATCTCCGTTTTCAACTTCGGGTTTTCGTCACGGCCGCCTCCTGCAGCTCCCGCCTCTTTTCCCTGATTGGGCCGTTAAAATTTTAGCCGAGTGAATCCATTGGTCAACGGAGCGCTACAAGATGGGATCTGCAGGATTTCAGGAACTGAATCAGGCAGGACCATCTGCTATGCAAGGTTATAATTTCTGACCTTAGTCTTAAAATTCTGACTTTATTTCCTTTAGTCTGACTTTGTCTCTCAGAATTCTGAATTAAATTTTAATAATTCTCATGTTCATCTCATAGTTCTGACTTAAATCACATAATTGTCAAATTGAATTTAAAATGCTTGGCTTTAATCCCTAAATTCTTACTAGAACTTTTCAATTATGCCTTTAATCATATAATTTCACTCTGTGAATTCTGGGTTTAATCTCATAGTTTTAACTTTCATTTTCTGTTTTAAAATGTTTAGTTCTGACTTTAACACAACATTTCTTACTAGGATCCCTGAATTTGAGATTTAATCTAAAATTATGACTCAAATCCCATAGTTCTGACTTTACCCTAAAACAATTGACTTTAATTTCAGGATTCTGACTTATTTGACAGACATAACTTCCATCTCTAAAACACTGACGTGTGCTTATCCTGTCAGAGAGAGGGATTGATTAGAGTAAAGATATAAATGAGTTTATGTGCACAGTCGACTTTTGTAAGAACATTTTAAGGAGAATTTAATTCAACATGACAGTTTTACTGTAATCATCCCTCTGACTGACGGAAAAATGTCTCCATCGTGAGGCCGGAGTCTGAACAGCATCCGTCTGAGTGAGTGAGATTCAGATTTACTGACATTTCAGAAAAGAACATCAACTTAAAACTTTGCTGTTTTCCTTTTTGAAAGAGAATAAAAGTTTAAAATAAGGCAGAAAAAGACTTCACTGAGAAGTCTGCTCCTTTTTGAGCTGCTGGTTAGAAAGAGCTGCTCCAGCTTAATGAAAACATGCTCACTGTCCACTTTATTAGGTACACTCACTCGACTGCAAGAGAAAAGAGCCAACAATCAGTCAATCACATGGCAGCAACTGTAGGCATGAAGACAAGGACAAGAGAGTCAACCTGGACCTGTTTTGTTTTCAGCATGATGAGCAGTTAAACAGGTGTACCTAATAAAGTGGCACTTAAGTGTATATATGACAAACAACCAAGAACAAGGATTTGATTTTCAGTTTCCCCTGAGCATGAAGTAACACAGTGATTTAAACCACAGGCTGAGTTAATGCTGGATTATAATCTCTACTGGCAACAAAACTCCCTGAAATAAAGTACAAAATAAAAATATAAGCCCTTATTAAAGCAGAGAAAGTCACAGTTTATACGTCTGCATGTTTCACTTAAATGTCATGGCACAGAAAGTTTAAATAAGTTATTGTTTTAGTGACTAAACTCACTTTATTAATGTTATGATATATGTGTGTTGAAATATTTTTTAGCTCATAAAATAGAGAAATCTACTGTGCAGCTCATACTACAGCTCATATTATTATTTACTGCGAGGTGACATTGTGCTTCAGTTTTTTGATGCATTTCATTATCAGCTTTAGTTTAAAATCTATTTTCATATCTTCTTTAAGGATAAATTAGTCGCAGAAGCTGTATTTATGAAGTATTTCTCTGTCACTTTGGCTCGTGGCAGTTCCATTCAGGTGTTTTTTAAGGTAAAGATATGATCTCAGGTGTTAATAAATGACAGTATATATCTTTTATAACCTCTTTATATCTTTGTCTTGGTTTGATGTCCATCCTGAGTTGGTTTGTTTGGTTGTTATTTTTCCTTTTTTGGTCTTTTTCTTTACTGTTTGGGCCTTTTTATGATGTTTTGTCATTTTTTGGCAAATTTTCTCTCTTTTTTTCCGTCTTTTAAATCATTAATATTCCGCTTGTGGCAGTTTTTGGGGCTGTTTGTTCATTTGTAATCACATATTTTCAAATGTGCATCCCTCCATAACAAACCATTTTAAGGAACGAATTCATCGCTGCCGTTTACTTTTATTTACACCTACTCCGAGCCATTTTCACCTTTTTATGACTCTTTTTTTAAGGGCATTCTTCATCAAGTTTGGCCTCTTTTGCCTTTTGTACTTAACGTTGTTTTGTTCATTTTTTGCCGTATAAATATATATAATATATATATTTGTCTTATTGCTGATTTGGTGCTCGTTCATTTGTCGTTGCATTTTTGTTGCATTTTTGACTTCTTTGGATTTTTTCTTACCTGTTTTGTCCCCTTTTTTGGCCATTCTTCATCAATCATGGATTTTCTTCTTTTAAACTTTGCCTGTTCTTATTTTAGTGTCTTGATTATTTATCATCAGATTATGGCCGTGGGGTTTTTACGCTACTCTGACCATATCGGCACCTTCTGGGCTTGATCACTGATGTTGAATATCCTTGTGGTTGCTGATTCACTCTTTCCTTTATGAGGATGTCATTTTGGAGCAGAAGGCTTCAAAAGGGGCTGAACAGGTTAAAGGCTGTTGTCATCTCTGATTGGAGCCAAAGTGAAAGAGAAATACAGTTTCTGTTTTTTCCGTGCGAGAGTTCATCCTGATTATAATCGCTTGTTGCTGCAGCATGTAGAGCACATTGTCATTTAGACTTTAATATAAATGTAGCTGCCTGGTCTAGAGCCCTGATCCAAGCGCTCAGCAGTCTGAGAGGATATGAGACAGACTTTAAAGCACTGTGGACATTTTTCCTCCTGTGGTTTCACCGCCCTTCAGCTCTTAATTTCCCATCACACTGCCTCATAGCTCCTCCCCTCATGGGCGGGGCCATTGAAGTGCTGCTGTGTTTCACCTCCGTTACGTCCAACAACAACAGCGGAGGACGTGGATGTGATGGCGGACTTATTCCTGGGCTGTGTCTGAAATGGCATACTAACGTACTACTCATACTAAGTGTGACGTCAAAATGAGTATGGTGTGTTCACGAAAAACGAAGACTGTCTAAAAAACTATGTCACCTTAAACATATATAAGCTAAGAGTGAACTTTACTTCACTGGAGGGAGACCACTAGGTCCTCCACATGGTCCAGCCCACCAGGCACTTTCCAAACATCCAGTTTAACAGCAAACGAACCCAACCGGCCAGAAACAATTATTGAAATGGCGAATCTGGCGGAACACAGTTTATAATTATATACTATTATCTTATTATTATCATATCAGGGATGACCAATATTTGATATTTGCCGATATCCAATCTGCTGATATTTTTTCTGATTCATAATCGCAGATACCGATGTTTCAGGTCAAGAGCACAAGCTCTGTGCTTAATAAAATGGACTAGTTTCCTTCAGTGTAACAGCATATGAACAGATGTAAAACAAGAAAAACTTTTAACTCTTGAAAAAATGAAAACCTTGATACTCAAATGTACCCATGCAGTGATGAGAAGGTGCATCAGTTTTGGACATCTGTATAATTTACAGATATTACAGCCAATATATGTAGCCGATATATTGGCTGTAAATATCTGCAAAATTTTAAATATCGGCTGATACAATATTTATTTTTTTAGGCTGATAACGGTTGATACTGATATCAAACAGGGATGCACTATACAATGAGTTTGATATCGTTATCAAACCGATTATATCGTGCATCCCAATAAAATATTTCATTAACTATTTTTCTTAAAATTACAGTTTCTTTTATGCCACTTAGAATTAAATTTGATGATTTTTAATACCATTTAAGGCCTTCAATTTCACAAAATCAATTAAACGTCTGTTAAAGCTTTTCAGTGTCATGCAGAAACCCTGTCGTAGTACTAATGCCAACAATGTGCAATTACTTTGTAAATGAGTGACTGTGTAGTTTTAAGTCTTTATATTTCTCATAACGCACAAACTGTTTTATACTCGTCTATTTTTGATTACCATCGCTGTCCCCATGTGAATATAAGACTTTTCTCTTCTCTGATGCTTCACTTTAGAGACGGCGTAAGGAGACGAGTTTTGTTGTTAGTGATGGAGAGAGTTCAGGGGAGACACAGCAGCACGAAGACGACCACCAGAGGGGTTCGATTCCCGCATCAGACATTTTACTAACAGCTCGACTCACATGGAGCATCAGTGGATAATAAATAAAGTCGACGCTTCAATATTTGAAGGGAAATTTTAAAAACAGAAGAGGCGAGACAAAACCACATGATGGAAATACACCTGAGTCATTTTTATCTTTTTTATGACTCTTTTAAGAACATTCATCATCAAATTTGGCCGCTTTTGTTTTTGTATGTTGTTCGTTTTGTTGTTGTCTTACGGTTGATTTGGTGCTAGCTTGTCGATTCATCGCTGCAGTTTGGTTGATTTTTTACTTCTTTGGGGATGTTTTTCCCAGTTTTCTTTCCTTTTTTTGGCCAAACTTCATAAGATCATGGATTTTCTTCTTTCATATTTTGCCTCATTTATTTTACACAGACTTGCTTATTTATCGTCAGATTATGGCGTTTTTATGGAGGCTGGTTTGACCGTATTGGCACCTTCTGGTTTTGATCAGTGATGCTGATTTTTTGTCTTTTAAGTTACTTGTACTTACTTTATGCCTCTTTATACTGCTTTTTTATTGCCTTTATTGGCCTTTTTTATCTTATGAGGTCATTTGTATATTTACGCTGGTTAAGTTAAGTGGTCGTACTTTTTCCCATCTGTAAGGAGACGAGTTTTGTTATTAGACTCTTAAAGAGGTTGCTGTACTGAGGTTTCCTGGTTGAAGACAATCCCGGCCCATCAGTTTGTGTCTCCTCGCCTCGCCTTCTTCAGCTCCTGCTCGCACTCTCTGCAGCTGCGCCATGAAGCCCGGGTTCGGGTCGACCACGTGGCGAGCCGTCTTCACCTTCTGAAGAACAGACAATGAAGATCTTTGGTTATCAAATATAAGTGGACTCTGATCCAAACAACACCAGAATGAAGTCCTGCGTTAGCCCACCTGCAGCGCATCAGTCAGCGTTAGCTTGCGGTGTTTCATCAGGTACGCGATGCAGACAGTGGCCGATCGCTGCGCCGCTTTGCAATACACCACGCTGCGCCCACGCTTGTCCTCCTTGTGGATGGCGCCGGGCGCAGCGGTCGGCGCGCCAGACAGGTCTCGCGGCGGGTCGTCAGAGACGGGATCTGCAGCTTCTTGATGTCCGCAGATGGAAACGGCTGCTGCTTGGACACGCTTGATGCAGAGCGCCACCGCCTCCTGCTGGAGGAGTTCGCCGCTGCAGGCCGAGCGGCGCATTGATGAACAGGCATTTGGTGACTTTACACAGCGGCTGCATCCTGGAGATCGGACCCTCGGGCGGGCTTACGCCATCAGAAGGGTTCAAGGACAGCAGGGACCTTTTCAGAGAGAGAGAAATATTGAGTATTGGAACAAAGTGAATTTTTGAGTTAGCATGGCGCCCATTCTCCAGACTGAAACCCTTGGATTATAGATGACATTAAAACAACACAATATAAGATTTGAGTCTTAAAATATTCACTGTAACAGAGAGAACTGCCTTTCCCACCACAGCACCACCCTGCTCTGCTTAGGGACTCTAACTTTCAAGGTTGGGCCGGGTACACGTGTCGCGAGAGACTTCAACAAGTGCAAACTGCTTTACGGCACTACGCGAGATCTGGCTGCAAATGAAAGAAGCCGCTGTTTTCGTCTGGTCCAGTCAGTAAGTAGCATGGGTGATGTGCTTCAGGGTTTATAGCAAATGTAACTTCCATCTCTTGTCCCTTGTCGGGCCTTTGAATAAGTAAATTAAAAAATGTACAATATTTTACAGCATAAAATTACAGAAGTGTTTCTACAAACCAGTTCAAAATAAGTTAAAAACATGACAGACTAAGAATGGTTACAGCACTTTACCTTCATAGAGAAGGTTTTAAATCTGTGGTTAATTAGACTGAATTAGATTCATTTAAATTAATTTTAGATTTTAATGAATTCCAGCGTTTGGAACCTTTAAAAGAGAAATCTGACGGTCCAAATGTTGACTTACATTTTTGTTTCCATCCCCCGTGCTTCTTGTTACTCTGCTGCTGTTCTGCTTTGAATAAATTAACTATTTGGTAAATAAAAGCTGAAAACGATCACATGCATGGGAGGCTCTGTGACCCTGATGTCAGCAGTGAAAACAGCAGAGTCTCCGTGTTCCCACAGAAGCAGAGGTCAGTAAACGCCTCACCTTAACACAAGGACGAATGACTCCGGTCAGTGTCTGCACCCCCCCCTCTCTGGGGACATCAGCTGGTCCTCAGGTGAGTCCGCCTGTCCCTCAGACTAAGGACTTCAGCTGGAGCGGCACCTCCGTGGTCCTGGTCTTCGTCCTGGTCTGAGGGTCAGCGTGTGATCCAGATCCACGCGCTGATCTATTTATAGCCTCTCACAGTCCCGCTCCACTCAGGGTCCTAAAGCCTGTCATGTTCAGGGCTGATCATGTGGTGCAGCGGTGGAGCTGGTTGCCTGTTAGCTGGAGGGTTGGGGGTTTGATTCCCAGTCTGTGCAGACACACGTTCAGTGAGAAAGACATGAACTGTAATCTTTATTCCTTCAAGACACTTCTGCTAATTTTAGACTGCCTCGACTTAACTCTAGAAGGTACATGGGCCTCTAGCACTTCAAAAAACCTGAACTAACCCTTTAATAAACATTCACAAAGAGAAGTTAGACGGCCACAACCAGTAGTAAACCTCAGGGGTCAGTGATGCAGTACATAAGAAGACTTTAATCCTTAAAATGGTCTTAAAATTACAGAAAGTTCACATTGTACATGGTTGAATTTACTTTTTGTTCTACAATTCAGCTGAAAAATCCTTTCTCTTGTTGGTGTCTGTAATAATGCAATCATTCATACTGTTATAATCCATTAAAGGTGCATGTCAGGATAAAAGATGCTCATGTCTCACAGTCCTAATACTGGGATTTAAACAAACAAAATTCTGAGAAAAAAATCAGGATTTTATGACAAATTATCACCTCTATACAGAAAATTCAAAAGCATCCCCTTATTATGTATGTTGTTTTTTGGACAAAAGTTTTTTTTTTTCAAAATTAAGTTAATTCTAGGAGGAAGTTTCTCTGATGAATCTCGTACAATATCAGGATTTTATGGATAAAGTAAATTAATCTGCAGTATATTTTGGCAGAATAAAAAAAAAAAAAAAAAAGAAAAAAAAGAAAAAGAAAAAGAAAAAAAGAAAGAAAGAGTCCAAATATTATCAGTGCAATAAAGTAATACTTGATAAGTTCTGATATGAAGAAATTATGGTTGATCTTTTATGAGAAAGTTCTTTAATAAATCAATTAATACTTGAATGTATGAAACAAAAGTCATGATATAAGATCATAAAACAATTTTAGATTTTTACCAAATAAAAAGTCTAAGTATCAAGTAATTAATTTTATGATTTTATGATAACAAAACACCATGTAGAAACTACAAAAAAATCATTTCATCACTGACACTGATGTTATTGAAGTTCTTCAATAACATCAATTAATATTTGAATTCCTGAGATACAAGGTCAGAAAACAACGTTAAAATTTTACCCCTCCAAAAAAGACATTTGAATAAAAATAATTTGAGGATTTTAAGATCAAAGAAACACTATTTAGAAACTACAAAAACATCATTTTATCACTGAAATTTTATATTTTTGTTGGATGAGTTTTTTACAATATTAAGTCAATTTTAGGAGGAAGCTTCTCTGGTGAATCTCATATATTACTGGGATTTTTAGGGATAAAATTGATTAATGTGTTTTGTCTATTGTCAGAATTTTACAAGAAGTCCAAATATTATCAATATAATAAAGTGATAAGTTCTGATATTTTAAAGAAAATATTGTTGATCTCTTATGAGAAAAATCTTTAAAAAATCAATGAATCTTCTTGGAGAGTATTTGGGTGGAAAAGTATCATTAGTATTTTATTACATCTGTACAGAAACTTCACCATACAGGCTTTTCCACCTGCTGGAGGAATTGTGGATCCCAGGAAGCCAACCATTTTCATCTGTTTTGGGCTTGTCCCACAGTTAACAGGTTCTGGCGAGACATTCATAAAGAACTGGTGGATATATTTGGGACAGACATTATATTTAACTGGGAGCACCTTTTTGTTGGAATTTTGTTGTTATCAACAAATAAGAAAACCAAGTATTTGTTTTCAATATTGAGCATTACTGCCCGGAAGGCAATTACCAAAAAATGGCTCAAGTTAGAAGCTTCAACTTCAGATGATTGGTACAATATTACTTATCAAATATATACAATGGAAAGACTCACTGAGACTTCAAAGTAAAAAATTTCATGAATTATGGGAAAAATGGAAACTATACATCCTCCCTAAACCCCCTTCCCCCTTCTTTTCTTTTCTGTTTTTCAAGACACCTACTGGACAACATGAATTTTGTTTTATTCGATAAGAGTCACCCCATGTTTGAATGTTAAGTCTTAATATGTGTGGTTGTTTTTATGTTATTGTGAAAATTGAAAAATAAAATAAAATAAAATAAAATAAAATAGTAGACTGCATGATCATGAAAAAAACCCAATTAATTATTGAATGTATGAGACAAAAGTCATGATGTAAGATCATAAAACAATATTAATTTACCAAATAAGAAGTCTGAGTTACAAGTAATCAATTTCAGGATATATGAGCAAATAAACACCATGTAGAAACTACAAACCATCATTTCATCAGTGAAATTGTTTTGGTTTGTTTTTTGGGCAAAAGCTTTTACAACATAAAGATAATTTTAGGAAGAATTTTACTGATGAATCTCATATAAAGTCAGGATTTTTAGGGATAAAATGGATTAATGTGCAGAATCTGTTGTCAAAATTTCACAAAAAGAAAAGTCAAAATATTATAAATGATAAATTAATGATAAGTTCTGATATTAAGAAATTATTGTTGATCTTTTATGAGAAAGTTTTTTAATTAATCAATTGGTACTTGAATGTATGAGACAATAGTTCGGTAAAATATAAGATTTTTACCAAATAAAAGTCTCAGTAACACATAATAAATGTTAGGATTTTATGACAACCAAACAGTGAAGAAACTACAAAACAGCATTTTATCACTGAAATTATGCTGTTTTTGGACAAAAGGTTTTCTCAACATTAATGTCAGTAGGAAGTTTCTCTGATGACTCTCATATATCAATAGTTTTAAGGGATAAAATGGATTAATGTGCAGTATCTACAGTCAGAATTTTGCAAGAAATGTCCAAATATAATAAATATATTAAATTAAATCAATTGAAACTTGAATGTATGAGACAAAAGTCATGATGTAAGATCATAAAACAATATTGGAATTTTACCAAATAAGAAGTCTGAGTCTGAAACACTCATCCATGTATTCATCACCTCCAGACTGGATTACTGTAACGGCATCCTCGACGGCCTACCATCCACACTCATCCATAAACTTCAGTATGTCCAGAACTCTGCCGCCCGCCTACTCACCAGAACCAGCACCTGTTACCACATCACCCCCGTCCTCCAACACCTCCTCTGGCTTCCCATCCCTCAGCAAACCCAATTCAGAATTCTCCTCCTCACCCATAAAGCCCCCCATAACCAGGCCCCCCCGCACCAAGTACTGGACCTGGGGAGACCGCGCCTTTTCCACTGCTGCTCCCACCCTTTAGAACTCCCTCCCCACACACATCCAAATCTGCACTGACCCCACTAACTTCAAAACCCTCCTTAAAATGCACTTGTACAGACTTGCTTTTAACTTGTAAATGACTCTTGCCCCTGTTTTTATTCTCTTTTAACTTAAAGGAGACATATCATGCTGATGCATGATTTCACACTTACATATAATATAATAAATTTGAAAACAAGACCTTACACCCCCTTAATTTTCAAAAAATGAGATATTGTATTTTTTCTGATATCCTAGAACGAGATTTGATGCCTCTGAAAATAGGTCATTGCGAGATGTCTGCGAGATTTAAATCGTCGTGACGACACGAGGTACCTTTCTTTTTATCGGAGTAATCTGATAAAACACTTCCTCCTCTGTGATGTCTGTTAGCCACAAAACCGTCACCAAGGAACACATCCACCAGCAGGGGTATATAGCTCCCTAGCTCACATTCACTCATTACCAGCTCTGGCCTGTAGGGGGACTCAATACGCAGTCGCTGCTTTGAGCCTGCTGGAAAATACAGTAGAAGAAGAAGGACAGGCTGGCTCTACCCTCGATAGAACTGACCAATCAGAGCACAAAGGGCTGTGACGTTGCGAGGTAACTTTAGGTCATCCTGAGATCCGAGTGTTTCAACGAGAGCTTGATAATGGCCTAAAATGAGGATTTTGAGAACGCTTTTGTGGGGCAATGAAGAAACTAAATGACTTGTACTGAGGGTAGAAATGCTTTACAGGCATCCTAGTCTGGCATAGTGAAAAGGAGAAACAAGCATGATATGTCCTCTTTCATGTTAGGCCTCATAGTCTTCCCACACAGACCAAAAACAAGCTCGTTAGGTTAATCGATGACTTCAAATACCTGCAGGTCTGAGTCTGGATGTGGTTCATGGTGAGTCCTCTTCTCACCGAGGTCAGCCGAGACAGGCTCCGCCCCCTTCGACCCTGAGTGGGTCGTCGATGATGGACGAGCGACGTCCTCCTGCAGGTTTAAGAGTCGTAAAAACAAAGATTACCTTCGAGCTCTCAGGAACTCAGAGAGGAAACAAACACAAAAACATGAACACAACGACAAAAACCTGTGAGTGACCACAAAATACAAAGACAAGTGAAGGAAGTGAGTTTATTGTCGGGGTTGAAAATTCATCACACATGCAAACAGCGATGTTGAAGCCGTGTATCATCGAGTATTTTATTAGCAAACCAGAGAGAAGTAAAAAAACAAACAAACAAACAGCAGGAAGTCAACAATCTGTGTGTCTGTACAGGTCCAAATAATCTACAATATTTACTATCATACAGCTGGATTACATTTCATTAGTACAGCAGGAGTCCGCACAGCAGCGGCAAGGCCGGAGAGCAAAAACAAAAACAAACGCTCTTCCTTCTGATTGGTCCGAGCCGCCTGAAGCTAAGCATGCTACGCTAACATTCCCTCAAAGTGCAGTCGAGTGGATCGACACAGACTCAGGGTCACATTCTGAACATCAGAGCGAGCAAACAAAGTCAAACCAGGAGTTCAAGATCAGGATCAGGGTTTAGATGTTCAAAAGTTTAATCTGGATCAACATGGCCAGTCTGAATCCAATCAGGATCAGACAATCCAGGATTGGGTTCCTCTCTCATCCAGCCTATTAGTCGGTTCGGTTTGTGTAAAAGTCGAGACTTCAATATATATATATATAAAAAAAAAACAATAATGTAATAATCTGGTCACTTTATGACCGTGAAATATCGGATAATTAGTGTGAAAATCCTGATGATATATGACCAATTAAGAATCAGAAAAAGTCCTGAAATTCCATATTAATGTTGAAGAACAGCCCCAACACTACACTGAAAAAATCCAATGTTTATACAGAATAAGTCCTGATCTTAAGAAGATATTGTTGATTTTTTATTCTTGTGAAATTCCTTGAACAAAAGCAATAAAAAACAGCTATTAAGAAAAAAATGTCCTGATATTACATCATCAAACAATGTTGGATTTTTACCAAACAAAACTCTGAGAAAAAAAAAAAAAAAAATTCAGGATCTTAAGATTTAAAAAAAAAATCTCTTATCACTAAATTATGTTGGAGATGTTGCCAAAGGTTATTTGAAGCATTAACTGAATTTTAGGATGATGTTTCTCATATAAAGTCAGGATTTTTGGGGACAAAAGCGTTCAATGTTCTGAATTTATCATCTTTACTTAACAAGAAAAAAAGTCCCAATATTACACTAGAAAAGAACAGATTAATTTGGAGTAAGTCCTGATATTGGTAAAACATTGTTGATTTTATCTGATGTGAAAGTCATTAAATAAAGGTAAAAATTAAAATTAATGAGACAAAAGTCTTGATGAAACAACTCATAACAATGTTGGAACTTTACCAAACAAAATTCTGAGAAAAAAAAGGGATTAATTTCAGGATTTTAAAGGGACTGTGAGGAGAATCTGTTCCTGCCAACGAAAAAAGACTCTGCTACCCATGAGCACGCTGGCGACTGTCGTAATGCTGCGCTCCAGTAACCTCGGAAATAGGAGTGACATCATCTTGAGTTATCAGCTGCCCAGTTAAAATCGGAAAAAACATGCCGATCTACCAGGCTATTGTTGTTGTTAGCACACCCTGTGTTGTTGTATGAAGAATATGATTATCACTATGGCAGCATTTTTGTAAATATAAGTCTAACAATACTATGTATACAGCTGATCTAGAGCGACACACCCCAGTCAGAAGTGCAAATAAATGGATTATTACAGGAGCTAAATAACTGTTCACACTGGGGGCATCCATCTTCCATTGTCAACTCGGGGGTGGCGAGGTTTCACCGAGTTCCCAGTAGGAAATTCAGACTTTGGGGGGCGTTCCAGTTGCAGTTTCCTAACTCTGAGCTCAAAATTCCTACTTCTGACTACAACTGGAACGCAGCACCAGACATTTACATCCACAGCGTGTGTTTGTTTTGAGGCTAATGGATGCAATAAGGACCTTCCTCAGAACTCTGCATTGCTTTACAACTTCTTTTTTCAACAACTTACAGGATGCAAAGCGACGAGATAATGTATCTCTTTCTAGTTACGTAGTGGTAGTTTTTGATGTGTGACAACAAGCAATTTTTGGAAAACTTAGTATCGTAGTTGTAGCCGGCTATATATGGCTACTTACAGCCCAGTGATCTAAGACGTGTAATATAAATAATAAAATAATATAACCCAAACGGAAGGCTAAGGAATAGCATTTATAGATAACCTATTTTGATGCTATAAAACTCATCTTAAAGTGTGTATTTCCATCAGGCATTTATCTAAAAGGGAGACTTTTTTGTAATTATTTAGAAACTCCTCATAGTCTCTTTAAGATGAAAAAAAAATCTCTTATCACTAAATTATGTTGGAGATTTTGCCAAAGGTTATTTGCAACATTAACTTAAATTTAGGATGATGTTTCTCATATAAAGTCAGGATTTTTGGGAGAAAAATGGTGTAATGCCTTGAATTTATTATTTTTACTTAACAAGAAAAAAAAGTCCCAGTATCACACTAAAAAGATGCACAGATTACTTCGGAGTAAGTCCTGATATTAGGAAAATATTGTTGATTTTATCTGATGTGACAGTTCTTAAATAAAGGTAATACATGTTAAAATTTCTGAGACAAAAGTCTTGATAGAACAACATATAACAATGTTGGAACTTTACCAAACGCAGTCTGATTGATATGAAATTATTTTTCAGAATTTTTGTGAAAAACACGAGCAAAAAATCCTCTAACTCCTGAAACTATGTTAATTTTAGGAAAAAGTTTTTCATATAACATCAGGATTTGATGGCACAAAAGTATTTAATGTACTGTATTATTTTCCAGAATTTTAAAGGGAAAAAAAAACAATACTCCAGAATAAATAGTTTGACTATGCAAGACTTTGTGCAGGATGAAGTGTTATCATGCCTGAATATACATCCTGTTATTTTGAGACATGTTGAAACATCATTAACAGCCTGATTTTATTTTTAAAAAAATCCTAAAATATATTTTGAGGTGTTATATTTGATGGAACTGAATGGTTCATCAAATATATATGGAAGAAAAGTCATAAGAAATAATAATAAAAAAGTCTTGGCATACTTTTATAGTATTAAATACTATATTACAGCAAAAAACACAAATGAACCAAAATGCTTCATCTCAACATCACTTCATGGGTAAAATTAAAGGGTAAAAATAATACGGTGCATTCCTAGAGACTCATTTCTGAATTTCAAGACGAGGAAAGTCATTAAATACATGAAATAATGACTGGATTTAAAGAGGGGAGAGCTGTGAAATGTGGTTTATATAAAATAAAAATGTTTTCAATGTAAAAAAAAAGGATGTTGACTTATTTCTTGAAGTATTTTGTGATCCCTTAATAATGACTTTCCATCCTGTTAGAAACGAACTGAAGAAAGAAATTCACATTTTATTCCTTTATTGATTAAATTAAATGAACTTTCAGTGATGAGGTAAACATCATGGTTGCATTTGGCCAATCGTGCAGCCAGTTTGTGGGACGTTTATGGAAAATGTTGGAGGTAAATATCTGCAAATACTTTTAAATCTGTTGATAATAATGTGATTATATGATGCATCCCTATTTTGTTATAAAAGCTGTGCTTTGTCTGTTGGCACTGAAACGATCAAGAGGAAATAAAACTTTAAACCTGTGCAGACGGCATCACTGATAAAAGTGATTTTGTTTGGTAACTTTAATTTCTCCCTGAATCCAGCCAAAAATAACTTCATCAATCCTGAATGTTTTTAACCTGATTTTATTTGAATCAGATCACTTCTGAACATGTTAAAGTCAAAAGAAAAGGTGAAAGGTTTTTAAGGCCTGTCGCTGAGTTCCTCTCACATTACAAACAAACTAAAGTGTAAACTCATCGCTTGATTTTATGCACACACTGTAAACATCAGCAGGTTGCTTTTACCCTGTTTCGTGAGGAGTTCAGATTCTAGGCACGAGCTCATGGACTTGTTCACAGGGTTTAGTGGCGAATGTCAGAGCTTCAGTGGAAGCACTTTTGATTTGAACAAAATATTCTGCTGTTTTAATGACTTAAAGCATCAACAAGATGTAGCTGTCAAGTTTAACTAAGGCTGCGTTTACACGGACACTCCTGACTTAAAGACGCAAAGATTTGTCCTTTGAGTTTTAGAATTCTTCTGCGTTCAGATGACGACGCTCGGAGACGAGTTAATCTGCTGTAGAGTGCATGCCGGTTCAGTAGATGGCGGTGTAGGTCTGCAGAGAGGCAGCGCTACAACACACGAACGAAGAAGAAAAACTTTCACAAACAACAATGAGGAATAGACGCACAGAGACGCAGGAGTTTCTTTTCTGGACAACAAATCAGTCTGGATAGTTTTAACTGGATAACAAACCGAGCACGGTAAGACACTCACACGTTACTCGCCCGAAGCTGTCGTTGTTCCTGGTTTGCGCGCAGCCTTCATCTGAAAGAGTACTGCACATGCAGTGACGTCAGCGTTTCACCCTGAAACGCTCTGATACGGGTTTACACGGAGCTGCATGGAGAGCGTATTCAAATCTTTCAACTCTAGAGCCTGTTTTCAAAAGTTTCCGTTTCAGATGGAAACGCAACACAATGGGCCTCATGCAAGAACATTTTCGTATTCTCATCCTAAATTTTTCTTACTTTTTTTCTTATGTTCGTACAAACATGCTCCGTCAGATTCAACAAACACTTCTATTTTTAGAAAAGTGTCTAAATGACCTGCGGAAACATGATGAATGCCACCTGTGCGTACTTAAGCTCACATGTACGAGGATAGCATATTTGCATTAGTAACACCCCAAGAATACCATATAAGGAGACGTTTCCCACACCTTAAACAGGAGTTTTCATTCATAAAGATGGCGCCAAACACACTTCCAGGTGCCTGGCGTGCCAGGGCATCCAAAAGAAGAAGCTCAGCCATGAAGCAACTGGTTACTCTCTCATGTAACGTTTTATATAGGCCAGTCTAATAAACCTTCAGTTAATAGATTTTAATGTATTCTCTGCTTTGAGATCCTCAGATTTATTTTGTCTTATGCTATATTTTATTAAAAACACTTGAAATTACTTAAATGTATAATCAGTATGTAAGGCACGTTATTTGAAAAGAGCAGACTAATTTGTTGTGATTTTTAAGACAAGTCTGGACCACTGTGATTTGTGTTCATACTTGAAAGAAAATTCTAAATATGAAATAAATGCTGAATGAGACAAAGGCTCCTAAATCATTCAGACTCAACACTTACGTACATATTTGTTCGCATTTAACGGTTCTTGCATGAGGCCCACTCCCATCTAAACGCAAGGCTGCAAATCTAAAACTTATCGGATTTGACCGCTTTTGGTGCCGTGGTCAACGCAGCCTCAGAAAAGCTCTGTCCAGTCGGGCTGAAAGATTGATAATCGAGAACGCCAAAATGTGATTTTTTGCATAGGTTTCAACTATTGTACAAATTTGCAGGTACTTTGCATTTAAGAATGGTGTGAAAATTAACAATCGGCTCTCATTTACTGGAGGTTTAGGTTTCATTTATGGCGCCAAATGGTTTGAATTTTAATGACTGCTCAAATCTACATCCTTGTGAACTGGGCTAAAGAGCAACAGTGGAGTTGCTCTGCAGAGAGTTTATGGCAACAGCAGAAATCAACAAATCACTCCAACATTGTGAGGTTTGTGCTTTCATTTCCACGGCCATAAGGATCAATGATTTTTGATACAAATCAACAACACATCCCACAAATCTGAAGTAATAACGTCTGCTCACTAAAACTGATGCATTTGAAGATACCGATATAATTTTTTCTCCATTTTTGTGACAATAATCTTGTTTGCGGTCCTTGGAAGTGCAGGTGCAGTTAAATTTGAGTAAATAAACAAACTAACCACATAAATCTGTTTCTTTATTTTCTTAAGTTGCAATTTAATTCTAAACTTCAACGCATTTGAGAAAAGTCTTTAATTTTTGGGATTATTACACAAAAGCTGCAGATCTGAGTGACGTTTGTAGGCTGGCAGCAGTTTAGGGATTATTAAAACCTATTTTTCTGATAATTTAGGTTGCAAATGGCAAAAGTATATTTGTAATTTTAACCCTTTAACTACCTGCTCAACTGTTTGGCAGAGGTCATCGATATTTCAGGAATATTTCATGTTTTAAGACAGTAAATTTCTAATAATTGTTTGATTCTGTAAA
The DNA here is from genome assembly GCA_036419115.1 of Scarus forsteni. NCBI lineage: Eukaryota > Metazoa > Chordata > Actinopteri > Labriformes > Labridae > Scarus > Scarus forsteni. The sequence continues at coordinate 343,650 of JAZDUH010000078.1, forward strand.
CATTTCAGGAACAGAGAAACTACAAACAAAAGAAACAGATATTGTTGGTGTGGGATTTGAAGGTTTGAAATGCCATTCAGAACCAAATCAATTAGAAAAAGCAGAAATGTATGTAAATAAAATAGCAATTAAAAAATACTTAAACAGATGATACAGAGTTTGATGAATGCAAATAAGATTTTTTATGAATAACAGAGCTCTACTTTTTCTAACTTGTATATATAAATATGTACCAGAGGAGGAAAAACTTAAACTATTGCTATTTTATTGACAAACATTTCCTCTTCTAATTAATATTGCTCCAAATGTTTCTGAATTTTCATCAAATGATCAAATGTTTGCTTTGTAAGTCTTTAAATCAAACACTTCTTTAGTTTGCATTTTTTCGGCCCCTTAAAACATGTACGGAAACAATCGATGCTTTTTTTTGTTTATATTTACACATTTAATATATCCGAATAATATTTCCAACAGCTGAGCTTGAAGTTAAAAGGTTAAGGAGAAATTCACTAACACACCTCTGAAGCTCCTCCTACATTTTTGACGTTTATTCAGGATAAGCAACTGATTCGATCATTTGGAGAGTTTTCAGCGGGGTTGCATGAGGAACAAGGCATTAGCCTGAACATTAGCCACGGTGACGGAGATCAGCTCTGCCTATGCAGAAGGAGCTGGCACAGATTCAGGCGTGGGGGAAATCAATGTCATTTATATATTTTCTTTTTCAATATTTTTATCTTGAATGTTCATATCTCAATATAGATACAACAAAACGTTGTTCAGTCCTAACCAACACCATAATCAAAAGGAGAAAATGACTGATATAATGCTCGATCACGACCTGGCAGCTCATTTTCTTACTTTTTGGAATCTCTTTGCCAGCAGCGCCAACCAGCTACAGTCTGCAGGCTTCTCAAGGGTAAACAAAGGCTGTCGCCGGATTTTCCCACCAAATAGGACAGATGTACCATGTACATTTGTCAATCATGAGATCTCAAACCAGGGCTGAAAGATTTATCGTTTTCGGATTGAAATCGCAATTTCAGACAAAGCTGAAATTTTTGGCAGCGTTCCTGATTGACCCAGGATCTGCTGTCAACTACTTCACACATGCATTTTTCAAATGTGCAGGGAATTTGCATTTAAGAATGACTTTGCAAACTAATTGTTTACTCACAACCGTGAATCGGCTCTCATTGTTCATTTGAAAGAGCCGTTCAAAAGAGTCGACTCGTCCGTGAACGTCACATCTCCACTGCGGTAGTGCTGGTGAGCAGGTCAACAACACATAACCTCTACATACTTTTTACTAATTTGCAGGTAATTCATTAAAGAATGTTTTTGCAAATGAACAGTTTACCCACAACTGCTAATCAGCTCTCATTGTTCATTTGAAAGAGCCGCTCAAAAGAGTCGACTTCGTCCAAGCGCTGGCCACATCTCCACCACAGAAGTGCAACAACATAACGCCTCGGTTTAGGAGTAGAAGTATCCCTTGAATAATGAAAAAGATTTATCATCAATATCAGATGATGAATAATGTGTTATGTTTTCGCCATTGATTTCTTACTGTTGTCCACACTGTAAACATAATGAATATTGCGCTATGAATATCGAAATTGTAATATCTGCAAGAAAACCGAAAAAGATCTTTTCCTTAAAGATGCAATGCTGAAAAATCTGAGTGTGTTTGAGGATCAGTAATGGCTCTTTCCGTACAGAGGCAGAGCTGATGTAACTGTGGCTAATTTCTGAAATAATGACTGGATTTAAAGAGGAGAGAGTTGTGAAAGGTTGTTAATGTTAAATAAAATCGTGTATTTTTAATATAAAAAAGAAAGTTGGGACTTTTTTCTTGTATTTTGTGAGCATCCAGTGTTTTTGTTTGCATCAGTTCATAACTGAAACAGAATCAAACTGAAAGAAACGAGTCAGTTTTCATAAAGTCAAGACTTTGTCCTCTCAGTCTGAGTGATAATAAGTTCAGAAATATCTGATAAAGACAAAAATCCAATATGGTGCATTCTTAGTGATTCATTTCTGAATTTTAAGATGGAGAAAAGTAGGGATGGGAATCGAAAATCAATTCCAGTTGAGAATCGTTAAAAGCTCTATCAAAGAATCGATATCATTAATTTTTTTGCTAATCAATTCCCTTATCAATTCCATCCACTGGCAGGGTTAAGAAGTGTCAGAATTGTATCTTAATTTTAATTGCACCTACTACACAACCCTAAGTGAGTGGAAACACCAGCAACTTGCAGAAGTCGTTATCTGTGCTGTGACGTGTGTTTGACATTGTTGACACTGAAAATCAGACCAACAATTGTCCACATGGAAGATCTCCAGGAATCGATAAGGGAATCGTCAAAGAATTGGATCGATTAGCAGGATCCTTACCAGCATTGGTATTGATAAAATCTTATCAACTCCCATCCCTAGAGAAAAGTCATTAAGTTGAAAAATGATTGGATTTAAGGAGCAGAGTGCTTCTGAAATGTTTATATGAAATAATAATGTTTTTTAAAAAAAGATTATTGGAACTTTTCTCTTGAAGTATTTTGTGAGCATTAGTTGCTTTAAAAAGATCCTGATCCTTTAATTATGAATTTCTATCCAGTTAGAAATGAACTGAAGAAAGAGAATCAACATTTTATTCCTTAATTGATAAAATTTTTGATTTATAAACGTTATGATGCGGTAAACATCATGGTTGGATTTGGCCAATAGTGCAGCCGGATTGTTGGACATTTATGGAAAACGTTGGAGGAAATCTCTGCAGATGCTCTCAAATCTGTTGATAATAATGTGATAATATGGTGCATCCCTATTTAAGAGGATATCAGTGATGGCTCTTTTCTGTACAGAGGCAGAGCTGATCTAACTGTGGCTTATGCTCAGGCTAATGCCATGAAACTCAAACGATACGTGATATTGAATTCTCCCTTTTAACAAAACGGGGATGAGACTGTTTTTGACTTTTTTGATAAACCCTGAAGAAAAACATTTTACTTTACAACTGATCCTGTGAACAAACTCACACAAAACAGGAGGGTAAAATTCACTTTTGCTTTTGGCATTAAATCAGCTTTACAGGCTGGAAAAATCAAAACTAAAACTCAAAATGTGCGTGAGCTAGCCCCGCCCCCTCGGAGAAACTGATTTTGAGAGAAAACAAAACCATAAGAAGTCCTCCGAACAGATCCAGAGCGGTCTCCGCGGACTGCAGGTGGACAAGTGGGTTTCTGTTGATGAAGGCGTCGACGAGGCTGGTGCACGTCCCGGAGCGTGCACGTTTTAAAGGAAGCATGTTTGCAGCTCTGCTCCTGTTGGCAGATTAAGACTCAGAGGATTCTTCTATCTACAGGAATGAGTCCCACGCAGGAGACGGAGCGGCGTCCCCCGTCCCAGGGGGTCTTCCGGGTGAGGTGGGGGGGTGGGTGCCACGGGGTCACAGGAGGTCGTCCGTCACCGCTCGGTGCTTCACTGTCAGACGGTCGTTTACGATACGTCATCAGGTGAGAGGAAACAGTAATACGTGACGATTGTGAGAGCAGGAACTAAGCGAATGGTGTGTTTTTATTTTTACTGCAGTGTGTTTCCCAAAGTGCACGAGATTAAAACAAACACACAGCAGCCTTTGAAACAAAGACACCAGCTTGGAGCGATATGGTTACATGGGCGTCATTTTGAGAGGGGAGTTGTGCAGCTGCTGCCATAGTGTTAAAGGGACATGCCAACATTTCTTTTCACGTCTTCCCTCACTCCTGAGTCCGCGAAAAGCACATAGACTCCATTTTTTTAACTACATGTGCAGTAACAAGGAAGAGGCAGACAGAGCTAGCCCATCACTAGTTGGCTTAGCTCAAACACTGGGAGTCAATGGGTAGTGCCTGCCTCTGTCTACAGTCTTCGAGAAACTCTCTAAAAACAGTTCTTGTGACTGTTTCTCTTACGGCATTATGCCACATTATCTATTTTTAGAGTGCGATTAGCACTTCAAGTAATTCCAAAACACGTAGTTACTCCTCCTTGTCTTCTCTTTCAAAGTCAGCCATAATCCTTCGAACAAAATTTCTACTCATAAACAGAGGCTTTGGTTTGTTGACCAATTTGCAAGCATGTCCCTGGTGGTTTTCCCATGCACCAGGCGGTCAGTTTTATAAACAGTTCTTTCAAAAATGACATAAAGTGCTCATCTTAGTCTAAAAACAGCAACATAACAAAGTAAAAAACAAGTCACGACAAGCGCACAAGACCGTTTAGAGTTGCTGGAGTGTTTTTTCTGACGACTGTAGACAGTAGCAGGCTAACACTACCCATTGACTTCTAGTGTTTGAGCTAAGCTAATTAGCGGGAGGCGAGCTCTGCCTGTTTCTTCCTTGTTGTTACACAAAAAGTCAAAAGAATTGAGTCTACCTGCATGTCATGGACTCTGAAGTGAGACAAGACAGGAAAAGTAGGGATGCAAAAAATTATCGATTTGCCATCGGTATCAGTCAATTTTGGAATTTCTGCAGATATTTACGGTTGACATATCAGCTGCAGAATCCGCGAAATACATAAATGTACAATATTGATGCATCTTCTCATCACAACATGGGTACATTTAAAAATCAAAAGTTTCATTTTGCAAGAGTTAAACCTTTTTTTTTTCTTGTTTTACATCTGTTCCTCGCATACCAGCACATGTTTGAAATAAAGCATTCGAATCAAATCAAAAAGCTATTTTTTCTTTTGTTTTACTCACAAAAATATACCATAACACTGAAGACCGAAGTCAATTTTTGTTAAGTACAGAGCCTGTGTTCTTGACCAGAAATATCGGTATCTGCAATAATGAATTAAAAATATCAGCACAACAGTTATCGACAAAAATCCAATACCATGCATCCCTAATGAAAGGAAAGGAAAGTGGGCGTATCCCTTTAAATAAAGCCACACTGATGAGTGCAGGACATACCCTGTTTGTAAGGCGGCTTGATTCTAGTGAGGAATTGTTAAGCAAAAAGTCTCATGACATTGATAACTTATTTAATTGTTTCTGATTCTCAAAGTGAATTAGTTCTCGATTCCCGTCCCTACTCTGCGCTGCTTGTGGGTAAAGCCAGCAGAGACCTGCTGTCACATGCTTACATTCATCCAAAAATGGCGCCCGATGCCTGTCAGAATCCCTGAAGCAGCCTCTCTAAGTGCATACGTCAATGATGTGTGATGACGTATCGTAACCCGCCACACCACTTGACCCCACCTGACCCCGACTGTGGCCCCGCCCCCCGCCCTGCACAGAGCGGCGGACGCTCTCAAGTCATGCATGACGACAACAAAACACGATGAAGACCGAAGCTGTGGCGACCCCGTCTGAGGCGCGGTGACCCCGGGGTGCCTGCAGGGCGATGGCGGGCAGGAGCGGCGAGGAGCGATCAGGAGTGGTCCATGGGCTCAGTGGCGTTGCTCTGCTCGGCGTCCTGACTCTCCATCTCCTCCGGTTCCTCCTCCTTCCCATCTGTTTTCCCTCCGCCCACTGCTCCCGCTGCAGCCGGAGGTTCGTGCGTGGTGGAAGGCGTGGCTTGACTTCCCGCTGTCTTAGTTCCGCCTGTCCGCTCCTGGCTGGCCCCGCCTCCTTCAGCGGCGGCTCCCTGCTGCTCGCGGAGGTGGCGCTCCATGGAGGCCTGGATGGAGGAGACCATCTCCTGCAGCTTCTTCCTCTGCTGCTCCATCAGGGTCGGGTCCAGGCCGCGGCCGTCCTTCATGGTCACGAAGCCCGGCGCCATGCGCACCAGCTCCCGCGTGGCGTCTTCCGGGATGTCCGACAGGTCCGGCGGTCCTCTGGACACACTGGCGCTAAGGTCCACGCCGCTGCTATGCTGGCGTGTGATAGGCCGGTGCTCCGGAGGGGAGGAGCCGCCGGCGCTGCCCAGGGAGTGACCTTTTCCTGAAGGCGGTGACATTCTGCAGCTGCTCCTTCTTTCTGACCACGCCGCTGCCCAGACGCAGCACGCCGTGGGAGGGGCTTCCCTCTCTGCTGCCCCTGGAGGCCTCTGAGCGCAGCTGCACCAGCGCCTCCTTCACCAGCTCCTCCACGTCGGGGCCCACGGGGAAGTGCCCGGCGGCGTCCACGCAGAGCTCCAGGCGCTCCTCGGCAGCGTTGTAGACAAACGTTTTCCCCGTCAGGTGAGGCAGCGTGCAGTGTTTCCCGTCCATCAGACCTGAGAGGAAGCACAACCAGAGGATAGAAATCAGAATAGCTATTTAAAAAAAACACACAAAACTGCTGTCCTGTAAACAACTCCTCACTTCACTGTTACTGAGCAGCTTTGGGTGCTTTTTTGAGCAAGTTAATCATTTTACTTGTTTTTCACCCTTAGATACCCGATCCCACCAGCAGGATCTAAATATTAGGGCTGGGACGATGCGCTTCTCTCCCGATGAGATTTTTTACCATTTTGCGATTCTACAATATTGCCGATTTTTGCAATCTTTAGTTAGCTTTTTTAACACCAGTGAAAAAGATGAACAATGATGATGCCTACAGACTATATCAGGAAAAATACACATCACATGTGAGTCTGTTTTTAGGATTTATTCAGCAATATATTTAACCAGCTGTTTATACTCTCTCTTCAAAAGACTGGACTGCATTAAAAAGTGACTTATTAACACAGACTAAAACGAAGATTTACATTTGGAAAAAAAACGATTTTTGAACAAAATAATCTATTTAAAAATCATCAAACAAAATTCCCGAAACTTATGTGAATTGATTTGATACCACAAATTTTTAAATGAGTGTTGGTGTAATCGTTAGATTTTCAAATTTCCGAGGGGACGTGAATGTGTCACAAGTAACGTCAGCAACATATCGAAAAATCTAAAGAAGACGGGCAAATTTCATGAGATTTCATCAACATCACTTTAATTTTCATGTCTTTTTTTTGGCATATTTTTGGGGCATTTTGTGCCTTTATTGATAGGAGAGAGACAGTGATAGCTTGTGAAAGGGGGAGAGAGAGTAGGGAAGACTCTCTGCAAACTGGTCCAGGCGGGATTCGAACCTGGACCGGCAGAAGCAAATACATGGGGTGCTAACCACTACGCCAAACCAGCACCCCATTCTCATGTCTTTTTTTGAAAATGTGCAGAAACGTAACCGTTTTCTCCGGCTGAATACTATAAAAAACAAAAAAATCGACATGTCTTACCGTAGCCCAGCTAACTGGATGATTCACGCATTCCTGAATTTGTCATTTGAAAGACGCTGAATTTTCATTGAGCAGCAACACCTGCTGTCAGAGCCTCAAGCGTGATACAGGGCAAACCTTCCCAGCAAACTGCTGTGTTTACAAAGAAAAGATGCTTTGCAGTGTAGACTGTAGGACTGTAATCAACCAAAGAAATTGTTGGTCGACAAAAACAGCAATTGTCGACCAAAAATCGACCAATCGACAACCCAGTTTGCTTTCCAGTCTTCATCAATGAAATGGGCAGTCACTGTCATATAGGACTCTATTCGAAGAGACGTACACATCTGTTATCTTTATCTATTAACTCAGAAACTTTATGTTTTTACTCCCTCGTATTTTGCCTTAAGTGCATGCGTAATTGTCTGGTGCGTTGGCACTGAATATCCAGGTTTCAATGTTTTCTTGGCCTTCCACGACACCAATGGACCTCATATCCTCAGAAATAAAACTGTCAATTCCTTCTGTGATGTAGTTTTTGCATTTGGGTGTTAATATGAGGCATAAAATCCAGCGCGGACTGGGTGAGGGATGCTGCTGTTGCATCCCTCACCCAGACGTGAGTGAAAAACAAATATGCGATAATTAGACTAGAATATTGAAATGTTCTTAAATAAAAATATTGAAATGAACGATAAATACATTAAAATGGTGTTCTGAGACATGATGGGGGTGCTCAGAAAATACCCCCATTTCACTTGATACGTTTCTCCTGATGAAATGAACTGCAGGGGAAAAAATTAATTCACATATTTGGTCGATCAATCAGAATTTTGGTTGACTGAGCACGATTTCGACCAATTAGTCAATTAGTCGACTTGGACTTTACAGCCCTAGTAGACTGTAACTCAATAGTATTAATATGATTAATATTATGATATAATACATATGTATAAGTATAATATGATTAATATTATGATATAATACATATGTATAAGTATTTATTATATTATAAATATTAATTATATTAATATAATTCCAATAATTATATAATTATTACATTTTAATATAATAATATTAATATTCATTACATAATAAATATTAATATTATTAATTTACAGTGTAGACTGTATATTAATAATATTAATATAACTATTAATAATAAATATTCACAAATATGAAAAAAAATATATTTTTGTTTTTCTATTTCATTCACCATTTTTAAATCGCGTTACATGCATGCAGACATAATTGAGTTACATCAGCTAATAGCCATGATTGTCCTGGATCTATAGAAGTGCTGGGCTTTATATTTTAGGGAATATGAGACCACAGTGTGTAAAAATGTGAGAGAAGCAAAAAAGGACCAGAAACTGCCTGGGATTGGAAGTGTCATGTGAGTTTTTATCAGAGATGCCTAAAGTACCCAGATTCCTTCCTTGAGTAGAAATAAAAAACCCATGTAAAGAAACAACTTGAGGAAAGTTAACAATACTGATCCAAATATTTACTCAAGTAAAAGTAAACAGTACAGGCTCTGAAATAAACTCAAAAGTACTTTTAAAAGTAAAAAATATTTCTATTGCACGATTCACTGGCTGCAAATCTATTAAACACAGGATAATTTCTATGGAATCTACTTTAGAAATATTACTGTTTAAACAGATTCTACTTGCCTAGTAGGGTTGGGCAATATATCGATTAAAACATATTATTTTCTGCAGAAGATTTAAAAATTAAAAATTCCGATTTTTTTAATTCATTTACTTAAATTTTAAGTTCTTCCAAAGATTAAAAAAATAAACATTGAAATTTTACAGTTTTGATGATGGTGGCCCTGTCAGGTTTTTCACAAGCACTTTTAAAGGCTTGTGTTTATTTTTTTAAATTAGATTCAATATTGATCAGAGAGAAACATGTTAACAAGCTGTGAAAATCCCTCAGCTTTTAGTGTTTACGTAGGCAAACCTGCCTGAGTTAGAACTACATAATCAACATTTTAAAACACACTTTAATTTTAAGAGGGAAATTCTGATTGATTTAGGAATATATTTTGACAACATAAAGGCAGATTCATGTCATTTTTGTGTTACTTAAGAGTTTTTTTGCTTTGAGAGGAAAAACCAATCGATTTAAATCGTAAATCGAGTTTTGTGGGGAAAAAACATAAATTTCAAAAATTATTTATGTTATTTTTTTACTGTAGTGCCTCCAATTGTGTTTCATGATGACACTTGAGGATATAAAAGTGAACAAACTGCACATGCCCAAAAGCTTCCTTCTGATTGAAGGTTTAAAGCACGTCCTCACACCTGTGATCAGACTGCTTCCATGAAAACGGAGGATTTAAAACACGTCTGCAGAGAAGCAGGTAAAAACAAACGTACCCATGTCCTTCTTCACGATGTTGTAGAAAACGCCGCCCTGCTGGAATAAGTGCGGCAGCTTCTTTGCGTACGACCAGACGTCTTCACCTGGAACAGAGAGATGATTAGAAACACAAAGTCAGCTTCAAAATCAATTCTCTCTTCCCTCCACTCATTTTGTTGTGGTATCTGCAAATGTCCCATTAATACAAGGCATCAGTTAATTTATTTTAAAGTAATACACAGACTGCTTATGTCGGAGATTTTAGATGCACGCAGATATAATCCCATATTTGTTTTTTTGCTGTTATTGGACCAATATCAACATTGGATTGGGACACCCCTAGTAAATATTATTATTGTTGTTTCAACTATTCTCATTACTTCTGTTTGTTCTTTTTTGGTCCACTTGATGTGATACTAGCACATGATTGAAATAAAGCAAATAATGACCAGAAAAACTGGTAATGGCGATAATAAATTAAACATCTGCATATCAGATATCGGCAAAAATCCAATATCATGCATCTCTATTTAAAGTGAATCTATAAGGAGTCAGGGGGCTGCTGGGAGCATCGTACTTTTCACATTTGGACCTGCGTTGGGCACATTATTAACCCCTGAAATGTACTTTTGCAGAAATTTTGATGATTTCTCAACCTTTCCTGGTGTCACCTGGTTTTATTTCTGCCCCTTTGTTATTTTCCCAATTGTGCAACATCACTGTGATGCATTATGTATAACGCAAATCAAGAGAAATAAGCCTGTCACGATCACAAATTTTGCTGGACAATAATTGTCCAAAAAATTATTGATAATAAACGATATTACTGTTAATATTATTTCGATTTTTTTTTCATTTTTTCATTAATGTAATTATAATATATGTCATAATAAAGTGAGCACACCATGTCAATGATGAATCCAAACTTTAATTCTTAGTATTTAACTGTAATTGGATGGTCAAGACCTTTCAAATAAAATAAACAATATAATAAATTCAGCAAACAAAAAAGAGAAAAAAAACAAATAAAATGAAATGGACTTTCTATTAGGAATATTGCTTGAAATAAAAATGATTATACTAATCAAAAGCAATAAAAAATAGACCCTGTCTCTGTAAGGAAAAATCGAAACTCCTATAAAAACACACACAAAAAAAACAATAAATAAATTGGAGTTTATGCAGTTCGTGTTTGTGACATGTACTTTCCTCAGGTCAATTTGTACTGTCTGTCAAACGTTTGTAACATTGCTGGCTTTTATTGAAGGGCTGCATTTCTTTTGCAATGTAGCGAACAACACTGTGAGTGCTAACTATTTTGCCGTTTTATTTATATTTACTTTGCAGACCAAACGCCTCAGTGAATGTTGACTGTCAGGACAAAGGCTCCGCTGCACCCCCCCTTCTTCTTCTTCGTCGCCACTACTTTCAAACAAATACGACGTATCGGCTCATCGGTGTTCATGAGCTCACACCTTGTTGATTCTGTTTAAAACCAAAACGTTCCCGTACTTGGGCTGTGGCAGCCGGCTTGGGAGACGTATCTTTCATGCCATCATTCATATTGGCGTTTGTTTCCTCGTTACTCCTCAGGACGCTCACTTCAGCTCTCTCTGTGTGTACGCGAGCGGCCCCGCCTCCCCCCAAAGATTGAATGTTTGACAGATGCTCACTCCGCTATAAATCTTCTAAATCCGCTATAGAACCGATGCACCCCAGTGTTACGAAATATGGACAGAGTGAGCCATCTTCTCATTCAGCCTCAAGGCTGGCAAACTTATCGAGGACTTTTTTATTTATCGTTCGGTTAATTGATTTATTGATTATCGCGACAGGCCTAAATAGAAATAAATAATAATAAATTAAAACACTACAAAAAGATGCAAACAAAATAAAATTAAATGAATAATAGTGATAATACATAGATTAATGAATAAGTTGTCTATGTTAGCACAGATACCTAAACAGTTTAGCGATGATACAAAGTCCAAAATCAAGTAAAATTGAATAACCAAGTTATATATAACCAAAAAATAAATTTAAAAAGGTGCTCCTGGATTTATACACAGCATCCAGAGAACATGAACTACTGTTTGGACACATGCAGTTTAGGTTTATAAAAAGTAGAAATGTATTCATATTTGGGCTGTTGTGGCTTTCAAACATGAGTCCACACTGTGGATTTGATCATACTGAGGGTTAAATCTCTGATGTCTGGTCTTGGGCGGATGTTCGTCTCTACAGGCTGATGGATGTTTTAAAGGATTATTGAATTCAAGCTCCAGTTGCAGGAAGGAGCAGCGTCAGCCTGCAGAGCTTTGAGAAAACCTTCCTGAATGTTCTAGTGCAGGGAAATCAATCACATTTCAACTTCAGTTTAGGTTTCCTCTGGTCATGGTTATAAGAAAATATAGATTATCTAATATTATACAGATCATACAGTGACAGCAGGTTTGTCAGATTATAATCTGTTTCTGTGTTTGTCAAATTTGTTTTGAGCACATCAACACAACATTGAATACACAGTTAATCTTATTTATTTATGTTCACTACATTTCACTTGGATTAAATTTAATTTAAGTCTTTAACAATTGAATTGAAAATCAAATACATGCATATTCCAAACACAAATAAAAAGATAAGGAAGGTAAACTTTGATGATATCCTCCTTGTGCAGCAAGTATACACGCTCAGAAAGGAGTAGAAAGAAGTTTAAAAATTTTTAATCCAGCCACGTTTATTACCACAAACTACAATATAGGGATGTAACAGTTACCAGTAAAATGGTAAACCGCGGTAAAAATTCCCACAGTAATCATTACTGTGTCCTATTAAAATCACTGTTAAACCATGTTTGATCCCCACACTGTGTCAGTAACTCACGGTGATGCTGCTCTTTGACTGGAAAAGCTTGAACTGTGTGTGTCTGCTCCTCTGTGAAGCAGCCGTCTCACAGACAGAGGAGCAGTTTGTAATGTTTGGCCTCAGCAGCTGGAGCCTCGCTCAGACTCTTGAAGGTTTCCACAGTCATATGGACAAAGTCTGAAGTCTGGTCAAAGTTTGGATTTAAAAGGATGTGGAGGGGAAACTGACTTCACCCTGTCTAAAACACCAAGCTGTGGCTAAAATGTGCGTGATTAAAACTGCTGTAACTCCTCGAGTAAACGAGCAGAGAGAGAGAGAGGATTCAGAGAGCCATACCTGAGTGAATTATAGGAGGTTTATCAGGATTTTCTGAGTTAACAATGTATAAAGGTTGTAAATAACAGCATTAGTATCATTCTGGAGTGAGTTCCTGCCGTTCTTTCACCCTTTATTCACCGTATTTCGTCGTAATAGATCGTCTTTTTCCATCATAGTTCTTGTTTTATGGATTTAACCAATCGTAATTTGGAAATATTAAAGAAGGAGACGTGGAGGAGATCTGCCATGGAAAGGGGAGACCAGAGGAGAGTCATGAAGGGGGCTAAGTGCTTCAGGGACTATCGTTAATAAAACAATAAATAAATAAATAAAAAGTCCTGGACATGGTCTGACATAACGAGCTGTGACATGGACACGAATGCTGCAGGCAAACTAAAATGTGTGAGTGTATGTAAAATAGGTAGGGCTGCCACAAATGACTATTTTGATAGTCGACTAGTCAACGACTACTTTTGCGATTAGTCGACTAGTCACTTCATGCATGAACTGCAGCGTACTGCACCAGCATGCAGCTGGTGGCCCAAATCGCTTATTATGAGCAGACCTGGCAACTTTGGTGCCTGTGTAGTTGTTCATGCGCCACATGCATGAGTGTGTTTCAGGGTGTGTTGGTTTGATTCCTTCAGGTGTGATAACCAGAAAACAGGACAGACAGGCAGACAAGACAGCAGAGGTACAGCTGCAGTTTTGTGAGAAAACACCTAAAAAACAAAACGACTAGTCCACTATTAAATAAGCAGTCGACCATTTGATAGTCGACTTAGTCACGACTAGTCGACTAATCGTGGCAGCCCTAAAAATAGGTAAAATTTATTTTTGGTCATCTCAAAACTTAGAACATGTTCATTTACAATTGTTTATAAAGAGAATCCTGATTAAAGTTCTAATAATTTTTTTCTATTCTTGTAATTACACAAAGTTTAAACATTAATAACATAATGATGACAAATACTTGCTGGAATTGTTTACTTTTATTTCTCATGAAAAAGTTTAAACAAATTCACTTATAGGACATTTCCTGGTGCAGTTATTGACAAAAAAGACAAATGAACTGTTAAAATTATAACAATAAAAGGGTTAAATGATTTCAAGACTGTATTGAAGTACTTTTTGAACATTTTGAGCTCACTGCAACAATACCACGATAATAATGATAACTGTGATCATTTTGGTCACAATAACTGTGATATGAAATTTTCATACCGTTACATGTTTACTAGGGATGAACGATATTATTGGTTTGATATTTAGATTTTTGCAGATATTTACAGCAGATATATCGTCCATATATCAGCTGGAATATCAGCAAATTATACAAATGTTTAAAGCTGATGCTCCTTCTCATCACTGCATGGGTACATTTAAATATCAGGGTTTCATTTTTGCAAGAGTTTAAGTTGTTTTTCTTGTTTTACATCTGTTCAGATAATATGCCGTAACACTGAAAGGATCAAGTCCTTTTTATTAAGTACAGAGCTTGACCTGAAATATCGGTATATCGGATATCAGCAAAGAGCCAATATCGTGCATCCCTAATGTTTACCTCAGACAAGAATGGTGTGTTTTTGCTAGCATTGGTTTTTCCGTTGTTTTGTTTGTTTGCAAGATTATGCAAAAACTACTGGTCTGATTTTGCTGAAATTTTGGTAATGTACCAACTTAGACATAATTCAATTGTGGTGGTGGTACGTATATTTGTCTGGATGCTAAAAATACCCAAAATTTCAAACAATCCTAGATGTTAACATTGGGCGGAATTTAAAAAAATAATTTCTCTGCCAGTTTCACAGGATAACACGGGGTCCATGTCTCTGTCATCAGGGTAAATTTAATCTGGATCTGACGTCCAGGAATAAAAATATAATCACTGGAAAAAAATAAGGCTGAAATGTACGAGCTTTAGCTTTTTGTGCAGAGGAGCACAGATTTGGAACGTTCTTGATGAAATACTAAAAATATCACATCCTATCTTTACCTTCACCTTCATCAAGAAAAAATTTACAATTTAACTCAGAGCAATTAATCTGTCACAATAACAAATTTTTGCCCCAAAATTTTTGCCGATAAACAAATTATTGTCAATACTATTTTGAAACATCATTTTCCATTAATGTAAATACAATATATGCCATAATAAAGTGAGTACAGATCAAAGCAATCAACTTTAATTTACTGTGATTGGAAGGTTAAGAGCTTTTAAATAAAATAATTTAAACAAACAATATAATACATTTAACTAAAAAAAAGAAAAAAAACAATGAAAATGAAATGGACTCTCTTTTGGGAAAAATTGCATGTAAATAAAAATCATTCAAAAATTAAAATAAAAAAAAACTAAATATTTTTTAATATTCATTATACTATTTATATTAATTATATTAACATTATGCAGAAGCAGTTGTAAAGCACTATTTTCTAGAAAAACTGACAGTTTGCTGGAAAGAGTTT